>QTSX02000041.1:0-492991 GCA_014839935.2 Entomophthora muscae | reverse complement strand
ACAATTCATTACCCCGGGAAACCCAGGTGCCGTGAATACCGCTATTCACCATGTTTTGATTTTGCCTTTGGTGGGCCATTTTGAAGAAAAATCTCTTGATTTTGCTTTTGCCTCACAAAATGAGTTGATGACTGAATCAGGAAGTACAATTGTTTAGTTTCTTGATCCTGCGCAACTCACTTGCTCCACTCATGCTTGTGGTAAGTGATTCTACTGTCCTGGTAGTGTTTTGTGGTATTCTCAACCACAATATATTCCATTTTCCTATTCACCAATAAAATAAAGTTCTATTCACATTTTTGTCTTTGTGTCTTCTGTACTTCTGCGCCTCTCTCTAGCCACAACTAGTAGAGATTATTCTTCCAGGGCCGCAATGTAACTGCATAGCCTTCCCTGTCATATAACTGAGACTTAGTACAAATCCAATCCTAAGGTTAGGATTTCCCGTTGTGTGTCTGTGCTGCGCCTCAGAACACGACAAAAATGGTGCTCACTACAGGGGCTGTAAGCCCCTCAGTTATCCCTTTTGCATCCACGTTTTTAGGTCCTTTGCCTCCGCCTATACAAGAGTCAACTTCACCTGAAATTACCAGTCTTCCTATTGAGGAAGATATTGCCAACCAGCCTATTACCCCACTATACTAAACCTTGGGAATGGCCCCCTGCCTAGTTGCTTACCCCATGGGTACCCCTGACTTAGAACAAGTCATGTTGGTAGCCCTTGGGATAGCCTGTGAAGGAGCCATCCCTTGCCTTCAGTTGCAGTTCAGTCAGGCTGAATACTAAAAATTAATTGTGGCTCCTCAAGTTCCACAACATCTCCTCTCAGCAGCTGGCTCTGCTGAGCACTTACTATCATCCTTTGTGCAGCCTGTCTTGGCCCACCACCAAATGGTGTTGGAGCTCCATGTTCAAGAAATCTTGTCTCTGCAAGCAGCAATTACTCATCACTGGGACCAGTTTGCTGCCTACCAACAGTGGATTCATTCCCTGTTTTCCTTGGTATCTGACAATCAGCACAATTCTGTCACCTCCCAGACCTGTTTGGTTAATTCTATCAAACAAATGTGCCAGTCTATCCCTGAATACATAAGAGAGTGTCTACACAAGTTTCACCAGCTAGAACAACCCTGGCAAACTCAAGTAGATTCCACCTTAAACACTTATCTCACTGACTTTGAATAACTTGTGCAACAGCTCAATGCATTCAGTGCTTATTCCTTTGAGCAACTACAGCAGGTAGCGGACTTTGCTGTTAGTGGCCTTAATGAACTCAGTGTGGTGTTTGATCAAGAGAGAGCTGCCACTGCTGCTGCTATAGCCAAACTCCAGAGTCAAGTGAATGACTTATCTATGCCCAAGTCAGATGTTCCACCCTCTCCTCATTCTGATGATTTGGCTGATTGAGAACAAAGAATATGAGACGCTATTTGAGAGCTACGTACAACTATTCACAGTCAGGGACGTCCTGCTGAAGCTCTTTAACCTGACCCCCAGGTGCTTGAATTGACTGCTCAAGTTGCAGAGCTACAGCAAGAACTTGCCGCCCTACGTGAAATGATGGCAACTGCTGCTAGTCCAGTTGGGGTTGTTGATGAAGATGGTTGCTGCCCTGGCTTACCAGGAGCTCCTCAAATCCAGTGCGCTAGGGAACTAATTGCCCTAGTTAACAAGGGGGATCAATTGAAGCGAGACCATACTGACCTGGATAGAGATGTACAAGAGATGAATGATGTGATTGACTCTGTGAATGATAGGTTCGCCCCTTGCCTCTCAGTGGGGCCATCCCTTACTTCTTGGCTGGCTGAGCTCTCCACAATAGTGACCACCCAAGGTCAACGCTTGGATACTACTGCACAACAGACCACTCAAGATTTTGATACAGGTGCCCGCGCTGTTGAGACCCTGACTACCCTTGAAGAAAGTGTTTGTCAGCTGTGGGCTAGACAGCCCCCTTGGAATCCAAAGCAGAGTTTTCCCCATGTATAAACACACTCAATAGCAACAATGGTGGCCCAACTCCCAAAGCACACTTCAAGCCTACCTTTAAGCAAGTCTTTGATCCCAAAACCTCAACCATTGCAGCTTTCCTAACTATCTATGAAACTTTCATGAGACAAGCTTCAGACAAAGTTAAGAAAGAACATATTCTGACCTGTCTACATCCAACTTGCCAGGAGATGATGGTGCCTGAGCTGCCCTACATTGAGACGTGGGAAGATATGAAGCAGCTTCTGATTGATGAGTTTGGTGGTGACCTTAGCCTGGAAGTGAAAAAGGATGCCTTCATGCATATTGCTTTCAAGCCTAAAGAGACACTAGCTGAGTTTGCAGACAGACTCTACATGGAAGGACAGCAACTGATCACGAGCAGATAGTTGACTGCCCATGAAGCCTTCATGGCTTGCGCTCAAGCCCTCAAGGTTAACCAACTTCTGTGCCTTCACTTCAAAGCCCATAAGGCTATGCTTTCCTCCATGAAGAGCATAAAGACGTTGTTGCAGGATATGCACCTTAACCACTCTGGAGCAGTTGTTAGGGAAGGTTGAGCTACTTCTAACTCTGGTTCATCTTCCTGTGGTCCTCGCATTCTTACCATGAACTCGCAAAATCCTCCTTGACGCCAAGGTTGCCACAACTGTGGTCAGATAGGTCATCATTCTCAAGTCTGCACCAACCCGCAGGTAGAAAGAGCTGATCCAAAAGAGCAGTCAACCTAGAGGCAGAGACGCTCTTGGTTGACAATTCTTCCCAGTCTCTATCAATCCCTTCCTCTATAGCTGACTCCGAGCCTGCTGATAATGAGGCTCCTTCTATCCTCCTCTTTTTTCATGATATCTCTGGCAACCGCCAGAATTAACTCATTCCACAGGTTGACTTACTATATGTCAATAATCAGAATTAAAAATACTTTAATGTCAACAGCATTGAAAAGTCAGAATTAAGTTTTAACTCATGCAGACTACTAAATGTTGACACTTTTTTAATAAGCAGAAACCTGTTTCCTGAACATTTTACTTAATAAAAATTAAGCTTCAAGATACTTTTTAGGGTAATGTGACAACATAGATTTTAAAAAGTCCATAAAAAATTATACATGAATATTAAAAAAAATCATAAAAATACACTTTTATTTTATTTTACTATGAAATTAGCTATCTTTACTATAATAAATTTTTCCCACTTATAAAAACAAAAAAATCAATACACAAAAAGGTACTACATAAAATTTCACGTATTATAGCAAAATATAGCAATCAGAAACAGTAATATAAAGTTTTTTCTATATTGAAAACTACAAAAAACATATAATTTATTAGTAAAATACCAATATAGGCCATGTAATACAGTCTAAAGCATCAAACTATCAATAAAAAACCAATGATTTTATAAAAAAAGTATCATAAAAGATTAATTATTTATTTAGAATAACTATTTATTTAAAAATATTATACTTAATATATATGAACTATATAAAAAAATTAGGCAATACAAACAAAATTTAATGAAAAGCTAGACTGTAATAACCTGGTTGCCATTAAGAACTGTGGCAATCTTCCTGATGTATTCCCCAATCTCTGAAAGCTTATATTTGGCCTTGACAACGTCCTTGATCTTCTCTTGATACTGTTTCTCTTTGGTGGTTCTCTTCTTCTTAGATGGGTGGTTCTCAATATCTCTGATGGATGCAGCAGTCTTCCCCTGTTGGACTTTGAGATGCTCGTAGAAGGTGTTGTATCTGGGCTTGATTCCAAAGGAGGACTTGATATGCTTATGCCAGCCCTCCAAAGATGAAGTAGTTTTCATCACATCTTTAAGAACTTCCTGGTAGCAGTTCCAGTTGGCTTTGGCTTTGGCTCTGGGCTTGCTCTGGTGCTTAGTGACCTTACGTCCAATCCACTGTGGTTCATAATATTCAATGAAAGGGTAGAAGGCACCATCATGTTTCTTGGCATATGAATCCTGGAATAGGAGCTCAAAGGCTTTTCCAGCATGCTCTGGCTTTACAAAGGCTAGTGCTACAAACTGCTGAATTAAGAACTTTCACTTTCCTGATGTATCTAGACGGTGGAGCTTGCTGAGCTCAGGTAGACCCTTTAGTTGCCTGTTGACAGCCTGTTGATAATGGAAAAAACACCCCTGGACCTCTCCATCAAAGGTATTTACAAAAGCGTTATACTGGGCAGTTTCATAGTCCATGATTATAGTTTAGGGGCCAAGTGCTTTATCTTGAGCTTCTTTTTCTGCAGCAAAGGTGGCTTCATCCTTTTCATCATCATCTGGATTGGCTCTAGTGTTATGGCCAGGGGGACTCTTTCTATTACTGGATAGGGCTTTGATGCCCTCATGAAGGATTTTAAAGGCCCTTGTGTAGATCTCTTCTGTTGCCCCAGGAAGCAGAAAGTAGGCAAATGGGAGCACCTTGCCTTCAATAAGGGAATTTACAACCCATAGTTGGTAAAAAAGACGGGGGCATACTGCAAAGGTACCATCACATAACCAGGTCTCTGAATCCCTCAACTGCTCCAGGTTCTGTTGTGTAGCATAGCATATAATTCTTGCCTCTTCTGTAGGACCACCATCATGTAAAAGGAATACCTCATCACAATTGAACATCTTTAACTCCTCTGTCAAGACTAACTCTCCTTGAACCATGGCTGATTTCTTATGGGGGACTAGGTCACAGCGTTTGTCACATATGTACTTCACTAACTGGTTGCAGTCAGGGATGAGCTTCAGGTTCTCATTACTTAGGTGTGTGGTGGCCTTAACTGCCAGATCAGAAGCCTTGACATCTTTGGAGACTGGGACCATTTGGTAGAGGTATCACTTTAGAAGCTTTTCAATAAGATTTATTGGAGCATTGCATGTGTGCTCTCCTTTTTCACTAGTGACTTTATCTCATCCTTCTGTATTGATTCTGGCAGCACAGCTTCTATCTTCACATACATAATGCTTGCTTCTTCCTGCTGTCTTCTGATTGTTTCAATTGAAAACATAGTCATCACAGACTAAACTTGCACCTCCTTTGACAGACATTAGAGGGAAAACCCAAGGGAACTTCTTTGGGAGCTTAAACTCTCCTTTGATGTTACATATATTGTGAACCTTTAGGGGATCCCATGGGCCAATTAGTGCTTGATGATATTCAGACAGGTAATCATCAGGATCTTCTTTATTGATACTTGATGAGGAGGATGGAAGTGCAGATTTATTGGGCAGTGGAGGGGAATTATCTGGAGTTGGATTCTTGCGCTTTCTGGACTGGGATGAGCTTGATTCCTTGGGACTTGATTCCTTTGAGCTTGATTCATCTGGGCTTGGCTGGGGTTCTGGACTCTTGGGTATCTTCTTTCTTCCTTGCTTGTTTAGTGGAACCTCATCTCCTTCTGATTGGTACCAGCTTGGAGAAGAGGAGGGGGCAGGAGAGGACTATTTGCTTTCAGGGTCTGGGGTCTTCTCCTTTGTCTTCTGTTTTGTTGAGGGCTCTTTGGCTGGTTTTTTGTTGGGGTAGGGATTTTGGGCCTTTCCAGAGGCTTTGGGTACTTTCTTGGTTTACTTGGGGTTATTTTGTGGCTTCTTGGAAGATTTTTCCTACAATAATTAGAGTAGAGTTCATAAAGTAAGAATAATCATGTGAGACATGAATAAAATTAAATAATAATTACTTATTTTAAATTTTATTATTAAGTAAATACTTCATAGAAGTATAGAAAGTAATTTTAGAGCTATTTTATTATTAAAGAATAGAAAAATGTCAAAACCGCAGGCTCAACCTGCCAGCAAGGTTCCAACCAAGCGGGTTTGTGACCTGCAATCCAATTACCCGGCCACTCAGAGCCAGACCCAGAAGTCAACTCGGATTACCAAATCAATCAACATGAACAAATGATGATCCCTCACGGTGGATACCTTGATTTTGCGCTTGACTCATTAGCAGGATCAAGCCACCCCCTCTTCCATCCAGCTGTGTGATCACCAATCATGTTCCTTCTATCTATTGATTCACAATAGCTATATAATTGCTATCTCACAATAAAGATTATTATCAATCCTCTAAATATTTTTCCCCTTGTAACTTTGCTAAAACAGCACAGTTACAACGGTGTAGCACAGGTAGGCTCTCCATCCTACCTTATCTTGAAAAATTCCGCCTGTTGCCCGCACACTCCGCGGCCAACAAATCCTCAACAGAATTATGTCTGGCCTCCTGCCCAACTGGACTCTGTATACTCCTGGTACCGTAATACCTGATGGTTTTGTCCTCTACCAAAACACAGTGATCCTGCTACCCACCTTCAATGCCATGTCTGCACAAGGGTGCTTTCAGGCACCCCCTTGATGCTGCAACCAGCTGACAAAACCACCATGCCTGCCTATGTAGCACAAAGACTTTGCAGCGCCGCCTTGGAACCCTTTGCGGGGGCCAACAACACAATGCTGCCGCATGGATTCAGTCCGCCCAATTCAAGTTGGCTCAGATGGAGTGCCCACAGCGTTTTTGGATTGCAGAGATTTCCATTCATCTGACCCATGACGCTGGCACTTGATGAAACAAGTGGCACAAAGAGCACACCAACAAGAACTGGGACACCTTCAAACAGGACTTCTTAGCGAGATTTGTGCTTAAGGATACGGCACTCATGATCATACGCCAAGTAAAGAACCTAACCCAGACAGGCACTGTCAAAGAACTCACCCGCGCCTACAAGGAACTCTGTCTCTGCGCCCCATCTGACATGGCCTTTGACACTCCAGCAACACACCTCATGTACTACAACGCCCTCAAGTTGCTTGTAATGAGACATGTGAACCTAGACCAAGTTACCAACCTACAAAGCCTGTACCGTGAAGCAGAAAAAGTGGAGCAAACATCTAACGCTCTGCACAAGGCACAGACTGGGAAACAAGAGAGACCCAAGGACTCACATTCAAGTGGGTGTTCCTCTCAACTACCTCCTGGAGGTAATGGTAACAACAACAACCACAAATCCACAGGATTGAATGGGAACAGAAATAACGGCCAATCAAATTGTACCTATTTCTGTGTCACTGCCACCCAAGGCAACCAAGATGAGGGAAAAGCCCAGGGAGAGCACTAAGCAAGCCAAGCTCTCCCCACGCAACTCCTGACTTGCCCAACAATGAATACCAACCCAAAGCGTGGACCAATGCCCAATGATCCAAGTGCCCTCAGAAGACCTAGTGCTATACACCATTGCCAGACATCCCAATAAATTGATGTCTTACCCTTTCTGCTTTTGCAGTTACACAGGCTCAGCTCTCTTGGACTTGGGCGCAGATTGAACCTTAGTCAACAGCAGTTTTGTGGATAAATTCAAGCTGGCCACTAATCCTTTGTGGGTTAAAAACGTGGTCCTGGCTGATGAACATCACATTGCTGTGACAAAAGAAACTGCTCCCTTCTCTGTCATGCTTGAGAACCTCCACTCCACCATCCAAGGTTCCGTCATTGACTTCCCTAAGTTTGACATTGTACTGGGACTAGACTGATTATGGAAAAACAACCCCCACGTGGACTTGGCGACCTCAGTGTTGACCATCAAGCGTGAAGGTGTCAACCACCAAATTTACTCAGACTCTGTAGACCAACTCCTACAAGACCATGTCTTTGTACGCATCACAGTGACCTCAGATGAGAAGGATAACCTGAAAGCTATTGACTGGGACTCCTGCCAGTATGAAATCATACACTTCAAGGATCATCAGGACACCTCCACGCCGCAAGATTGTGACATTGTGGCCCAGCACCCAGAAATCTTCAAGGAGGCGTTACCTGGTCTACCCCCTGAGAAGCACATCCAACACTCTATCCAACTCAAGGGGGCTGTACCCAAGGCACGCCCCATTTACAGGCTGACCCCAAACAAGGACGACACCTTGTGCGCCTATCTCAAGGAGGCACTGGAAAAAGGACTTATCTGCCCCTCACAGTCCCCCTTTGGGGCTGCCGTATTCTTTGTGGCTAAAAAGGATGGTACCTTACGCCTGGTCACAGACTATTACGCCTTAAACAAAGTCACCATTAAGAATTGTTACCCATTACCACTAACCAATGATCTCTTTGACGCCTTGAGAGGAGCCTCTGTCTTCTCCAAGATTGATCTAACTGCAGGCTACAACCAGATTTGCATCAAGGAGGAAGACATCCCCAAGACAGCCTTCCGCACTAAGTACGGTTCCTACAAATGTGTGGTACTCAACTTTGGCATGACCAATGCCCCGTCCACCTTTGTAACCTTCATGAACAAAGTGTTTGCACCACACATAGGCAGACACGCCCTTGTGTACCTGGACAATATCATTGTCTACAGCCCCTCAGTAGAACAGCATCACAAGGACCTGGAGGAAGTCTTTGCAACCCTGGCACAACACAAACTGCTGGTCAATCCCTCTAAATGCCAGTTCTTCCGGGAGCAACTACCCTTCTTGGGACACATAGTCTCAAAGGACGGCATCAAACCCGACAGTCAGAAGATACAAGCCATCTGCAAGATGCCACCCCCCAAAGACAAGTCGGAACTTTGCACCTTCTTGGGAATGGTGACCTATGTACGACGCTTCATACCCAAGTGTGGTGTCTTGACCGCCCCTTTGTCTGCCATAACAGGCGCCAAGTCCAAGTTTTTATGGACCCCCCAACATGACCTCTGTTTTAGACGCCTCAAGGAAAAACTCACAACAGCTCCCATCTTACAATACCCCAAACAAGATGGAAAATACCAGATGGAAACCAACACTTCAGATGCATCCATTGAGGGAGTTCTGCAAATTAAGAATAGTGACAGTGGCTTCCTGCCCGTAGCCTACAAGTTGCACAAGCTGACAGATGACAAGTGTAGATACCCTATCCACAACAAAGAACTACTGGCCATTGTACACTGCCTAGTCAAATGATGCTGTTACCTAGAACGGCAGGAAGAATTCACAGCTTAAACCAATCATAAGTTGCTCATCTATTTCAAGACACAGGCAAACTTGTCACGCCGCCAAGTGCAGTGAATGGAAATCTTGGAAAGGTTTAACATGCTCATCCAATATAAGCCCGGAGCCAAACTTGCCATGGCAGACGCCCTGTCTTGCCTGTATGTCTGCGCTTCTAGGGGAGAGAATGGGCTTGACCCAGACTGGCCTCTCCTAGTGCTCTGTACAAAAGATGAAGGGCTCCCTGCAGGTACAACCAATATCACCAAAGAAACGGTCATCAAGAATGAGCACCTCTTTGCTGATGTATATGGGACTCTTCACAGAAAGATGTCAGATAGCACGACCATTCCCTACATTCCCACACATCAACAAGTTGATACCGTTCTTTGCTACCACAGAGATCTTGGACATACCAAGAGCTGAAATCTATACAAATTCCTAAAACATAAAGCCTGGTGGCCAACCTTATACTGCAATGTCCAAGAAGTGTTAGAACAGTGCAAGGTCTGCAAAAAGTTTACCAGAAGCAAAACCCCGCCTAAGTCTGTACTCCCCATTCAAACCCAACTACCGTTCAAGGTATGGGCTCTGGACATTGTGGGCCCCATGCCAGGAAAGCACAACAACAAAAAATACATCATTACAGCCATCAATTTTGCAACAAGGTGGCCAGTAGCCCAAGCGGTGAAATTGCACACTAGTAACAATGTCCAACAATTCATTGGCAAAGAATTGACCTCCAAAAACACCAACGTGTACCTCGCCAAAAATGGGGTCAAACACACTGTCACTACACCATACCATCCACAGGCCAATGGACGTGTAGAGCGGCTTAATGGTAGCCTCGTGCAAGTCCTAGCCAAAATCACCGCCGGAAGACCTGAAGACTGGTATAAGCAGCTACCAACTGTGTTACTTGTGTGCCAAACCCAAGTGAACAGATCCACTGGGAAAAGCCCGTTTGAACTGGTATACGGCACACAGCCTAATATCATTCAAGCATTGACAGGACCCAAACTGGAAATCCTAAGTCAAGTCCCCCCTCGTTCTGATCCTCAAGTAATAGAGGCCAACAGCAAACAAGCAGCCAAAGAAAAGGAACACTTACAAAAGACCTTCATTCCCATCTGTCAAAGACATGAAGTTGGGGACAAAGTCTGGGTCATGAATGTCAACAAGAGTAAACTACAACCCAAAAAAGTAGGGCCAGCAATAATCCTAAAGGTAAACGACAATAACACTTACCTCGTGCAAGGGCTGGGGAAACGCAAGCAAGACAAGACGCTACACCATGACCGCCTACAACTTTGCAAAGCAAGACAGAAGCAACAAGAAACTGCCCTGATGCCACCAAACAACAGCTGGTTCAATATGGCTCCTGGGCTCCTGACAACCTTCCCAACAACCTGCCTCCTGAGGAGGCCAACTTTCAGCTGGGGGGTGTCAAAACCGCAGGCTCAACCCACCAGCAAGGTTCCAAACAAGCAGGTTTGTGACCTGCAATCCAATTACCTGGCCACTTAAAGCCAGATCCGGAAGTTAACTCAGATTACCAAATCAATCAACATGAACAAATGATGATCCCTCACGGTGGATACCTCAATTTTGCGCTTGACTCATTAGCAGGATCAATCCACCCCCTCTTCCATCCAGCTGTGTGATCACCAATCATGTTTTTTCTATCCATTGATTCACAATAGCTATATAATCACTATCTCACAATAAAGATTATTATTAATCCTCTAAATATTTTTCCCCTTGTAACTTTGCTAAAATAGCACAGTTACAACAAAAAACCCATGTTTAAATAAAAAGTTGACATTCTGGTAGTCACAGTAGTCAAAAATATTTAATTTGGTTTGTCAGCATAAAAAAAGGCTTTAATTTTGACATTGACATACTGACAGTCAGCATTAAAGTGGAAAAACACTATGTAAATCACTTATAAAGCTTGGTTAATATTTTCTGGAGTTGGTTTTTTAAGGCCAAAATTGATTATTTTTAAATTTAAAAAAAAATTAAAGAGTTGCATATGTAACTTATGAAAACTAAATGATAGGGATTGTAGAGGGAAGTCTGAAGTACAGCCCTGGGTACTTTGGCCTGAATTACCATACCATTGTATGTGTGCTTTTTGTTAAGTGGCAGTTTTTTACTAATAAATAAGTGAAGGTGTTGACATTCAGGCAGTCAGCGTTCTTTTATAGTAACTCTCCTATTAGATCTTGCTTAAATTATGTCACTTTGTTTGCTTAGCCAAACCCCTTTGTTGCAATTTAGGCAACACGTTGATTTGACACAAAGTCAACATTATAAATACTTATATAATTTCTAGTTTTAACATATGTGTGTTGGCTTAAGTGGACTTCCAGAAATAAGCTATAGTTTATCCAGTGAGTTTAAAATAACAGTAAATATCTAATAATACAAAGAATGCTCTGAAAGTTGACATATGTCTTTGTTCAATGCTTATCTTAATATATATTTAATAAAAACAGTAGTATAAAATATAAAAAGTAGTTATTTTTAGAATATTGTGTATTTTATTAAGAAATTTATGGATTCTTATTTGGGGTCAACATCCAGATATTACTTACTGTAGTCAACCTTAATGTAAAAGTACAAAGAAACTTAAATTTTTATAGTAAATTATATTATTTTTTGGCTTAAAATTAAGCCTTTGTTTAAATGGTGTCAATATTATGTCTGTTCCTTTTTAATTTTGCAATTCTGACTTAATAATTCACTATGAAAAATTAGCTTAGTTTTGGAAATGCCTGATTCTGGCGGATAAATACCAAAATAATGTCAACTTACTGAATGTTGACAAATTGTTGACATTCAGTAAGTCAACTTGCAGAATGAGTTAATTCTGGCAGTTGCCATATCTCTGATGACTCTGACCTGGATGACTCTGATACTGACAACGCTGATTCATATGGGTACTCTGTTTTGGCTGTTCCTGAGATCATTACAGTCCCCTATAAAGCAACGCTCAGGCAAGACTAAAAATACTGTTAAGCCTTTGCCTGAAGCCAAAGAGATTGTCTCTTGCCCTTATCTCCTTCAGGCTAAGATGTCCCCTGTGCTAGTGGAGTTGTCAGAAGAAGCTGCTGAGGTTGCTGACGCTGTCTTCAAGAATGTATCTCTTTTTCTCCCTCTCCAGACTGTTTATAAGGAGTTCCCAGGGTTAAAATGCATGATTGAGAAGTGGGATAAGGAACTAGCAGAGGCTCAAGATATCTTGGCTGTCCTTTCCCCCTTTGGTTGCACTACCACTCAAGTAGAGATATCCATTCAAAAAGTGAAAATCAAGGCTGTTCTAGACACTGGCTTGTCAGTCAATGTTGTCTCCTCTAAGCTTGTGAAGAAACTCAAACTTGCCCCTGACCTTAATTATCACCAGTTGTATGGCACAGCTGGACTGTCTATGACCTGCGCCATAGGGGCTTACTCCGCTCTGCCCATGCAGTTTGGCAAGCTTCTCCTAGCCGCACCAGCAGTTGTCCTGGAGAATAAGAGTTACAATATCCTAGTTGGCACCCAGTTCCTTAGGGAATATAATGGGATAATCAACTTGAAAGATGGCTACCTCTCTATTCTAGGATATGAAGTCCCTCTGATCTTTGAAGAGCTGGTTAAAGTTCCTGGGAAACGGCTCAAGACATATGCCTTGGAGTATTCCACTGGGTTTTTCAACCTCAAATATTGCAACCACTCCA
The DNA here is from genome assembly GCA_014839935.2 of Entomophthora muscae. NCBI lineage: Eukaryota > Fungi > Entomophthoromycota > Entomophthoromycetes > Entomophthorales > Entomophthoraceae > Entomophthora > Entomophthora muscae. The sequence goes on along the minus strand of QTSX02000041.1, from coordinate 480,320 downwards.
CAAACATGAAATGTCCACCCATGGCTTGTCCTGCGTCTGAAGGGATCCCTCTCTTAGCCATGTCTGCTGTCACCATCCCACCTGGCTCCCAGGCCATCCTAGACTCCCTGATATCATATGAACTACCTGAAAAAACCTTCTTGGAGTTATATCTCCTCCCTTTCTGGGGAGCAACAAACCCTATCTCTGTCCAGGGATCCTAGACGTCTTTCATAAGGACCCTGTTCAGTTGTTGGTAGCCAACCTGACTGCACTCCCCATGAATGTGTCTAGGGGGCATGTTGTTGGACATGGCAAGTTGTTGAGCGTTCCTGATGTCCTGTCTCTTCATCCCTTTGGCATGTTTCAAGATTTTAACCTACCTGAGGATGAGCCCCAAGTCCTGTCCTTGTTCATTGTGCAAGTCTTTCCACAGTTGTCCCCAGTCCAACAGAAAGAGGTGCTAGACTTGCTAGACCAATTTTCTGACATCTTTGCTAAGGACAGTACCAACTATGGGTTAGCCAAAGGCGTTATCCATCAGATAGACACTGGCGACGCTCCTTCCTTCCGTGCTAAACCATATTCCCGCAGTTGTGTAGAGGACGCCCAGGTATCTAAAGAGCTCAAACAACTGTTAGACGCTGGGCTGCTGGCGCCTTCCCAAAGTCCTTGGTCATCCCTGCTACTCATCTTAAAGAAGAAGGATGGGGGTCATTGTATTGTGATGGACTATTGCAGATTGAACTCTTTGACCAAGAAGGACTTATACCCCTTGCTGTGTATTGATGATGCCCTCCGACGTCTTGGAGGCTCTAAGCTATTATCCGCAATGGATCTAGCATCTGGATACTGGCAAGTTGACCAATCACTTGAGGATTGTCAAAAAGCTGCACTCATTACCTCTGGGGCTTTTTGAGCCTACTTGCATGCTGCAGGGACTCTGCAACGCCCCGGCCACCTTTCAAAGGGCCATGGACTCCATCCTCTGTGACTTGAAGTTGTCATGCGTCCTAGTGTACTTGGATGATATAACAGTTTTCAGCGCTACCTTCACCAATCACCTGGATTATCTCAAGGAGGTGTTCATAAAGATTTGAGAAGCTGGCCTTAAGCTAAAACCTTCCAAGTGCACCTTCTTCAAAGAATGTCTTGAATGCTTGGGCCATGAAGTAACCCAGACTGGAATTTCCCAATGACTAAGAAGGTTGAAGCCATCAACAAAATGCTTCCGCCCACCAACCTACAAGAGGTACAAGTCTTCCTAGGAATGATGGGCTAATATAGACAATTTATCCCTGACTTTGCCAATACTAGTGAACCTCTAGTCCAGCTGCTACGTAATGTCCCTTTTGAATGGACCGCCAGTCAGCAGCAAGCCTTTGAGACCCTTAAGCAAAACTCAAAGAGGCGCCAATCTTAGTGTATCCTGACTATGATAAGGAGTTCATCCTGTACACTGACTCTAGCAATCTAGCTATTGGAGCCATTCTGGCCCAACTAGACAACGAGGGTGTAGACCATCCTGTGGCTTACACTTCCTGTGTGCTAAACAAACATGAGAAGAACTATAGTGTCACAGAGAAGGAGTGTCTCGCCGTGCTGCATGCAGTCAAGCAGTTTTGTCACTATGTATATGGTACCCACTTCACAGTTGTCACTGATCATGCTTTGCTTAAGTGGTTACAACATCTGAAGGAGCCTGAAGGGCGCCTAGCTAGATGGGCCCTACGTCTTCAAGGTTACAACTTTACTGTGCTTCATTGCCCTGGGATTTGACACCAGAACGCTGATGGGTCTCCAGGATGCCCATTCTTGCTTTACATCTTGCAGAGGCTAACCGGTTATACAAACTAATTGGGTACCCTTCTTCTTGGGAAAGTGAGACAGAAGAGGTATGACTGGCTGTCATAAATGACATTTTAATACTTGTATTGAAAACCCAAGAGTTGAACCCCAGTCCCCAGAAGGCGGATCAAACCCTCCAGACCAGTCCAGGACCCGCCAATCCGTTAAATCACAGACTTAAACCGGTAAATTACTCTGTGTTACACCAGCCTACTACAGAGGACCCTCCAAAGACTACTTGAGTCACACAAAGTGGACAGGAGACCTCCCACTTGTTAAATTGCAACCCCAAGTTAACAAGTTACTCTGAGACCCACCAGCCTCCCAGAGACAATTTCCCAAATGTTCATCAGATTGATGCCAATTTTGAGCCACCAAAGACCCAAACCTATGCAGAGGTTGCAGCTTGCCTTAAGGAGGTTAAGACAAAACCTATTTTTAACCTTGCCAATGACCACCAGCAACTGCCAGTCTCCCACCCAGAAGGGGTAGTAAATTGGACTACTCAGGTGACATAGTGAACAGTGGCAGCAAAACAAAGCATTGCCTTTCCAATTTGCCAGAACAGGCACAACCTGGATCTGCCGCCCTTGAGACCCCAATCCAAGACCCACGTCCTGCCAGTGCCTTGTCTGCAAACCTGAACCCTGCAAAAATTGAAGAAGCAAAGTCCCAGGGTATAACAACCCTGGCGGTACGGCAAAGACCCCAATTGTCATTTTTGATAATAAAGTTTTATGAACCTTTGGTTCAAACAAATCTTACCCTATCTAGTCTTAGTGATCTTCCATCTTAATTTGGATCAAGTAGACTATCAGGCTGCCGCCCCTTTCCAAGCCTAACCTGCTGAGTTGCCCCAGGCATCATACCGCCCCCCAGGAGCTCCCTTTGGACCTGTGCACTTTACCGAGTACCCCCCCCCCCCAACCCGGCCTATTTGGAGTACAACTTGGAGACCATCCTCATTGCCAACCCTTTGACAAGGACTAGAAGTACCAAATACATTGGATGTGAAGGGAAGAGAGTCAAGATACCGCCCTTATTATTCAAGGACAAGTACAACTACCTACCAGCGTACTTTGTTCCCATGACTCCGCCATTAACCCCAAAACCAGACCGCCCCTTGGAACCCACCACTGCTGCCAAGACCACCTCTACCCAACTGTTTGGAGTACTCTATATTACTTTAACAGGATTGGTGGATTAAATGGTCCCCAACTCTAGACCCTAGTCCTTGCTTGGGCAATCTTTATCTTATATTATCAAGTTAGCACCCATTCTATGGTGGGCCCTACCCGCCGGCTCAACCGCACCTCACCCTGAGCTGCCCAATGCCTCTGCCTACAACTTGTTTCCTGAAATTATGAAAATCTTTTACAAACACAGTAACCTGTTCCCCAAGATGTTATTAACACTTGGGGCAACTTTTATGCTCTTTTTTGTGATAATCACTTATTACACCCATAAGGCACTTACCTCCCTGATACTCCCATGGATGAAGAACCAACCCGCCAAAGAATTGAAAGACCCTGCACCTGGTACAGAACCCCAGAACCCAGCCACATCACAAGTGCAAAATGTGATAGTGAACCAGATCACAACCAAGGTGGATATGCCCCAGATGGGAAACTCACCTTAGAAGAAGCCCGCCAAGCCATGCCATTCCTCTGTCTCCACTTCCAAACCAATGCCAACGCCTACCCCAGTGACACTGAGAAAGTCTTGGGGGTGGCTGCCATGCTATCAGGAGACACACTGGATTGGTTTGGGAAAGCCACCGCCAAAGATGTTGAATTTTGCCTTGACTATTTGAAATTTGAAGCTGAACTCATGAGCACTGGCAATGACCAAGACACCAGATACTATGCGCTGAACTCTATGTTAGAGATCTAACAAGCAAACCGCCCTATCCAAGCCTATATTGACGAGTTCCTTAAACTGAAAACGCGCACCCAACTTGAAGATGAATTATCTTCCATTATCTTCAGAAAGGGAGTCAATTCAGCCATGAAAGACCTGTTGAAGCACCACCCGCCTACACTGAGCCTAGAGGAATTACTGCCCCTATGCAAAGGTCTGAGTCTAAACCAAGAAGGACATAATGTGAACCCAGACCAAGCCGGTAGGGCCATGACGCCCAATTGACCTGGAATGTCCCCTGACAAGTTACAATGCCACTATTGAGTTGGATTATGTTTCTACTGCCATGAGGCCAGGCACCTAACCAGAGCATGCCCTAAGAAGAATACACCTCCTTTATCCTTGGCACAAATAAACACCTCTGTGCAATCTTATAAATTCATCCAAGTGACCATAGACTGTATGGGAATCAAATACCAGATAAAGGCCTTTATTGACACAGGAGCTGACAAAAGCTTCATTGATGCCAACCTGGCAAATGAACTAGGACTAACAGCTTCAGAGCATAGCCTACAAGTAACCATAGGAAACAGTTCCCTGGACACTGGCTATAAGTGCAAACAGGAACTTCCCTTGACAATTGGACAGAACGTGTATCCAACTCCCTTGATCCTCTTGCCAGGACTGCCTCATCCTCTAGTACTGGGGGACTCATGGTCTGACAGACATGGTATGATTCTAAACTATTGTGAGCAGACCGCCACCTTAGGACAACCTGAATCTTGTGACACCGTTACGTTCCGTATGAGTCCCGGCAGAACCCCAACCAACAAACTCTTAACCATAAAGATGGAACCCAGCGTTGGGACACTACCTACTCCCCTGCAGAAGTGGGACCACATATTTATCAAAGAAGCAGCCACAAAATTACCCAGCCACTCAATCTACAACCACGCTATAGACCTACTATCAGATACCCAACCCCACCACGGCCCCATCTATAGTTGCAACCACCAAAAACAAGCAGCCTTGAAAGCTTACTTGGAGAATATGACAAAAAAGGGTTTCATCCGAGTATCAAAGTCCCCCTGCTTGTCACTGATGCTGTTTGTAGGAAAGAAGGACGGCGGAATGCGTCCCTACGTGAACTACTAGAAGCTGAATGATATTACTATGAAGAACCATTACCCCATCCCCAATGCTGACAACCTTTGAAATGTACTAACTGGACCCCAGGTGTACTCAAAAATTGACCTAAGAGACGTGTTCAACCAAATCCAAATCAAAGAGGGTGATGAATATAAAACGGCGTTCAAGACCAGGTATGGACTCTATAAATACCTGGTGATGCCATTTGGACTATGCAACACCCCCAGCACCTTCCAGCGCATGATAAACACTGTATTGGGTGAATACCTTGACCAGTTCTGTGTGGCCTATCTTGACAACATCCTCATCTACAGCAAGACCCACAAGGAACACCTGCACCATCTGGACCTTATACTAGAAAAACTCTCCCAAGCAAACTTACATGCTAAACTTAAGAAGTGTGGATTCTTCCAGTCTGAAGTTGAGTTCCTGGGATACGTAGTGAAGACTGGCAGGTTTGCCATGGCACAGGACAAAGTAGAAGCAGTAACATCTTGGCCAGTGCCCAAATGCAGGAAAGATGTGAGAAGTTTTTTGGGCCTGGCAAATTTTTGCAGGGATTTCATCCAAAAAATTTCTCTGATTACCTTGCCCCTGACCCGCCTTTGCTCTGACAAGGTTACCTTTGCTTGGACTCCATAATGTGCCACTTCCTTTGAAACCTTGAAACTTGCTTTCACCTCTGCCCCCGTCCTGGCCATGCCTGACCCATCCAAGCCATTTGTACTGGAAACCAACACGTCCGACTTTGCGGTGGGCGGGGTCCTTCTTCAGGAAGGAGGGGATAGTATGCTACATCCTGTAGCATATTACTCCAAGAAGATGCTTCCTGCTGAAGGAAACTACCCAATCTACAATAAGGAGATGCTTGTAATAATGAAGAACCTGAAACACTGGTGCCAGTACCTATGTGGTGCCAAATTTCCAGTAAAGGTCTTAACCGACCACAAGAACTTGGTTTACTTCTTTAAACCCAGACAGCTAAACCAGAGACAGGCCAGATGGGCCTTGGAACTAGCTGACTATACCTTGACCATTGACTACAAGCCTGGGAAGGTAAATGTGGTACCTGATGCCCTGAGTAGAAGAGCTGATCTGATGCCTTCCTCTACAGAAACCAAGGACCACAACACACATGTACTCCTTGACCCGGCCAGCCTAGGCATCCAACTGATGTACATGAAGATCATGGCCCGCAAACATGGCGTAATTGAGGCGCAGAAACAAGAAAAATACTCAGCAGACCTTGTTGCTGACTTGACCTCAGACCCAGAGAGCCGCCACCACAAGAAAGTATTCTTGCTGAAAGGATCCACCCTGCTACTACACAACCGGATCTATGTACCAGAATGCAAGACAAGGACCAAAGTACTCATTGACTACCACAACTCAGAGATGGCCAGCCACCCTGGAAGACTCAAGACACTCTAAGGAATCAAGAAGAATTACGCTTGGCCCCAACTGGACAAAGATGTGGCTGCCTACATCAAAGGCTGTGAGATATGTGGAAGAACCAAAACCTGTAGATCCAAACCTGAAGGCCTGCTAAGACCACTAGACATACCCGCAGGGCCCTGGCAGTCTGTGTCAATGAACTATATTGTAGAGCTGCCCCCCTCCAACGCATTTAACGCCATCCTGGTCATGATAGATAGATTTACTAAGATGTCCTATTTTGTCCCTACCACCACCCACTGCACTGCTGCAGAGACAGCTAGACACTTCTACAACCGCATCCTAACTCAACATGGTACTCCAAGGGAAATCATCACTGATAGAGGACCCCAATTCACCTCCAAATACTGGACTCAGGTGATGAAGGACTTGGGGGTAAAACACTGTGTATCAATCTCCTACCACCCACAGACCAATGGCCAGACTGAACAAGTGAACCAAATACTTGAACAATACCTACGATGCTACTCCAACGCCAATCAAGATAACTGGGCAGAGATGCTACCCATGGCACAGTATGCTTACAATAGCAAAGACCATGCATCTACCGGAATGTCCCCCTTCAAAGCCAATTATGGTTTTGACCCATCCTGGGATCCCAGTATTGATAGTAAGGAAACAAACCCGTCCGGAAAAACCTGGATTGAACAGATACACGACACCCAATAAACCTGTCTTAAGAACCTGACCTGCGCTGTCCAGACTTATAAGGCTTTTGCCGACAAAAAGAGGATTCCTGGGAAAACGTTGAAGGTAGGGGACAAAGTCTATCTGGACTCTCAAAATGTGCCTCTGACTGTTTCCTGTCAAAAGTTAGCCCACAGAAGAAGTGACCCCTACAAGATCACCAAGCTAGTAGGTGAGGTAGCATTTGAGCTAGAATTACCCCCCTTGTGGAAAATACATAACGTCTTCCACTGCGCGCTTCTATTCAAGAAAGAGGGAAACTCCCTCCCCCACCAGAAACTCAAGACTGATCCCCCTCCCATCCAAGTAGGACGCTCTGAAGAATAATAAGTTGAATATGTTCATGGAGACTGTACTCACTATAAGACCCTCCCGTACTACGTCAAGTGAAAGGGATATCCACCCAAGGAAAGCACCTGGGAACCATTAAGCAACCTACCCAACGCCCAACTAGCAATCCAACAATACCTTGAGAAGAAGGCCAGGAAGGAAGGGACCCCTGGGAAGGAAGGGGATGATGTCATGAATGACATTTCAATACTTGTATTGAAACTCAAGAGTTGAACCCCAGTCCCCAGAAGGTGTATCAAACCCTCCAGACGAGTCCAGGACCCACCAATCTGTTAAATCACAGACTCAAACCGGTAAATTACTCTGCGTTCCACTGGCCTACTACAGAGGACCCTCCAAAGACTACTTGAGTCACACAAAGTAGACAGGAGACCGCCCACTTGTTAAATTGCAAACCTGAGTTAACAAGTTACTCCGAGACCTACCAGCCTCCCAGAGACAATTCCCCAAATGTTCATCAGATTGATGCCAACCTTGAGCCACCAAAGACCCAAACCTATGCAGAGGTTACAGCTTGCTTTAAGGATGTTAAGATGAAGCCTATTTTTAACCTTGCCAATGACCACCAGCAACTGCCAGTCTCCTGCCCAGAAGGGGTAGTACAATTGGACTACTCAGGTGACATAGTGAACAGTGGCGGCAAAACAAAGCATCGCCTTTCCAATTTGCCAGAAAAGGCACAACCTGGATCTGCCGCCCTTGAGACCCCAAGCCAAGACCCACGTCCTGCCAGTGCCTTGTCTGCAAACCTGAACCCTGCAAAAATCAAAGAAGCGAAGTCCCAGGGTATAAAAACCCTGGCGGTATGGCAAAGACCCCATCATCATTTTTGATAATAAAGTTTTATGAACCTTTGGTTCAAACAAATCTTACCCTATCTAGTCTTAGTGATCTTCCATCTTAATTTGGATCAAGTAGATTATCAGGCTGCCGCCCCTTTCCAAGCCTAACCTGCCGAGTTGCCCCAGGCATCATACCGCCCCCCAGGAGCTCCCTTTAGACCTGTGCACTTTACCGAGTACCCCCCCCCCCCCAACCCGGCCTATTTGGAGTACAACTTGGAGACCATCCTCATTGCCAACCCTTTGGCAGGGACTAGAAGTACCAAATACATTGGACGTGAAGGGAAGAGAGTTGAGATACCGCCCTTATTATTCAAGGATAAGTACAACTATCTACCAGCGTACTTTGTTCCCATGACTCCGTCATTAACCCCAAAACCAGACCGCCCCTTGGAACCCACCACCGCTGCCAAGACCACCTCTACCCAACTTTTTGGAGTACTCTATATTACTTTGACAGGATTGGTGGATTCTGTGGTCCCCAACTCCAGACCCTGGTCCTTACTCGGGCAATCTTTATCTTATATTATCAAGTTAGCACCCATTCTATGGTGGGCCCTACCCGCCGGCTTGACCGCACCTCACCCCAAGCCGCCCAATGCCTCTTCCTACAACTGGTTTCCTGACACTAGCCTTGTCCAAGCTATCCAAAGATACCCTCATACGCAACAATCAGCTCTTCAAGAAGGTACAAGACCAGTATCTGCCTTATGTATGACCCAGTCTTTGCCTCTTGTTGGTGTCACAAGCTCATAAAGAGACTGGTCATGGAGGCATTGTCAATACCTTTGACTGGCTTCAAAAGAATTACTTCTGAGAGAACCTTTGCCTGATGATCCCAGATGACATAGCTAGCTGCCACAACTTCCAGCTACAGAGGCCTTGAGCTGCTGCCCATGAGTTCAAATTAGTTCTCCCGCAACATGCCTTTCACACTGTCAGCATTGACGCAGTAGGTCCTCTCCCCCACTCACATTCTGGGTGTTGCTTTATTCTGATTGCTGTCAATCACTTCAGCAAGTGGGTAGAGGCACACCCTAAAAAAGACATCACAGCTAAGACAACTGCTGCCTTCCTGTTACAAGATGTTTTCTACCGCCATGGCTGTCCTCAAGTGTTGCTCTCTGATAATGGGACTAACTTCAATGCCAAGCTGGTAACCTCTGTTGTTGAAGCTTTGGGGTCACACCAGTCCTTCTCTTCCCCCTACAACCCTTCTACCAATGGGGCAGTTGAGCATGCAAATTCAACACTGGTCTCTATCATGAGGAAGCTCACTTACTCTGACGCTGCCAACTGGGATCTATACTTACCTGCCGCTCTCTTTGCATACCGCCTTAGCAAACATTGTGTCACTGGGTACTCCCCTTTTGCTATGCTGTATGGTCAAGAGGCTACTACCCCTTTGCTCTTGGGGGCCCCTGCTTACCTCTGATAAGGCCATAAATTCTGACAACCACATCAAGGATCTAGTCAACCGCATAATTGATATACAGGCCACTGCCTACACTTCTGCATATAAGACTAAGATGATTGAGCTTTCTCCTGATAATGCTGGACGCTCCCCCCTGCCTGAATTTGATGTTGGTGACCATGTACTTTACTACCAACACAGAGTATGTTGTTGCGCACATAAGTTGGACTCTCTGTGGATCAGCCCTTTAGAAGTGACTTTCAAACAAGGGTCTGAATACACTGTAAAGCTCCTCTCCAGTGGCCGTCCTTTTGCTCAAATGCACGCAAAGTTCCTTTGTAAATACTACCCCCTAAGGCCAATCTAGGGGAGGGCAATGTTGTGAATGCTGCTATTCACCATGTTTCAATTTCGCCTTTGGTAGGCCATTTCAAAGACAAATCTCTTGCTTTTGCTTTTGCCTCACAAAATGAGTTGATGACTGAATCAGGAAGTACAATTGTTTGGTTTCTTGATCCTGTGCAACTCACTTGCCCCACTCATGCTGGTGGTGAGTGATCCTACCGTCCTGGTAGTGTTTTGTGATATTGCCAACCACTATATATTCCATTTTCCTATTCACTAATAAAACAAAGTTCTATTCACATTTTTATCTTTGTGTCTTCTGTACTTCTGCGCCTCTCTCTAGCCAAACTAGTAGAAATTATTCTTCTAGGGCCGCAAGGTAATCACATAGCCTTCCCTGTCATCTAACTGAGACTTAGTACAACTCCAATCCTAAGGTTAGGATTTCCCATTGTGTGTCTGTGCCGCGCTTCAGAACATAACACCGGACCCAAGGGTGGGATTTGAACCCTGAACCTACATTCCTGCGGGCTGCTGGGCCCATGGACCAAGGGCCTGCCCGCCCGCCCGCATTTTTCGGGATCAAACCCCTGCAAGCTGAGGCTCCTGCTAAGTCACAAAGCCAGAATACCTGCACTAGCTCAACCATGGTGGCGCCCAAAGAGGAGCCTCTCAAATTGCCTAATAAAAGCAGAGATGGCGCCTCTGTGAATTTAATGAGTTTGAAGTCCTCTCAAGCAACCAATCAACCCCTACTTCCAAAGATAAACCCGGGCTTTGGGCCCAACCCTGTGACCACAGCAAAGAATCAAGAAAATTGAGTGACCAAATTGAAAGTTCTGACCAATGAAAGAACACCCAGCTGAGGTGCCATTTTGCCGCTCCCACACCCGGGCCCTCTGGCTGCCCGCCTGCACTTTTCCCAATATTTTGATAAAGCCCTGATGGAAAATACTAAGTTTGGAGGTGGAATGCTATATATGCCTATAGATTCTGCACTCAAACCGTATTGTCATTTTTAAATAAAGGTTATGTTACTTTGGCTCTTACAGCTATTGCCATATTTTGTATTTGCTGTCTATCAATTCAGTTCAAGATCTCCTGGCCCTCCTGCCCCACCGCCCGCAGTTTTCCGTCCATCTGGTGCACCCTTTGGGCCCGTTCACTTCACTGATTATCCCTTGAAGCCCGAATATAAGGATTATACACCAAAGAAAATCCTCAAACTTGACCCGCTAGCCTGCATCTAATCCGCTATTACATACAACTGCCATGGCCTGTGGACATTCTCCACCCCAAAACTATTTAGAGGAAAATTCAATTATCTCCTGGCCTACAGTATCTAAATGGAACCGCCCGTAACACCCAAACCGATGCCAGCCTCTTCACCTGACCTTCCAACTGACCATATCAGCAAGCTTTTTGGAATAGTGTACATCACCCTCACAGGGGTAGTGGACACCATTATACTGGCTGCTGGCCTGTGGTCTTGGGTGGGGAAGTCTGCTTCCTATCTTCTAAAGTTAGCTCCTCTCTTGTGGTGGGCCCTGCCCGCAAAAACCCCGGCCCGAGTTACCCCCGGAAACGGCAGGCCAGCTGCCTGAGACTGGGTCCCTGACAGATCAGGTGGTAATCCTTGGCTACCCACTGTTTATTGTGTCAATATGCACAGGCTGCAAGAGTTTTGGCTGTCGCTTAGCCTTGGTGGATTTGGCAATTTGCCCGGTGTTGCCATACTTGGTGTTGATGTCGGCAATGTATCTGGCCGTGACACCAAATTGGGACGCAATATCCTGACCTGCCATCCCCCATTCAAGCAGTTGAGAAGAGCTTCACACTCACTATTTGTCAACCAATGCCGGCCCTTGGCAGGTACCACAGCATCCTGGCTAGCAGGCTTGACACAGGGGACGGGGACCTTCGTGTAGAAGGTGGGATCACGCTTGCTCGCAGTAGCACCGTCAATGGTTGAATACACAATAGGCACAGATGGCTCAACTGTGGTGGCCAATGGCTCGTAGGTGGTGCCAAAGACGTGGGGGCAGGAAGTAGCACCTCTTGGATCAAGAGTGTGAGGCCGGGTGATGACTGGGTATACAGTGGAGGTGTATGTAACCTCATTATTCCCAATAAACTTTGTGTAAGAGACTTTGGTTGCAGGCCTTGAGAGCAGCTTCTGTCTTGGATTAAGGCTACTGTTTCTGGCCTGGGATGTGGGAGGTGGGAGGTGGGAGGTGATTGGCTGGCGCTGGCACCTTGGGAGGCCTGTGTATTGGCATGACTCCCTTCAATTTGTGTTCTGGGTCTGTTCTTGGACTCTCTGGGACGCCCTCGTGGACGGGCTGCCCCGCAGACTGGTGCAGGAGCTGATTGGGAATGCAACTGATGGTCCATAAAAATAAAACAAAAATATATATATTAGATTAAATATGTATTTATTTGAATTTATTGGTTTAGTTGTGAGTAGTTGTTTTCTCTTGATTTAGCCTTGAATAGTAACAGATTTTCTATATCTGTGATTTGACATGTATAATATTGTATCCTTTCCAGTTTTAGATGATTTTAAAGTTTAATCACTTTTTATGTCTAAACATGGTTGTTGAGATTGGATTTTTCATTTGATTTTATCCAGAGTGGAGCTTCTTTATTTGGGTTGGGATTTTCTAGTGTGCTTACTGTACATTAAATTTGGATTCCAGTTTCTGCAATTAATATCTGAGTTTACTAGTGACATTCAAAAGTGATTTGAAATTTGGTTCTTAGATTTGAAAATCCCGCACTTTCAAAAAACATAGTAAACTTAATGAAAATGGCTGATGGATTTGAATACTTCAAATCTGATTCCAGTTAATTCATTTCTTCCATTGGAAATATGCAGTTTGACTTGAACTTTGCAAAGTGTCTATGAGTTCCCGCATTTTCAAATATTCAAATAAATACTCAAAGAATTCAATTTAATTAAAAAAAGGCCATCCCGCAAAAGTGATTTAAAATTTGGACCAAGGATTTGACAATCCCGCATTTTTACGTTCAGGTTCTGAATTTACAGTATTGAATGGTTTGGTCAAATTGAAATAAAAATAGCATAATTTACCCAGTTAGGAATCTAAGAGTAAACAGTGTTACACTGTCTTTGCCTATAATATGGCTTCCTAAATTTTACCACATCCAATGTAAATCTTAAGCTAAACCTCACCTTTTATTTACTTTGATGTGGTATAAGATTAAATATTCTAGGATATGGCTCCTTGCTGATCAATTGGGTAAATATCAATGAGATAAATCCAGATGCTACAGCTTGGAAATTAACTAAGGAGTGATACAATGAAGATTCTTAATTGTATCACTAAACTTTGAGCTATTCTTCTAAAATCATATCCATGTTAAAATAATTTTTTAAAATAATATTTCTTGATAAAATCATCCAGATATATAATTATTACTGTGCTTAAAAATCAAATTAGAACAAAGCTAACATAATGTTAGTGGGTGATTTATCAAAAAGTATGAAGCTAAATCAAGAGCTTTGAATCTATGATAACAGATCATAAAAAATTTAAATATTAGACTTTTGAAATTCAACGACTGACCAATTTTCTAACATTTTAGTGATTTAAAATCAGCAACTTTTAAAAAGCTTGTGAAAGTTGTTGGGTGAAGGATTAAGCTACCCTTATTTTATTTAGCAAATGAAGTCTTATATTTACACTTGTATAACTTTATGCTTGATTAGTTTAAAAACTAAACTTAAATAAACTACTACTATCAACCTAAGATATTACCAATCAAAGGGTTTAAGCTTACTAAAGCACCTAGGAAGCGTTCAGTAAATTGTAAGAGAATGCGAATCATTTATTACCAGAAGAAAATAACGGAAATAGTCGGTTGACAAATGTTATATCGGCCTCAAACAAGAAATGAAATTGACTTTTCGATTTTTGGACGCTGAAACGCTACTCAGAAGATTCAGTGGTTTTAAAATGCTTTTTATTCAAAGAAAAATGATGACTACTGAAATTTGGAATTGATTACGTTTGTAACAAGAGATCCTTGTCTGCTTTATTCACACAATACACTCTAGGATTAGCAATTACAGCATTAGTCCAGGGTTGTCAACTTTGCAGTCACCGAATAAATTACATCTCATTATTCATCTGGCTTGTCCAAACGGATTGGCTCCCAATTGTTCAGCTTGTCTTGGTGCTCTAAAAGCTTCCAGTACTCTTCCTGGAGGGATACAACCTTTCGCTTTTCATCCAACGCAAGCTTCTCATTTTTAGAAACCACCTTTACTCGAGATGCTTGGTAATCGTACCGATTTTGTGTAAAGTTTGATAAGAAATAGGACGCTCCAACGATTGCACTGACAAAAGGCAAGCCAAAAAAAGAAAGGGATTCCGTTGAAACTTTTGGTAAACAAAGGTAGACATCTTTGAGTTTGTAGCATTCCCTTTATTAAGTGTCCTTTTTACTTTAAAAATTGCCATTATCTAATACCAAACAGTTTAGCCATAGTGGGTAAAGAAAGAACTAAATCACTATTATTGGTTTAAAGCATTAATTCTAGATGAAATGAGAAGTAGTTTGTGAATCTTCATATACTTTAAAAACTTCAAACCAAAAAATAGTGTATGGACAGAAACAATCCTGCGAGTCCCCAGTAAAGGAAAATAGAGGGTATAAACACGGATTAATACCCCAAAAACTGTTTTAAAAAAGACTAATGCACATGCATAGCCTAATAAAATTCGTTATAGTGGATGGAAAAGTTTGATTAAGAAACCATGTTTCATGTCCCGTCCTTTCTGACTTACAAAGAATATGTTGTTTTGCTTTAATAAAAATAAAAAAATGGTAGGTTGAATGGTTTAGATTCCATATGGTTTGGTCTGCTCGCTATTAACAGGTCTGATACAAATCATCAGCCTAAATAAAACCAACTATGACTGTGCTTGCACTTATGCAAAGTCGGCTTGGCTCAGCTTGAGATTTGAGGCGGTCGTGTGAATTAATTTTTTTATAATGGTTTTTAAAGAGTGACAAGCCGACACATTGGATGAGCTCACTTCTAGCCTGTATGCCTTGTCAGCAGGGAAGGGACAAAAACAGCAATTGTGCAAACATAGTGTCATAAAACCATTTTTTGTATGTTTTGGATTGGTTCACAAAACAATCCATGTGATTTTGTGTCACAACTTTTGGAGTAGGTCACAATTTTTGCCTCACTCCATTGTGTAGATCACAAAATATAAAAGGAAGGTGGTTTTCATGGATGAAACAGATGGTTTCATTTTGTGAAGGGGCACAGGGTGTAAAATTAGAATGGTTCTCAAGGGTGAAACAGATGGTGTCATTTTGTGCAAGGCATAGGATATAAATTAGAGCAGTTTCAGTTGTGGGACTTTATTTTTTAAAATGAATTTATTAAAGCTTTACCTACCATTACCTCACAATGATAGATTTGATCATACCACAGTTTGCTTTAGATAATTATATTAAAACACCAATAAAAATATTTATAAATATCTACTTCAATTGAAAGGAATAGCTTGCATACTTATGATTGGACACAACACAAAACCACATGAGATTGTGCTTGGTCACATCACAATTCATACAGATTTGTTTTGTGACTTTTGGAGCAGGGCACAAAATGTGGCAGTTGAAATTGTGTACTGCTCCCTAAAAACACAAAGCCAATCTGCATGAATTGTGATGTGACATAAAGGTCACAAAATGAATTGTGCTCAACTGACAAAGTCACAAAACCAATTGTGCCAATCAAAGCTTGGTCACAAAACCATTTGTGTAGATTTTGGTGCCCGTCCCAACCCTACTTGTCAGCACTTGAAGATTTAGCAGATCTTGGGCTCCTTGATTTTAATCACATATTTTCATTAAGCTGGCTGTCAAAACCGCAGGCTCGACCCGCCAGCAAGGTTCCAACCAAGCGGGTTTGTGACCCGCAATCTGATTACCCGGTCACTCAAAGCCAGACTAGGAAGTCAACTCGAATTACCAAATCCATCAACATGAACAGATGATGATCCTTCATGGTGGATACCTCAATTTGGCGCTTGACTCATTAGCAGGATCAAGCCATCCCCTCTTCCATCCAGCTGTGTGATCACCAATCATGTTCCTGCTATCTATTGACTCACAATAGCTATATAATCACTATCTCACAATAAAGATTATTATCTATCTTCTAAATATTTTTCCCCATGTAACTCTGCTAAAACAGCATAGTTACGACATTGTAGCACAGGTAGGCTCTCCATCCTACCTTATCTTGAAAAATTCTGCCTGTTGCTGTCAGGGATCCAACCTGAGGGGGGTTCATGAGAACTCGCGGGCAGACGGCCCGCGGGCCCAGCAGGGAGAGCCCACCACAGGATTGGGGCTAACTTTACAATATATGATAACAATTTCCTAAGTATTGCCCAAGGTCCGCTTGTAGGCACTATGGAATCAATCAACCCAGTGAGGGTGATATACATCACCCCAAATAATTGGGTGGAGGTGGATTCATCAGTGGCAACGGAATCTTGCGGGCAGTTGGGCCGCGGGGTGTGGGGTGGCGTCATTGGAACTAAATATGCGGGAAGGAAATTATACTTGTCTCGGTATAGCAGAGGAGGTATGGTGATTTTGATGCCTTTTCTGTACACAGTTTCAGTCTCTCTAGTTCTAGCTTCAGGGTCGTGGATAAGGATCTCCTCCAGAGTAAACTCTGAATACGCCGGGTTGGGTGGGTACTCGGTAAAATGTACTGGGTCAAAGGGAGCTCCTGGTGGACGGTAAAGTTCAGGCGGCTGGTCCGCGGTTTCTCGGGGTATGTGAGCACGGAGAACGGGGCCGCAAGTTGTAGACTGAAGATGAAATAAAACTAATAACAAGTATGGTATGATCTGGTTGAACCAAAGGTTCATGTCACTTTATTGTAAGGATGGCAATGGGCATCTTCCTGGCGGCCCAGGGTATAAGTATGCCCATCTGTCATGGCAAAACTTTCAAAGATTTTCACGGCCCGGGTTTCCCCATCTACTTGGTCCTCCCAGTCCTTGATGGCAACAATTGTGGGGGTTAATTCATTGGCTGACTTGCAACTAGAGCACTCCAATTCTTTAACCAGGTCACAGGACGGGTCATCTCTGGGTGGCCCGTTTTTCATGGAAGGTATCTTTGTTTCTTCTTCCAATGTGACTTGGGTTATTCTGGGGTCTGTGGCTAACCTGTCCCGTTGATTGGTTGGGTTAACAGGAACCCCTAGCGTGGGAGGTATCATTGTAGGCAAACTTGGATCATCAAACTTCAGGAGATTCTCCAAAGTCAAATCCAATCCTGATTTGAACCCCAAAAACTGCGGGCGGCCAGGCAGCTGGCCCTGTGGGCTGGCAGCCCGCGAGATGCCAGGGTTCAACTCCCATAGTTGAGGCCTTTTGATTATCATATTTGACAGGAGTTTGTCACTTGTGACATCATCCCCTTCTCCCCTGTTGCCCTCCTCCTTCCTGGTTCTCTTTTCCAAGTATTGCTGTATGGCTCCTTGTGCATTGGGTAGGTTGGATACTGGTTCCCAGGTGCTTTCTTTGGGTGGATAACCCACCCATTTGACATAGTATTGTGGGGTCTTGTAGTTGAGGCAGTGTCTGTGGATTTACTCTACTTTGTATTATGTTGAGCGTCCCTCCTGGATGGGTGGGGGTTTGGTCTTGATCTTCTGGTGGGGAAGGGAGGTTCCTTCTTTCTTGAATAACAGTGAGCGGTGGAAGACGTTGTGAATTTTCCAAGTAGGTGGTAGCTCTAGTTTGTATGCCACTTCTCCTATTTGCAATGTGATCTTGTAAGGGCCACAGCGGCGGTGCGCTAGCTTTCTACTGGGTACATGTAGGGGAACGTTTCAAGAGTCAAGGTACACTTCATCGCCTACCTCCAGAGGTTTCCTGGGGACTCTTTTCTTATCAGCAAACGCCTTGTAGGTCTTAACAGCGTGAGTCAGGTTTCTGAGGCAGGTTTCTTGGGTGGTATGTATTTGCTTGATCCAGGTTTTTCCTGCAGTATTCTGTTCCTTGCTACCAATACTAGGGTCCCAAGATGGGTCAAATCCGTAGTTGGCCTTGAAGGGAGACATACCTGTGGATGCGTGGTCTTTGCTGTTATAGGTGTATTGCGCCATAGGTAGCATCTCTGCCCAGTTGTCCTGGTCTGCATTGGTTTAGCATCGGAGGTATTGTTCCAAGATCTGGTTAACCCGTTCAGTTTGTCTGTTGGTCTGTGGGTGGTAGGAGGTTGACACGCAACATTTTATTCCAAGGTCTTTCATCACTTGGGTCCAGTAGTGGGACATGAAATGGGGTCCTCAGTCGGTGATGATTTCTTCTGGGGTACCGTGTTGTGTCAGGATGCAGTCGTGGAAGTGTCTGGCAGTCTCAGCTGCTGTGCAGTGGGTAGTGGTTGGGATGAAGTAGGACATTTTTGTGAAACGGTCAACCATTACTAGAATTGTGTCAAAGGATTTTGAGGGGGGAGTTCTACTATGTAGTCCATTGACACTGACTTCCAGGGACCTGCTGGGATGTCCAGGGGTCTCAGCAGTCCTTCTGGCTTTGAGCAACATGTCTTGATTCTTCTGCAGGTTTCACAACCATTGATGTATGCAGCTACTTCCTTGTCCATGCCTGGCCACGCGTAGTTCCGCTTGATACTTGAGAGGGATTTGTGTCTACCAGGGTGGCCGGTCATCTCTGAGTCATGGTGGTCAATCAATATGTTTGTTTGTGTGTGGCCCTTGGGTACGTAGATTCTGTTGTGGAGCAGCAGGGTAGTACCTTTCAGGGAGTATCCTTTCTTTGAGTGATGGCAGTCTGGGTCCTTTGTCAGGGTTTTGACTAGTTCAATTGAGTATGCATCTTGTTTCTGAGCTCCTATCACATTGGGTTTACTGGTGGCAATCTTTAAGTACTTCAGTTGTATTCCTAAGCTGGCGGGGTCTAATAGAGTATGGGTGTTGCAGTCCTTGATTTCTGCAGAGGAGGGGATCAGGTCAGCTCTCCTGCTCAAGGCGTCTGGCACAATGTTAACCTTTCCTGGCTTGTAGTCTATGGTCAAGGTGTAATCAACCAGTTCTAAGGCCCATCTAGCCTGTCGTTGGTTCAGCTGGCGTGGTTTGAAGAAGTAAACTAAGTTCTTGTGGTCTGTCAGAACCTTTACTGGGTGTTCAGCGCCGCACAAGTATCTGCGCCAATGCTTCAGTGTCTTCATTATAGCTAGCATCTCCTTGTCATATATTGGGTAGTTCCCTTCATCTGGTAGCATCTTCTTGGAGTAATATGCTACAGGATGTAGCATACCATCCCCTCTTTCCTGAAGAAGGACCCCACCCACCGCAAAGTTGGATGCATCTGTTTCCAGCACAAAAGGTTTAGCTGGGTCAGGCATGGCAAGCACTGGGGCAGACGTAAAAGCTTTCTTCAGAGTCACAAACGCGGAGGTGCACTCATCAGACCAGACAAATTGGACCTTGTCAGAGCAGAGGCGGGTTAGGGGCAATGTAATCTGAGAAAAATTTTGGATGAAATCCCAGCAGTAGTTTGCTAGTCCCAGGAAACTTCTGACATCCTTCCTGCACTTGGGGACTGACCAGGTTGTGATTGCCTCTACTTTATCCTGCGCCATAGCAAACCCGCCATTCTTCACAATGTATCCCAGGAATTCAACCTCGGGTTGGAAGAACTCGCATTTCTTTAGCTTGGCGTGTAGGTTGGCCTGTGAGAGTTTGCTCAGTATCAGGTCGAGGTGTTTGAGGTGTTCTTCATGTGATTTGCTGTATATGAGGATGTCATCCAAATATGCCACACAGAATTGGTTGAGGTACTTGCTGTGTCGGAAATAACTGGATAATATGATGCCGTTTCTAAATGATGGGGAATAACCACCCAAATCCACATAGAATTGACGATTAACCACCAACGCGGCTTCAGATATTTTTTTGTGAATTTTCCAATTGTAACTCCAGGATTAAGTAGAACAATCAATCCTAACCAGAATAAACCAAGATGAATGACCTGGGAAAGCATCAATGCATCTTCAGCGTAGAATTCTAGGTATTGAGAAGTGACCCAATTTTCATCTTCAGGAATGGAGGGAGGAGCTACAAAATTGGCTGGCATGCAATTAACATTTTGCGGCGCCAACAACAAAGTTCCCAATGCCGGGCCCCATCTTCCTGAAATGATTTTGTTCAGAATCAGATTGTACAGGATATACCGCAACAACCCAAGCACAGGATGCATTTTAAAATTTAAAATTAGAACTTGGGATAATTTATTTTTATTGAGTAAATTTAGGAGGACTCAACTCTTAGAGTTGAAACAGGGAAAATTATTCAATATATATCAGAAAAATTGACTAAGCAATGCCACCTGAGTCTTGATCTCCTATTTCTTTGGCATCTTCAAGTAAGTATCTAGTCCAGGTTGTGAAGAACCCTTGTGTGACCAGTTTCTGACAACCATTCCAACTAATGAGCTTATATCTAGTGACCCTCATATTACGTTGATTTATCAACATCAGTTTACAAGGGAGAGCTGGTTTCAGATGGCATACTGGAGCAGCTGTGACCCATTTTCAATTGACCGTTTGGTTTAAATCTGTTAACTTGGTCAATTTTGATACAGGTTTTCTGGCCTTCTGTGCCTTCTTACTTGGACGGACAATACCTGGCATTATGGAACTTACTGTGACACTTGCCTAAGACTGAGTTGATCATCCTTTGGAAAGTACTTGGGGCGTTACACAACCCAAATGGCATCACTAGGTATTTGTACAAGCCATATCTGGTTTTGAAGGCCGTTTTGTATTTGTCTCCTTCCTTGACTCTGATTTGGTTGAAGGTGTCTCTCAGGTCAATCTTTGAGTACACCTGGGCTCCCGTCAATACGTCACAAAGGTTGTTGGCGTTGGGAATGGGGTAGCAGTTCTTTACAGTGATGTCGTTTAGTTTCTGGTAGTTTACGCAGGGGCGCATCCTGCCGTCTTTCTTCCCTACAAACAGCATGGACGACAAGCAAGGGCTTTTAGACACCCGGATGAAACCCTTTTTTGTCATGTCCTCCAGGTAAGCCTTCAGTGCTGCTTGTTTGCAGTGATTACAGCTGTATATGGGGCCGTGGTGTGGTTGAGTCCCAGGTAGCAGGTCAATGGCGTGGTCATAGATGGAGTGGCTGGGGAGCTGGGTTGCTGCTTCCTCACTGAAGATGTGGCTCCACTTCTCTAAGGGGCCAGGTAGGCATCCCACGCTGGGTTCCAATCTCAGGGTCAGGAGTGTATCGGGTTTCTTGCTTGTTGGGCTCAACTGGAACGGTGCCACATAAAACAAATCATCCCTTTTCAAGGCAACCATTTGATTTTGAAAGTTCAGAATAGCGCCGTGTCTTTGTGACCACAAGTCCCCAAGGATCAAGGGGTGGGGAAGTCCTTTCAGGATGATGGGAAATGTAGGGTACAAGTTCTACCCAATTTTCAGGGGTGATTTGGTAGCACACCTGAAACCCAGGTCATGAGAACTGTTTCCCATGATTACTTTGACACTTTTGTTGGTGGCTTTCAGTCCAAGGTCCTCGGCAAGAGTGGTGTTGATGAAGCTCTCTTCTGCTCCAGTGTCAATGAAGGCTCCCACGGTCTGGGATGTTGTGAGTGTTTTTGCTTCAACTTGGATAAACTTATAAGATTGAGTAGAGGTGTTTATTTGCGCCAAGGAAACTGGAGAGTTACTCTTCTTGGGGCAAGCCTTGGTAAGGTGCCTGGGTTCATGACAATAGAAACACAAGCCTTTGAAGTAGTGACGCTGTAGTTCATCTGGAGACATCCCAGGTCTGCTGGGAGTCTGGGCTCATTTCACGCGCTGAGTGGAGGAGGAGGTTCCTTCTTGGTTGAGGCTCAACCCTCTGCACAAAAGGAGTAGTTCATCCAGGCCAAGCGTAGGTGGGTGGTGCTTGAGAAGCTCCTTCAGGGCAGGGCAGGCTACTCTGCGGTACAGGATCACTGATAACTTGTCCTCAAGTTGGGTTCTGGCCTTCAACTTCAAAAACTCATTGGTGTAGCTTGCAGAGTTTGTGATCCCTGTTGGATGTCCAGTAGGCTGAGTAGGGCGTGGTGGCGGGTATCTCAGTTGTCGCCTGTGGCCATCAGTTTGCTCTCAAATTGGGAGTAGTCTAGGCAGAACTTGACGTCCTTGGTGGTTGCTTTCCCAAACCAGTCCAGGGCATTGCCGGAGAGCATGGAGGCTACTCCAAGTACCTTATCGGTGTTATTAGAGTATGAGTTTGTGTTGGCTTGAAAATGGAGGCAGAGGACTGGCATTGCTCTTCTGGCTTCTTCTAGGGTGAGCTTCCCCATCTGGGGCATATCTACCCGGGTTGTGGTCTGGTTTACTATGACGTTCTGCACCTGCGAGTTTGGGGTCTTGGTCTTCTCCTTGCTAGGTGGTGTGTCTTTCTGTTTGGGGTTGGTTCAGTGTCAGGTCATTGCAGTGATCAGGTTGGTAGCTAACTTGTACGCATAGTAAGCTGAAATCAATGAAAATAGCATACAAGATGCCCCAAGAGTTAGCAACATCTTGGGGCCCAGGTTACCGTGTTTGAGGTAGATTGCCATAATGTCAGTGATCCAACCTGAGGGGGGTTCATGAGAACTCGCGGGCGGACGGCCCGCAGGCCCAGCAGGGAGAGCCCACCACAGGATTGGGGCTAACTTTACAATATAAGATAACAATTTCCCAAGTACTGCCCAAGGTCCGCTTGTATGCACCATGGAATCAATCAACCCAGTGAGAGTGATATACATCACCCCAAATATTTGGGTGGAGGTGGATTCATCAGTGGCAACAGAATCTTGCGGGCAGTTAGGCCGTGGGGTGTGGGGCGGCGTCATTGGAACTAAATATGTGGGCAGGAAATTATTCTGTCTCAGTATAGCAGAGGAGGTATGGTGATTTTGATGCCTTCTCTGTACACAGTTTCAGTCTATCTAGTTCTAGCTTCAGGGTCGTGGATAAGGATCTCCTCCAGAGTAAACTCTGAATACGCCGGGTTGGGTGGGTACTCGTTAAAATGTACTGGGCCAAAGGGAGCTCCTGGTGGACGGTAAAGTTTGGGCGGCTGGTCCGCGGTTTCTTGGGGTATGTGAGCACAGGGAACGGGGCTGCAAGTTATAGACTGAAGATGAAATAAAACTAATAACAAGTATGGTATGATCTGGTTGAACCAAAGGTTCATGTCACTTTATTGTAAGAATGGCAATGGGCATCTTCTGTCACAGTAAGTTCCATAATGCCGGGTATTGTCCGTCCAAGTAAGAAGGCACAGAAGGCCAGAAAACCTGTATCAAAATTGACCGAGTTAACGGATTTAAACCAAACAGTCAATCAAAAATGGGTCACGGCTGCTCCAGTATGCCAGCTGAAACCAGCACCCCCTTGTAAACTGACGTTGATAAATCAACGTAATATGAGGGTCACCCAATATAAGCTCATTAATTGGAATGGTTGTCAGAAACTGGTCACACAAGAGTTCTTCACAACCTGGACTAGATACTTACTTGAAGATGCCAAAGAAATAGGAGATCAAGACTCAGGTGGTATTGCTTAGTCAATTTTTCTGATATATATTGAATAATTTTCCCTGTTTCAACTCTAAGAGTTGAGTCCTCCTAAATTTACTCAATAAAAATAAATTATCCCAAGTTCTAATTTTAAATTTTAAAATGCATCCTGTGCTCAGGTTGTTGCGGTATATCCCGTACAATCTGATTCTGAACAGAATCATTTCAGGAAGATGGGGCCTGGCATTGGGAACTTTGTTGTTGGTGCCGCAAAATGTTAATTGCATGCCAGCCAATTTTGTAGCTCTTCCCTCCATTCCTGAAGATGAAAATTAGGTCACTTCTCAATGCCCAGAATTCTACGCTGAAGATGCATTGATGCTTTCCCAGGTCATTTATCTTGGTTTACTCTGGTTAGGATTGATTGTTCTACTTAATCCTGGAGTTACAATTGGAAAATTCACAAAAAAATATCTGAAGCCACGTTGGTGGTTAATCGTCAATTCTATGTGGATTTTGGTGGTTATTCCCCATCATTTAGAAATGACATCATATTATCCAGTTATTTCTGTCACATCTTCCTGGCGGCCCAGGGTATAAGTATGCCCATCTGTCATGGCAAAACTTTCAAAGATTTTCATGGCCCGGGTTTCCCCATCTACTTGGTCCTCCCAGTCCTTGGTGGCAACAATTGTGGGGGTTAATTCATTGGCTGACTTGCAACTAGAGCACTCCAATTCTTTAACCAGGTCACAGGACAGGTCATCTCTGGGTGGCCCGTTTTTCATGGAAGGTATCTTTGTTTCTTCTTCCAATGTGACTCGGGTTATTCTGGGGTCTGTGGCTAACCTGGCCCGTTGATTGGTTGGGTTAACAGAAACCCCTAGCGCGGGAGGCATCAGTGTAGGCAAACTTGGATCATCAAACTTCAGGAGATTCTCAAAGTCAAATCTGATCCTGATTTGAACCCCAAAAACTACGGGCGGCCAGGCAGCTGGCCCTGTGGGCTGGCGGCCCGCGAGATGCCAGGGTTCAACTCCCATAGTTGAGGCCTTTTGATTATCATAGTTGACAGGAGTTTGTCACTTGTGACAGTTGACCGCACATTCTACAGCCAACAAATCCTCAACAGAATCATGTCTGGCCTCCCGCCCAACTGGACACCGTATACTCCTGGTACTAAGATACCTGATGGCTTCATTCTCTACCAAAACACGGTGATACTGCTACCTGCCTTCAACGCCCTGTCTGCCCAAGGGTTCTTTCAGGCGCCTTCCTTGATTCTGCAACCAGCTGACAAAACCACCATGCCCACCTATGTTGCACAAAGACTTCACAGCGCCGCCTTGGAGCCCTTTGCAGGGGCCAACAACAACAATGCTGCCGCATGGATCTAGTCCGCCCAAAGAAAGCTGGCTCAGATGAAATGCCCACAGCAATTTTGGATCACAGAGATTTCCATTTGTCTGACCCATGATGCTGGCACCTGGTGTGACAAGTGGCACAAAGAGCACACTGATAAGAACTGGGACACTTTCAAACAGGACTTCTTGTCAAGATTTGTGCTTAAGGATACGGCACTAATGATCATATGCCAAGTAAAGAACCTAACCCAGACAGGCACCGTGAAGAAACTCACCTGCGCCTACAAGGAACTCTGTCTCCGTGCCCCATCTGATATGGCCTTTGATAACCAGCAACACACCTCATGTACTACAACGCTCTCAAGTTGCACATGATGAGACATGTGAACCTGGACCAGGTTACCAGCCTGCAAAGCCTGTACCGTGAAGCGTAAAAAGCGGAACAAACATCCAACGCTCTGCACAAGGCACAGACTGGGAAACAAGAAAGACCCAAGGACTCCCATCCAAGCAGGCGCTCCTCTCAACCACCTCCTGGAGGCAACAACAACCACAAGCCCACAGGTTCAAATGGGAATGGGAATGGAAATAACAGCCAATCAAATCATACCCATTTCTGTGTCACCGCCACCCAAGGCAACCAAGATGAGGAAAAAAGCCCAGGGAGAGCACTAAGCGAGCCAAGCTCTCCCCACGCAACTCCTGACTTGCCCAACAATGAATACCAACCCAAGGACGTGGACCAATGCCCAATGATCCAAGTGCCCTCGGAAGACCCAGTACTGTACACCATCACCAGACATCCCAATAAATTGATGTCTTATCTTTCTGCTTTTGCAGTTACACAGGCTCAGCACTCTTGGACTCAGGCGCAGATCAAACTTTAGTCAACAGCAGCTTTGTGGATAAATTCAAGACGGCCACTAATCCTTCGCGGATTAAAAACATTGTCCTGGCTGATGAACATCACATTGCTGTGATGTCATGTTCTGAGGCGCGGCACAGACACACAACGGGAAATCCTAACCTTAGGATTGGATTTGTACTAAGTCTTGGTTAGATGACAGGGAAGGTAATAGTGTTTACCTTGCGGCCCTGGAAGAATAATCTCTACTAGTTGTGGCTAGAGAGAGGCGTGGAAGTACAGAAGACACAAAGACAAAAATGTGAATATAACTTAATTTTTATTGGTGAATATGAAATGGAATATATAGTGGTTAGGAATACCACAAAACACTACCAGGACAGTAGGATCACTCGCCACAAGCATGAGTGGGGCAAGTGAGTTGCGCAGATTCAGGAAAGCAAACAATCATATTTCCTGAAGCAGAAGCCAGTTCATTTTGAGAGTCAAACGCAAAAGCAAGAGATTTGTCCTCAAAATGGCCCAACAAAGGCAAAATCAAAACATGGTGAATGCCGTTATTCACGACATTACCCCCCTCTAGATTGGCCTTTGGGGGGTGATACTTGCGGAGGAACTTGGCGTGTACACAAGCAAAAGGGCGACCACTGGAGAGGAGCTTTACAGTGTACTCAGACCCTCGTTTGAAAGTCACCTCTAAAGGACCAATCCATAGGGAGTCTAGTTTGTGCGCACGCCCACCCACACGGTGTTAATAGTATAAGACATGGTCACCAACAGCAAACTCAGGCAAGGGGGAGCGCCCAGCGTTGTCAGGAGAGAGCTCAAGCATCTTAGTCTTATATGCAGAAGTGTAGGCAGTGGCCTGTATATCAATGATGCAGTTGACTAAGTCTTTGATGTGGCTGTCAGGGTTCATGGCCTTATCAGAGGAGAGTAGGGGAACCCCCAAGAGTGACAGAGTGGTGGCTTCACGCCCATACAACATGGCAAAGGGGGAGTACCCTGTGACCCAATGTCTGCTCAGACAATAGGCAAATAGGGCAGCAGGTAAGTATAGATCCCAATTGGCAGCGTCAGAGTAGGTGAGTTTCCTCATGATAGAAACCAGTGTCAAGTTGGCACGCTCAACTGCCCCATTAGTGGAAGGATTATAGGGGGCAGAGAAAGATGGGTGAGTTCCTAGAGCTTCAACAACAGAGTTTACAAGTTTGGCATTGAAGTTGGTTCTGTTGTCTGATAACAGCACTTGAGGACAGCCATGGCGGTAGAAAACATCCTGCAGCAGGAAGGCAGCAGTAGTCGTAGCAGTGATGTCTTTAGTAGGGCAAGCTTCTACCCACTTGCTGAAGTGGTCAACGGCAATCAGGATAAAGCGGCATCCGGAGTGTGAGCGGGGGAGAGGACCTACAGCATCAATGCTGACAGTATGAAATGCGTGTTGAGGGGGAACCAATTTGAACTCGTGAGAAGCAGCTCGGGGCCTCTGGAGTTGGCAGTCATGGCAACTAGCTATGACATCTGGGATCAACAGGCAAAGATTCTCCCAGAAGTAATTCTTCTGAAGCCAGTCAAAGGTCTTGGCTATGCCTCCATGGCCAGTTTTTAATGAGTTTGTGACACCAAAGAAAGGCAAAGACTGGGATGCACGTATGGCAGGTATTGACCCCGCACCTTCTTGAAGAGTTAGTTGTCGCGTATGTGGGTATCTTCAGACAATTTGGACAAGGCAAGTCAAACCTCTTCTGTCTCACTTTCCCAGGAAGAAGGGTAGCCAATTAGCTCATACAGGCGGTCTTCCTCAGCATGATGTAGGGCAAGGATGGGCATTTGGGATAGCCCGTCAGCGTTCTGATGTTGAATCCTGGGGCAATGGAGCACAGTGAAGTCATAACCTTGCAGGCAGAGAACTCATCTGGCTAAGCGTCCTTCAGGCTCCTTAATTTGTTGTAACAATTTGAGCAAAGCGTGGTCCATGACAACAGTGAAATGGATACCATACACGTAGTGGCAGAATTGTTTGACTGCATGCAGCACAGCAAGGCACTCCTTCTCTGTAACAATATAATTATTTTCATGCTTATTTAGCACACAGGAAGTATAGGCTACAGGGTGGTCCACACCTTCATTGTTGAGTTGAGCCAAGATAGCCCCGATAGCAAGGTCACTAGCATCAGTGTACAAGATGAATTCCTTATCATAATCAGGGTACACTAAAATGGGTGCTTCTTTGAGTTTCTGCTTTAGAGTCTTGAAGGCTTGCTGTTGGCTGGCGGTCCATTCAAAAGGGACATTACACAATAGTTGGACCAGGGGTTTGCTAGTATCAGCAAAATCAGGAATGAATTGTCTATAGTAACCCATCATGCCCAGAAAGACTTGTACTTCTTGGAAGTTGGTGGGCAGAAGCATCTTGTTGATGGCTTCAACCTTCTTGGTCATTGGACAAACTCCTGTTTGAGTTACTTCATGGCCCAGGAATTCAAGGCGCTCTTTGAAGAAAGCACACTTAGAGGGTTTTAACTTGAGGCCAGCTTATTGGATCTTTATGAACACCTCTTTAAGATGGGCTAGGTGATATGTGAAAGTTGCGCTGAAGACTGTTATATCATCTAGATAGACTAAGACACACGGCAACTTCAAGTCACGCAGGATGGAGTCCATGGCCCTCTGAAAAGTTGCCGGGGCATTACAGAGCCCTTGCGGCATGCAAGTAGGTTCAAAAAATCCTTATGATGTGATGAGTGCAGCCTTCTGATGGTCTTCAGGAGAGAGGTCAACTTGCCAGTAGCCAGACGCCAAATCCATGGCAGAGAAAAACTTAGAACCTCCAAGGCGTCAAAGGGCGTCATCAATGCGTGGTAAGGGATAGGATATTTCTTAGTTAGAGAATTCAACCTTTGATAGTCCATCACAATCCGGTGGCCTCCATCCTTTTTCTTTAAGATGAGCAGGGGGAAGCCCAGGGACTTTGAGAGGAAGCTAGCAGTCCAGCATCCAGCAGTTGTTTGAGCTCCTTAGAAACCTGTGCATCTTCCACTCGGCTGCGGCGGTATGGCTTGGCACAAAAGGGGGGAGCATCTCCTGTGTCAATCTGATAAATCACACCTTTGGCTAGCCCATAATCAGTACTATCTTTAGCAAAGATGTCTGAGAACTGGTCTAGTAAAACAAGCACCTCTTTCTGTTGGACTGGGGACAACTGAGGGAAGTCTTGGGCAGTGAACAGAGATAGGACTTGAGGCTTGTCTTTGGGTAGGTTAAAGTCTTGAAACGTTCCAAAAGGGGAAGAGACAAGACGTCAGGAGCATTTAACAACTTTCTGTAACCAACAACCTGGTCTCTGGATACAGTCATAGGAAGTGCAGTAAGGTTGGCAACTAGTAATTGAACGGGATCCTTGTGGGAAATGTCCAGAATTCCAGGGCAAAGGAAAGGCTTGTTACGCCCCAGCAAAGGAGGGAAATACAGCTCTAAGAAAGTCTGTTCAGGTAGTTCATATGATATCTGGGAGTCTATGATAGCCTGAGAGCCTGGGGGATGGTGATAGCAGACGTGGCCATGAGAGAGATTCCCTCAGTTGCAGGACAAGCCATGGGAGGACACTTCATGTTGGAGGAATGGGTTTGGTATTTTAGGGTAAAAACTCCAGTGGGGTACTCCAGAGTACATGTCTTCAACTTTTTACCAGGAACTTTGATGGGCTCTTCAAAGATCAGAGGGACTTTGTACCCTAGGATAGAAAGATAACCATCCTTTAGGTTGATGATCCCATTATATTCCTGAAGGAATTGGGTACCAACCAAAAGGTTGTAGCTCTCATTTTCTAGAACAACAGCCGGCGCAGCCAACAGGAGTTTAAAAAATTGCATTGGTAAGGCAGATTACGCACCAATGGCGTGAGTCATGAAGAGACCAGTGGTGCCATAGGATTGATGGTAGTTGAGATCAGGGGCCAGCTTAAGTTTCTTCATCAGTTTAGAAGAAACAACGTTGACAGGAGAACCAGTGTCCAGGATGGCTTTGATCTTGACCTTTTGGATAGATATCTCTACTCAGGTGGTGGTGCGTCCAAAGGGTGGCAGAACAGCCAAGATATCCTGTGCCTCAGCTAATTCCTTGTCCCATTTCTCAATCATGCATTGTAGTCCCAGAAACTCCTTATATACAGTTTGGAGAGGGAGTGAGACAGATACATTCCTGAAAACGGCATCTGCAACTTCAGCGGCTTCCTCTGATGATTCCACTAATACAGGGGACCGTTTTGACTGAGTAAGATAGGGGCAGGAGACAACTGCTTTGGCCTCAGATGAGGGCTTGGTGGTTGTTGTAGTCTTCCCAGATTGCAGCTTGTAGGGAACAGCAATAGTCTCAGGAATGGCAAGAACAGAATACCTGTATGCATCATGGTCTTCAACATCAGATTCATCCACATCAGAATTGTCAGAAGTGTCATGGAACAGGAGGAGGATAGGAGGAGCTTCATCATCAGCAGGTTCAGAGTCAGTAGCAGGCAGGGGTGTAGGAGAAGACTGGGAAGAATTGTCAACCAAGAGCGTCTCTGCCTCTAGGTTGACTGTTCTTTTCCCAACTGATCCTTGGGATCAGCTCCTTCAACCTGCGGATTGGTGCAGACGCAAGAGTGGTGACCTATCTGACCACAGTTGTGGCAACCCTGATGCCGAGGAGGATTCTGGGAGTTCATAGTGAGGATACAAAGGCCGCGAGAAGAGGAGCCAGAGTTGGAAGCAGCACAACTTTCCCAAACAACTGCCCCAGAATGGGTAAGATGCATATCTTGGAGCAGTGTTTTTATGCTTTTCATAGAGGACAGCATAGACTTGTAGGCCTTGAAATGGAGGCATAGAAGTTGATTCACCTTGAGGGCCTGGGCGCAGGCCATATATGCTTCATGTGCCGTCAATTGTCTGCTTGTTATTAACTGTTGTCCCTCCATGTAAAATCTGTCTGCAAATTCAGCTAATGTCTCTTTGGGCTTGAAGGATATGTGCATGAAAGCATCCTTTTTCACCTCCAGGCTAAGATCACCACCAAACTTGTCAATCAGGAGCTGTTTCATGTCCTCCCAGGTCTCAATGGAGGGCAGCTCTGGTACAACTACCTCCTGAAAGGTTGGGTGTAGGCAAGTCAGAATATGTTCTTTCTTAACTTCATCTGATGCTTGTCTCATAGCAGTCTTGTAAATAGTTAAGAAGGCTGCAATAGTCAAGATTTTAGGATCAAACACTTGCTTGAAAGTAGGCTTGAAGTGTGCCTCAGGAGTTAGACCACCATTGTTGCTATTGAGTACATTTATGCGTGGGGGGAATTCAGCTTCAGATTCAGAGGGGGGTTGCCTAGCCCATAGTTGTCAAACACTTTCTTCAAGGGTCGTCAGAGTCTCGGTAGTTCTGGCACCCGTAGTGTTGGCTAGAGCAGTATGTTGTTCAGTAAGATCTAGGCGTTGTTCTTGGGTAGTGACAACCGTGGAGAGTTTAGCCGGTCACAAAGTAAGGGATGGCCCTACTGATAGGCAAGGGGCAAACCTGTTATTTACCAAATCAATAAGCTCATTCATCTCCTGTACATCTCTGTCCAACTCAGTCTGGTCTTGTTTCAAATGGTCCACCTCATTAGCTAGGGCAATCAGCTCCCTAGCGCAGTGGATTCAAGGAGCCCCCCTCCAAACCAGGACAACATCCATCTTCCTTGTCAACCCTGCGTGGACTAGCAGCGGCCGTCACTTCCTCACATAAAGCAGCAATTTCCTGCTATAGTTCAGCGACCTGAGCAGTCAGCGCAAGGACCTGGGGATCAGGTTGAGGCATTTCAGTAGGACGCCCTTGGCTACAAGTGGAAGCACGTAATTCCCGGATGGCTTCCCAGATTCTCTGCTCTCTGTCCACCAGATCATCAGAAGGAGGAGAAGGCAGAGCATCAGGTTTGGGAGAGGACAGCTCATTCACCTGACTCTGAAGTTTGGCAAAAGCAGTGGCAGTGGTAGCTCTCTCTTGATTGAATTCCGCACCAAGCTCATTTAGACCTTGGGCGGCAAGGTCAGCTACCTGTTGCAATTGCTCAAAGGAATAGACATTGAATGCATTGAGCTGTTGCACTAGGCGCTCAAAATTGGAGAGATAAGTGTTTAGGGTGGAGTCTACTTGAGTGCGCCAGGGTTGTTCTAACTGGTGAAACTCATGTAGTTGCTCCCTAACGTACTCAGGGATGGACTGGCGTATTCACTCAATGGAATTGACTAAACGTGTTTGAGAGGTGACCAAATCACGCTGATTGTCAGATATCAGGGAGAACAGGGAATGAAGCCATCGTTGGTAGGCAGCAAACTGGTCCCAATGATGAGTAACAGCTGCTTGTAGAGACAAGATTTCTTGAATGTGGAGTCCCAACACCATCTGGTGATGGGCCAAGACGGGCTGTACAAAGGATGACAGCAGATGATCAGTGGAGCCAGCCGCTGGGAGGAGGTGTTGTGGAAACTGAGGGGCCAAAATTAACTCATAGTATTTGGCACAGCTAATCTGTAACTGAAGGCAACGGATGGCCCCGTCCTGAGCTATCCCAAGGGCTACTGCCATGACTTGCTCCAAGTCAGGGGTACCCATAGGGTAAGCAACTAAGCGGGGACTGTTCCCAAGGTTCAGTACAGTAGGGACAATAGGCGGGTTGGTGATGTCTTCCTCAATAGAAGGGCTGGTAATTTCAGGCAAGGTCAACTCCTGAATAGGCGGAGGTGAGGGACCTTCAAACATAGATGCAAAAGGGATAACTGAGGGGCTTACAGCCCCTTTAGTGAGCACCATTTTTGTTGTGTTCTGAGGCGCGGCACAGACACACAACGGGGAATCCTAACCTTAGGATTGGATTTGTACTAAGTCTTGGTTAGATGACAGGGAAGGTAATAGCATTTACCTTGCAGCCCTGGAAAATAATCTCTACTAGTTGTGGCTAGAGAGAGGCACAGAACTACAGAAGACACAAAGACAAAAGTGTGAATAGAACTTAATTTTTATTGGTGAATATGAAATGGAATATATAGTGGTTAGGAATACCACAAAACACTACCAGGATGGTAGGATCACTTGCCACAATCATGAGTGGGGTGAGTGAGTTGCGCAGAGTCAGGAAACCAAACAATCATATTTCCTGAAGCGGAAGCCAGTTCATTTTGAGAGTCAAACGTGAAAGCAAGAGATTCATCCTCAAAATGGCCCAACAAAGGCAAAATCAAAACATGGTGAATGCTGTTATTCATGACACGTGACAAAAGAAACTGCTCCCTTCTCTATCATGCTTGAGCACCTCCACTCCACCATCCAAGGTCCTGTCATTGACTTCCCTAAGTTTGACATTGTTCTGGGACTAGACTGGTTATGGAAAAACAACCCCCACGTGGACTGGGCAACCTCAGTGTTGACCATCAAGCGTGAAGGTGTCAACCACCAAATCTACCCGGACTCTGTAGACCAACTCCTACAAGACCATGTCTTTGTATGCATCACGGAGACTTTGGACGAGAAGAAAAACCTGAAAGCAATTGACTGGGACTCCTGCCAGTATGAAATCATACACTTCAAGGACCACCAGGACACCTCCACACCGCAAGATTGCGACATTGTGGCCCAGCACCCAGAAATCTTCAAGGAGGCGTTACCTGGGCTACCCCCTGAGAAACACATCCAACACTCTATCCAACTCAAGGGGGCCGTACCCAAGGCACGCCCCATTTACAGGCTGACCCCAAACAAGGATGACACCCTGCGCGCCTATCTCAAGGAGGCACTGGAAAAAGGACTTATCTGCCCCTCACAGTCCCCCTTTGGGGCTGCTGTATTATTTGTGGCTAAAAAGGATTGTACCTTACGCCTGGTCACAGACTATTGCACCTTAAACAAAGCCACCATTAAGAATTGTTACCCATTACCACTAATTAATGATCTCTTTGACGCCTTGGGAGGAGCCTCCGTCTTCTCCAAGATTGATCTAACTGCAGGCTACAACCAGATTTGCATCAAGGAGGAAGACATCCCCAAGATAGCCTTCCGCACTAAGTACGGTTCCTACAAATGTGTGGTACTCAACTTTGGCATGACCAATGCCCCGTCCACCTTTATAACCTCATGAACAAAGTGTTTGCGCCACACATAGGCAAACACGCCCTAGTGTACCTGGACAATATTATTGTCTACAGCCCCTTGGTGGAACAGCACCACAATTACCTGGAGGAAGTCTTTGCAACCCTGGCACAACACAAACTGTTGGCCAAGCCCTCCAAATGCCAGTTCTTCCAAGAGTAACTACCTGTCTTGGGACACATAGTCTCAAAAGACGGCATCAAACCTGAAAGTCAGAAGATACAAGCCATCTGCAAAATGCCACCTCCCAGGGACAAATCAGACCTCCACACTTTCTTGGGAATGGTGGCCTATGTACAACGCTTCATACCTGACTGTGGCATCTTGTCCGCCCTCTTGTCTGCCATAACAGGCGCCAAGTCCAAGTTTGTATGAACCCCCCAACATGACCTCTGTTTTAGACGTCTCAAGGAAAAGCTCACAACAGTGCCCATCTTACAATACCCCAAACAAGACGGAGAATACCAGATGGAAACCGACGCTTCAGATGCATCCATTGGGGGAGTACTACAAATTAAGAATAGTGATGGTGATTTCCTGCCCGTAGTCTACAAGTTGCGCAAACTGACAGATGACAAGTATCAATACCCAATCCACGACAAAGAACTGTTGGCCATCGCACACTGCCTAGTCAAATGGCGCTGTTACCTGGAACAGCAGGAAGAATTCACAGCACTAACCAATCATAAGTCGCTCATCTATTTCAAGACACAAGCAAACCTGTCACGCCGCCAAGCGCGGTGGATGGAAATCTTAGAAAGGTTTAACATGCTTATCCAATATAAGCCCAGGGACAAACTTGCCATGGCAGACACCCTGTCCCGCCTGTATGTCCGCGCTTCTAGGGGAGAGAATGGGCTTAACTCAGACTGGCCTCTCCTAGTGCTCCGTGCAAAAGACAAAGGGTTCCCCGCAGGCACAACCAATATCACCAAAGAAACGGTCATCAAGAATGAGCACCTCTTTGCTGACGTATACGGGTCTCTTCACAGAAAAATGTCGGATGGCACAACCATTCCCTACATTCACACACATCAATGAGTTGATACCATTCTTTGCTACCACAGGGATCTTGGACATACTAAGAGCCAAAACCTATACAAATTCCTAAAACATAAAGCCTGGTGGCCAACCCTATACCGCAATGTCCAGGAAGTATTAGAACAGTGCAAGGTCTGCAAAAAGTTTGCTAAAAGCAAAACCCTGCCTAAGTCTGTACTCCCCATTCAAACCCAACTACTGTTCAAGGTATGGGCTCTTGACATTGTGGGCCCTATGCCAGGAAAGCACAACAACAAAAAATACATCATTACAGCCATCAATTTTGCAACAAGGTGGCTAGTAGCCCAAGCGGTGAAAACACACACCGGTAACAACGTCCAACAATTCATTGGCAAGGAAATAATCAGCAGGTTTGGAAAGCCAGAACTCCTGATAACTAATGGGGGAAAAGAATTGACCTCCAAAGACACCAATGTGTACCTCACCAAGAATGGGGTTAAACACACTGTGACAACACCATACTATCCTCAGGCCAATGGACGTGTAGAGCGGCTTAATGGTAGCCTCGTGCAAGCCCTAGCCAAACTCACTGCCGGGAGACCTGAAGACTGGTATAAGAAGCTACCAACTGCATTACTTGTGTGCCAAACCCAAGTGAACAGATCCACAAGGGAAAAGCCTGTTTGAACTGGTATACAGCACACAGCCAAATATCATTCAAGAATTGACAGGACCCAAACTGGAAATTCCAAGTCAAGTCCCCCCTCACTCAGATCCTCAAGTAATAGAGGCCAACAGCAAACAAGCAGCCAAAGAAAAGGAACACTTACAAAAGACCTTTGTGCCCATCTGCCAGAGACATGGAGTTGGGGACAAAGTCTGGGTCATGAATGTTGACAAAAGCAAACTACAACCCAAAAAAGTAGGGCCAGCAATCATTCTAAAGGTAAACAACAATAACACTTACCTCATGCAAGGGCTCGGGAAACGCAAGCAAGACAAGACCTTACACCACAACTGCCTACGACCCTGCAAAGCAAGACAGAAACAACGAGAAACCGCCCTGCCTGCCACCAAGCAACAACTGGTTCAATATGGCGCCCGGGCTCCCAATAACCTCCCTGACAACCTGCCTCCAGAGGAGGCCAACCTTCAGTTGGGGGGGGGGGTCAAAACCGCAGGCTCAACCCGCCAGCAAGGTTCCAACCAAGCGGGTTTGTGACCCGCAATCCAAATACCTGGCCACTCAAAGCCATACTAGGAAGTCAACTCAAATTATCAAATCCAACAACATGAACAGATGATGATTCTTAACAGTGGATACCTCAATTTGGTGCTTGACTCATTAGCAGGATCAAGCCACCCCCTCTTCCATCCAGCTGTGTGATCATCAATCATGTTCCTGCTATCCATTGACTCACAATAGCTATATAATCACTATCTCACAATAAAGATTATTATCTATCTTCTAAATATTTTCCCCGTGTAACTCTGCTAAAACAGCACAGTTACAACATGGCTTTAATTTAGCCTTTATGTTTGATGCCACAGTAATTAGGGGCCCTAAGATTGTTCTAACTTGTGATGTATGTTAATTCAGAGCTGTTGAGATGAATGATGTTGTGGTGAACGCAATCAAACTTATATTATTTGAAATCTATGAAACTAAAAAATGGCTTTAAGTAAAAAGCTGTTGCAAATAAAGCTGGCTCTCTTGATTGATTGATTGATTGATTGATTATTACCAATTTTACATATTTTTTGTTTATCACAACAAAATTTTAGAAGTCACACTGTCCATCAAGAACTTGTGTTTGTTGTTGTTGTTATTGTTATTGTTGCCTGTGTGCTTGTTGCCACAACATCTAGTTCTGCACCCTTAAAGCCTGTTTTTGGCTCCTGCTTGTGCTCTCACCACCTCCTCTGTTGTTGTACCACCATTTTGTCCTCTGTTGAGGACCCCTTGTCCAAGTTTTTGGTTACCCAGCAACTTCTTTGCAATAGTAAGGAAGTGTATAGAACTTGGCTTTACAGTTTGAAGAATATTGTCAGGGCCCAGAATGCTCATGACAATCAGTTAGCCTACCTTGCTACAGTACCACAAAATAATAAAAACAATTACCTATTGCGCTCTCAGAAGAAAACCCCCTTAATGACATCAAATTGTCAGGGTAGGTTCCATAATGCCAGGAACTATCCGCCTAAGTTGCAGAGCGGGGAAGTTGGGTAGACCGTTAACCAGATTAACTAATTTGATGGATTTAAATCAAATGGTTGATCATAAATGGGTTACTGTCACTCCAGTCTGCCAGTTGGATTTGATTTCCCCTTTCAAGCTGACACTGATAAATTGACATAATCTGAGAGTCACTTGATAGAGCCTCATTTATCAGAACAGCTGTCAGAAATTTGACTCACAAAGGTTCTTTGCAAACTTGACAAAGTACACTCTAGACAATGCAGAATGAATAGGAGCTAAGGATCCAGGTGGTATTGCTTAGTCAAATTTTGGTATATATGGAAAAAATTTCACTGTTCAACTCTTAAGAGTTTAGTCCTCCCTAAAATTTTTACTCAAATAAAATCAAATATTATCCTGGTCTAACTTTATTTTATCATACATCCTGTAGTTGGCCTGCTGCGCTATATCCCCTATAATTTGATTCTAAGTCAAATTATCACCAGAGGTTGGGGCCCTGCCATTGGTGTGACAGAAATAACTGGATAATATGATGCCGTTTCTAAATGATGGGGAATAACCACCCAAATCCACATAGAATTGATGATTAACCACCAATGTGGCTTCAGATATTTTTTGTGAATTTTCCAATTGTAACTCCAGGATTAAGTAGAACAATCAATCCTAACCAGAGTAAACCAAGATAAATGACCTGGGAAAGCATCAATGCATCTTCAGCGTAGAATTCTGGGCATTGAGAAGTGACCCAATTTTCATCTTCAGGAATGGAGGGAGGAGCTACAAAATTGGCTGGCATGAAATTAACATTTTGCGGCGCTGACGACAAAGTTCCCAATGCCAGGCCCCATCTTCCTGAAATGATTCTGTTCAGAATCAGATTGTATGGGATATACTGCAACAACCTGAGCACAGGATGCATTTTAAAATTTAAATTAGAACTTGGGATAATTGATTTTTATTGAGTAAATTTAGGAGGACTCAACTCTTAGAGTTGAAACAGGGAAAATTATTCAATATATATCAGAAAAATTGACTAAGCAATACCACCTGAGTCTTGATCTCCTATTTCTTTGGCATCTTCAAGTAAGTATCTAGTCCAGGTTGTGAAGAACCCTTGTGTGACCAGTTTCTGACAACCATTCCAATTAATGAGCTTATATCGGGTGACCCTCATATTACGTTGATTTATCAACGTCAGTTTACAAGGGGGAGCTGGTTTCAGCTGGCATACTGGAGCAGCCGTGACCCATTTTTGATTGACTGTTTGGTTTAAATCTGTTAACTCAGTCAATTTTGATACAGGTTTTTTGGCCTTCTGTGCCTTCTTACTTGGACGGACAATACCCGGCATTATGGAACTTACTGTGACATTACCCTCTGCTTTAGCCCTGGGCACAATACCACCATCTGGGAGATGGGATAAAGAGAAATTCTTATGGGCAGGTAGGAGTTTCATTGCGGCAAGG
Organism: Entomophthora muscae; assembly: GCA_014839935.2. NCBI lineage: Eukaryota > Fungi > Entomophthoromycota > Entomophthoromycetes > Entomophthorales > Entomophthoraceae > Entomophthora > Entomophthora muscae. The sequence continues at coordinate 441,738 of QTSX02000041.1, read as the reverse complement.
GTAAGTTCAGGGTGTCCAATAGCAGTGAGATTGCGCTTGTAGAACTCGTGGATCAGATCAGAGGAATTTGAACAATTGTAGTGGGGAACCCAGGAGTTTTCAGAATCAGGATAACCTTTCCAAGATACCAAATATTCCAAACGGCAATAATTCTTGCGGGAAGCTAGAATACAATTTAACTCGTAATCAGGTTCTCCTTCCACAAGAATGGGTTGGGAAGAGGGGATCTCTGTTCCTTTGAAGGGAGTAAGGAGACATTCATGGAAGGTGTGGAAAATCTTGAAAGCAGGAGTTAAATCCAGCCAATAGGCGGAGGGATCAATCTGACGTTCCACCTTGAAGGGACCAACTCACTTGGGACCCAATTTACGGCATGGAACTTTAAGTTTCATATTGCGAGAATTGACCATGACTAGATCACCTGGCCTGTAAGTTGAACCTTCCTGGCGCTTGCAATCTGCGTATTCCTTATAAGTTGTCACGGCGGCAGCAAGAGTAACTTGGAGCTCCTGATGAACCTGCTTCAATTCAGCGGCTTGATCAGTTGCAGCTTCCACGTTGCTAACCAAACAAGGACCCATGTTGGAAGAGGGATTGTAACCCACATTGGCATAAAATGGCGATACTTGAGTTGACGTGTGCGGGGCATTATTATATGTGAACTCTGCCATGGGTAGATTATCACACCAGTCATCTTGTTGCGCATTGGTGTAGCAACGTAGGTAGACCTCCAAACTTTGGTTTACCCTCTCCGTTTGTCCATTGGATTGGGGGTGGAATGCAGTAGAGCAGCACAATTTGATACCAAGGATTCCAGTAAAAGCTTCCAAGAACTGAGCAATAAATTGAGGACCACAGTCACTTACAATCTCCATTGGGATGCCATGTAGAGAGAATATTCTGTTCACAAATAACCTAGCAGTTTCCACTGAAGTAATTGTGGTTGAGCAAGGTACAAAGTGTGCCATCTTTGTGAAACAATCAACTACTACCATGATTGCGTTAAACCCATTAGAATTGGGAAGCTCACCAATGAAATCCACCGACACAGACGTCCAAGGACCGGCAGCAGGCTGAAGTGAGACCAGTAAACCAGTAGTCTTATTCCAACTGGCCTTGGATCAAACACATACCAGGCAATCTCAAATAAAAGCAGCTACCTGAACAGTCAAACCTTTCCAGGAAAACTGGCGGCAGATAAGTTCCACTTTTTTGTTTTTCCCTGGATGACCAGCTGTTGGACAGGTATGATTAGCCTCCATGATTTCATCCCAAATAGTGCCTTCAGGGACCCACAAGCAACCTTGATGATATAGGACTGGACCAATCTTACGATAGCCCTGAGGCTGACCCACTGGGTTTGCACATGCTAGCTCCAATAGCCTATCATAACCCTTGGGCAAAGGTTGCAGAAACTTAACCTTGGAATACAAGTCCAGGTCTGCACCCTCAGCTAAAGACATGATAGCCAATGTAGCCAGTGGAGGCAATACAAAAGGCATCACAGCCTCGTCTGGAATCATAGTATGTGTGTTAAACTCGGCGTCCATACTAGCATCTGGGAGATGGGAGGGATTCCTGCTCAGGGCATTGGTCAGGTGATTTTCAGATCCCTTAATAAACTTGTAGCAGAACTTGTATCTTGTCAGATCACCATGCCATCTGGATTGGCAACCCGACAAAACCCTGGGTTGTTGATAATATAGAAGAGCTTTGTGGTCAGTTCTTACTACAAATGGATGACGTGCTGACATGAGATGGTGGTGCCAATGCTTTAACAATTCCACTACAGCCAACAATTCCTTGTCGTAAATCATGTAGTTGCGTTCTCAAGCCTCCATCTTCTGGGAGAAATACCCTACAGGTCTCTCAATCCCGTCACTAGCTGTTTGCAACAGCACACCAGCCACAGCGTATTTAGATGCATTGGTGAAAACAACAAAAGGAAGCTCAGGATCCACATGTCTTAACACTGGTGAGGACAACAAAAGAGCCTTGACTGCTGAGAAGGCACTTGCACACTCAGGCGTCCAGACTAAAGTCGTCTTTCCACTAGCCGAATATAAAGGGGCGGCCACCTCAGACAAGTGGGGAGTGAATTTCTTCAAAAACGTACATGTACCCAGGAAACTACAAAGTTGGGATACTGTCACAGGCGTAGCATACTCTCAAACCGCAGCTTCCTTGTCAGGGGCAATGGTGTGGCCATCCTCAAAGATAATATTACCCAGAAAGGTAACCTTACATTTAAAGAATTCACACTTACTCCTTTTGATAATCAAGTTTGCTTGGAGAATGCACTCTACAACTGCCAACAAGTGGGCCTTATGGGACTCCTCATCTGGAGAAAACACCAAGATTTCATCCATATATGCGATGGCACAAACACCTAGGAGATCTCCCAGGACTGAATCAATCAACCGCTGAAAGCAAGCTGGGGCATTCTTCAATCCAAAAGGCATTACGCGGAACTGGAAGATACCCTTCTTGGTTCTGAATGCTGTTAACCATTCCATTCCTTCTGCAATCCTGATTTGATTGAAAGCATTCAACAGATCAAGTTTTGAGAATACCTTGGCCTTCTCAACACATCTAGAGATCTGTGCTTTGAGAGGTAAATGATAAGGATCCAGAATCTTAATGTTGTTCAAATTCCCGTAATTGACACAAGGACAAAGAGACCCATCAGACTTCTGAACAAACAATAACAGAGAGCAGATTGACAAAGCCTTCTTGAAAATGTAGCCTTTTGCCAACATGTCGCAAGTCCATTCTTTCAAACATGTGTCTTTCTTCAAGGTTAAAGGGTAAATAGGAGATGCAATGCAAATCAGATCAACAGTAACCTTAAAGTCAAAGTCAAACTGAGTGTGCTTGGGAAGGACCTTGCCTCTGGTGGCGTCAAATGCCGCAGACCAGGGTTGCAAGCATGCCAGTAAATCCAAACTTGCGGGGACAGGGATAGGCACTGACTGTATTGTCTGTGATGATTGCTCTAATTCAGACATATCCAACAGCAGAATACAAATGGTTATACCCGAAGAGTGTTCCACCTGCAGCTCATTTTTCTCCAGTAAGGTTGATACATTATGATCTCTCCACCAACTTACTCCCAAAATGATAGGATACATAAGGGTAGAGCAAACAGAAAACCTTGCAGTAAAGGACTGACCTGCAACTACAAAAGTAACTGGCTTCTTCAGCTGGAAGGAGGGGAACGTTTGACAGTTTCCACCCCTAACAAGCATTCCTGGGTGGTACTTGAGCTGTAGCAAGTCTGCAGTCTCCACACTCATGAAGTTCTCAGAAGCACCTGTATCCAATAAAATTGCCGGCCAATAGATAGTTTGACCATTATCTATGTTACCATAAAACAAGAAGTAACCAGAAGTAGATTTATTGGCAGCAAAGGTTACAATCTCAGCAGGAGTTTGCTTCTCCTTGGTAGTACAGACGGCAGCTAAGGAGGCAGGATGCTCCTGGAAGTATTGCTTGATCATTTCTTGAACAGCGGCAGGAAGAACAGGATAGTTACAATCAATGGGCACGAGAGGCAACTCTTTGGACACAACCTCAGAAGGCTTGGTAGGTATGACGTGCTGAAGCATTGCCAAAGAGCTATTGGGACCGGACACTACGGGGGCTTCAGTCACATGGACGGGTTTGTTCACCACCGCCAATTGCAGCTGAGAAGAGCTACAAGAAGAACAATCCTGACTTTGGCTGGAAGGAGCTGCCACCAAACTAGGATCAGAAAACCAAGAGCGCGCCACGGGTTTGTCCTCAATTACCAACGTACCTTGTTTGGAAGTGGACGGATTTGAGACCAGTGAAAGAATTTGGTTTACCAGGGCCTCAGTTGTGGTTAACAGGGAATCCCAAACTGCCAAATTCTGGGCAGTCTGGTCAACTGCTAACCACAACGCTGAGAGTTTGTTCACCTCGGGAACATCAATTGTACGGCAGTAGATAAGAAACTGAGGAAGGAATACCGAAAGCGGAGTTGTACCCTGGCAGAAGGTGTACAGCTTACAATATACTTTGAGCTCCTCAATAGATATACACAAATTTTTTAACAAAGGATATAGAGATGCACTATCAGTTAAAACACGTGGATTGCGCTCCACCGCAGAAAACAACCATTCTCGAGCATCTTCGGAAACCTTCGTCATCACATGGTAAACTTGGGACTTGTGACTAAGGTTAGAGCCGGAATAAAATGATAAAGCTGACAAAACTTCACGCGAGATTTCATCAGTGGGTGGAGCAGGAAAATAATCCGGATGCCAAAATGACATGACACGACAGAAATAGGAAACAGAGGATCCAGTCTCTACAACTGCAGCCAGAGATGGAAACCAAAAATTAAAGAAAAGCCCAAACTGAAAACTCAGAAATGAACTGATGCAAATAAACATGGTAAACGCAGATATCTTGACGGAGCAGGAGAAAAGAAACACAAATTCATGACAAACTGCTTCCAAAAACTCAGACGTAGAAGAGTTGAGTAATGTGATGGAAATAACTGGATAATATGATGTCATTTCTAAATGATGGGGAATAACCACCCAAATCCACATAGAATCAATGATTAACCACCAACATGGCTTCAGATATTTTTTTGTGAATTTTCCAATTTTAACTCCAGGATTAAGTAGAACAATCAATCCTAACCAGAGTAAACCAAGATAAATGACCTGGGAAAGCATCAATGCATCTTCAGCGTAGAATTCTGGGCATTGAGAAGTGACCCAATTTTCATCTTCAGGAATGGAGGGAGGAGCTACAAAATTGGCTGGCATGAAATTAACATTTCACAGCGCCAACAACAAAGTTCCCGATGCCGGGCCCCATCTTCCTGAAATGATTCTGTTCAGAATCAGATTGTACAGGATATACCGCAACAACCCAAGCACAGGATGCATTTTAAAATTTAAAATTAGAACTTGGGATAATTGATTTTTATTGAGTAAATTTAAGAGGACTCAACTCTTAGAGTTGAAACAGGGAAAATTATTCAATATATATCAGAAAAATTGACTAAGCAATACCACCTGAGTCTTGATCTCCTATTTCTTTGGCATCTTCAAGTAAGTATCTAGTCCAGGTTGTGAAGAACCCTTGTGTGACCAGTTTCTGACAACCATTCCAATTAATGAGCTTATATTGGGTGACCCTCATATTACGTTGATTTATCAACGTCAGTTTACAAGGGGGAGCTGGTTTCAGCTGGCATACTGGAGCAGCCGTGACCCATTTTTGATCAACCGTTTGGTTTAAATCAGTTAACTCAGTCAATTTTGATACAGGTTTTCCGGCCTTCTGTGCCTTCTTACTTGGACAGACAATACCCGGCATTATGGAACTTACCATGACAATTGGCACTTCATTGTCTCCTCTCAATGTTAATCCAATGCCACAGAATCTTGGAGTTTTCCCTACTGTATCTGAAACTGAGACACTTGCTCCCTCTCAATATCCCAAATTCTATGCTGAAGACACCCTGATTCTCTCTCAGGCAATTTATCTAGGACTTTTTTGGTTAGGGTTAATCATTTTGCTTAATCTTAGTATATCTTTTGGAAATTTTACCAAACGGTACAGTGGTTTTCAAATTTGTTGAGATAAATGTATATTATTCAGTTTAGAACTCATGAACTCAGTCTAAAAACAAAATCAAAGTGGATCCAAATCTATTGTAATTTAATATAAACTCCTTGATTTTTGATTTTGTTTTTAGACCAAGTTCATGCATTCTAAACTGAATAATATATGTTTATCTCAACAAGTTTGAAAACCACTGTATCTGAAGCTTTGTTGGTGGTTAATCATCAACTCCATGTAAATTTGGGTGGTGATTTCCCATCACATGGAGACTGCTTCCTACTATCTGACCATTTCCATCACATTACTCTTCTCTTCTACATCTGAGTTTTTGGAAGCAGTTTGTCACAAAATTGTGTTTCTTTTCTCCTGTTCTGTCAATATATCTGTGTTTATCATGTTCATTTGTATCAGCTCCTTCTTGAGCTTTCAGTTTGGGATGTTTTTTAATTTGCAGTTTCCCTCTCTGATGGCAGTGGTCAAGACTGGTTTTTCTGTTTTCTGGTTCTGCTGTGTTGCAATGTGCTAGAATGTAATGGATTTGATGGACATTAGGTTCAAAGTCAGATTCCAGAACACAATTACACATAGGCAATTGCTCAACCAATTGATCAAGAACTAGTGGATTTAAGAGTATTCTGGATTCCACTTGAATCCTCTTGGTAATTTGGCAACTCAGAGGTTACACAAAGAGGCAACAAACAAGGCCTTCAATTCTGGAATCAAAGCACCTATTTGGCACTTGAGTCCAGAAACCTAAATGGAAGTAATATCAACAATCTGATTGCTTGATTGACCCCTACTTCCAGGTGCAAAATCAATAGTCCATATTGATATTGATATTGATATTTTGATTATGGTATTGATGCCAATCCTGGCCTAATTCCCTGGCCTCTCATTTCAACAATTTCTCCTCTACAAATTTCCCACCTCCCTATATATACTTGGTTTTTATATGAAATAAACATAAGTTTTTACCCCTACATATTGTTCACTCCACTTTGGTTTTACTACCCTGCATTCAGGTATAGTAATTGAAAAGTTACCAGGGCTAATTATTGTTAGCTATACCCAACAGTCTTAACATACGGCAGTTAGCCTTCAGGGCAAAATTAAGGGCACATACCTTAATTTCCTGGAATACAAGATGAGGAATATCTTTTGGCAAAAAGGAATGAAAAAAGCTTGAAGAATATTAAAGCCAACACAAATGTGGATAAACTTGTCTTTAAAAGGAGAATTGATTCTACTTAAATAGTATACAAGGGTTGATGATCACTCATTAGGTAGACAGAGTGGGAGAGGGGGTCACATTGGGTTGAAATCATACCAGGATCAGTCGAGGGCAGGTATGTGTAAAGTCACTTCCCCCTTTAGCTTTGGATAGGACAATCTTTCCGCGCCGCACAAAAAAATTGGCTCAGAAGCCAGCCAAGCCCCTTGATTTCCTTGAAGATTTAGCCCACATAATTGATGAGAGATTTGTGCTGGCATACCCTTCTCAAGCGGTAATTAATGATACTTTGGACTCTGTCCCCACTTGGGAGGAATCCCTAATTAATTTGGATTACCTTCTGGCTTGGGCTCAACCACATTTAAAATTAATTAAGTCCAAACACCCAGGTTGCGCTACTGCTAAACCACCAAATTCCAATCTAACTGGATTGAATGCTGATTTAAATCATTCCAGTATGGTCAGCCAATCAGAGTTGAAGCCGGAAATTATTACAAAACTCTCCAACTCAATGGATAAGCCCTCACAAAATTTCTCTTCTGGCCAATCAGACCCATTTCCTGAGTCAGGTGACCTTTCAAATTTGAAGTCTGTCTCTTAAAAAAAGACAGGGGACTTTTGGTCCCCTGCTTGCTCATTCTTTTCAAATTAAAGTTTTAAAACTTTCTCTATCATAATTTTGATTCATTTTGGGTCTCCTATTTGACCCTATAATTTTCTAAGATTTTTAGTAAAAGTTTCTTAATATCTTACCTCCCCCTTGCCTCCCGGGCCCTTCTGCTACTCTTTGAAGTGCTCGCGTACATCGTCAACATTAAAACTGACACTTTTCTCTTCTGCTTTGCAGAAAGCAATTTGATTTTAAAGATTAGTATTGAATTAGCTATATTTACCTACTTTAAGTTTGATTCTGCGCTCAATTTGCTTTTGCTTGCTCTTGAGCTTTGTTTATACTTTGATAAGTTTATATACGCTTTGAGAAGTCTTACTCTATGCTTTTGAAACTATTTTAATTGTGGTTGCCGTTCTCTATCTCTTGCTGGTACTACAGAGTCCTTCTGGTTGCTCCTGGGTCTTCAGTCTTTAATTATTAAGGTTAAAGGCAACAAAACTTACCTGCATTTTCTGTGCACCACTTCCAGACCCCAATCATGTTAGTCCCTCTAGCCAAGTTTGTGGTTTTTACATTTGCGCCGGCTCTGTTGATGATTTGGTCTTTCTCTCCAGATCTTTGGGAAAGTATCACTGATTCTTTCCTCTGAGTTGGTGAAAATCCTGACCACCTCTTGAATATGTTTGACGATATCCCCACACACGCCCAGGGTATATACACCACTAGTGAGAATGTGGTGAGAAGCCTGACCTGTGATGATCTTGACCTCTTGACCGCCAAAGCAGTCCCTGCCACATCCCTCAGTCTGGTCCACCTCACGCCCCTTCCCTCTGAGGACCCACCTGTCCTGATTTCTGAGGGAGACATGGGGACCCCAGAGCTCACTCCAAAGCGCGTATCCTGGTTGCTTAGCAGAATGATCTTAATGGGTTTGGACTCCTACTTTCCCCGGGTGTCTGCTGCGTCCTCCCTATGGACACCCCTTCAAGCGGCCATGCTAGTCCTACACTGGATGGCGTCCTGGTGGATCCTCCCTCCAGGATGGGAGCCGAACTTAGTTAGTTTAGCCCCCCCCTCTCTCACAGTATGGCAATCTGAAATGGGTGAACATTGATGTTGACCCATTTATGGAAGGCAAGGAATATCCAAAGTTGAAAGCAAAACTGACCAAATCTTTGCACATATCATTATTTGAAGGTCATATCAAAATAGCATCAATGGCGCGATTTCCAACAGGTGTCACTGATTACTTGTTAATCTGAGTGTTTCTTGGAAAATTGTTTTCCCAAGAGAGAGTAATCATAGATGTTATGACATTTGTGATATAAGAAAGTTACACATGGAGAAAATTATAGTTGGATCACAATTGACTGAAAATCTGATATATGAAATAGTTGACTGAATATCCTCCTGCCCCGTTTTGTGATGAGGTTGTGTGCCATTTTTCATGACAGTTCATAGTATCTGAAGAGTAGGTTCTTTCTTACTATTTGAAAAACTGATTAATCTAAATTAAGTTAAATTTTGCAGTGAACCCCCATATTTCTGATATCCAGATCCCTTGAATGTTTGGTGGAATATGTTAAAAGCTAGTTATATTTCACACAATACAAACTCCAAGTGTGCATTTTTATTAATGATCAGAATTGGGAATAGGTGCCAAAACAGTTTAATATTTATGCTAATTAAAGTGGAATGGCTGTGATTCTCGTTGCAAATAATATATACCAGATTTGACTTCCTTGTGCTATTACAAACAAGTTATTTTGTGTAGTTTTTTCTACTTCAAAGTCCCAAGTGCATTTTGATGGTTTTCATCTTTCTGGTTCTACCGCTAAGAAACCGAATCGAACCCCCCCCCCACTGTCTACTTCGAAGGATTACAATTTAATTGTAATCACCTTTTAATCCGATCTTGACCTGTAAAAACCTTTTACATGAAGCCACCCATTTGTCTCATCGGCAATCTCAGGTGCGTGCGATTTCAAAATAAATAAATACATATACAAATAAATATTTGGAAACTTGATCTGAAAACGCAAAGCCCAGATTCAGGATTTCGGTAATTGAGCTTCAGACTGCTTTTACAAATTGAGAAAGTTCGGTGAAATGGCTAAGCCCTTATTTGCCAGCCAATTAAACATGGAGTTCGGTTTCCCAAGCTTAGCCCAAGCTTTCCGCCATGAAGTTTGGATAATTTTCACTCTATAAGAACAAACCTCTGGTGTAAATATCAAGCATGTCTTTTATTTCTGCACCCCAAGCGCCCCAATCTCAGTTATTTACCTGTCTCACGTGTCAGGTTGCCTTTCATACTGCTGAAAGACAGAGAACTCATTATCGCACTGAATGGCATCGATATAACCTCAAACGCAAAGTAGCTGAACTTTTGCCCATCACTGCTGATGCTTTTGCCAACAAAGTTCTTGGTAATTTCTTACTTCTTTTTATGCTCTACCAAATAGTTACTCATGTTCTCCAGCCCAAAAAAATCAGCAGGAACAGGCTCTAGCTACTGAGGTTTCTAGTCTGGCCTGTTTGCCTTGCAGGTAGACGCCTTTTTCTTCTTAAACTGATTTTGAAAGAAAAAACTTTGCTTCGGAAAACTCGTATAACAATCATCTCCAGTCCAAGAAGCATCGTGAACTGGCTACCAAATATGGTATTTTGTTAACCAGAGCAGTTTACTCAAGTACTAGATGCGACTAAAAAAGATGAAATCCGAAAGTCCATACCAGCACCTGTAGTCAACGACTTAGCTGAACAGGAGGATGAAGATTTGGATGAAGAACAAAGAATCCTTAAACTTGTTGATAAAAAGATCGCTTGTGCTGTTAGACTTGAAGAAACTGACTGCCTGTTCTGCACTAAAAAGTTTGATGACTTTGATAGGTATTATTGTTTCTAGTAGTTTTTCTAAGCTTTGCAGCAATTTGAAACACATGACTGAGTCACACGACTTCTACATTCCCGATGTAGAGTTCTTAACTAATCTCCGTGGTTTGGTCAAATACCTTGGTGAAAAAATTTCCATTGCCAATGTCTGCTTGTACTGCAACGGTAAAGGGCGAGAACTTAAAAGTCTCGATGCTGTTAGAAACCATATGGTACTTAGTTATACTTTCTATTTGTTAAACGTAGTAGGCTCGCAAAGGGCACTGTAAAATAGCCTATGACGATGATATCGATATTATGGAGATTTCCGACTTTTACGACTTCACCACAACATATGGCGATGCCGCTAATGTTGAAGGAGACGATTTGCCTACTTCTCAAGCTGGCGGGTAACATTCCTCATAGATTTTTTCCCTAAAATTAATAGCGTTCGACTTGGTGATAACGAATTCGAATTGATTCTTCCCACTGGTTTACGTATTGGTCATCGTTCACTAGCGCGTTACTACAAGCAGAATGTTCGCCCTATTGACGAACAAGAGGCCAGGTCTCTCAACAGGCTTGTTGAATACTATGCTAAAACACGCACGTCTGAATATGAATCTCGTGGTCGTCGCCTTACTCTCACACAGTATGGAGAGCAGAAGCTTGCTAAGAAACAAATATTCAAAGAGTCTCAATTGGGCGATCAATACCGCACCCGTGTTGGTTTCAACGCCAATCGCCTGCAACGCCATTTCCGCGAGCAAATCTTATAGACTATATATTATTCTTGGTTCTTCATGTATCTTTGAAGTTTGCTCATTGGTACCACAATTCTCTTGAGAATTTTCAAAGCCAATCACAAAAGTGGTGCATTCTAAGGAAGTAATGTCTTGCTATTTATACTGTATGTTTAAATTAGGCATGCTGCCGGAGCTTGATCTGGATAATAGAATAACTACTTTTATATTGTGTCTACAGGTCTTTTTAAACTTTTGTGTCAGCTGTGGTAATATCTGAATCAGTCAAGTGTTATAAGTTTTATAGAAAGAAATCGATTTAATCAATTTAGATAATGGCGACTTTGTCTGTAAGATAGCCTAATTTAAAGTGTTACAGTTTGTGGTTGGTTACCTTTCTATATTTATTTCATGGCTAATATAGTTGTCAGCTGCTTGAATGAGCACATTCCAGTATGGAATGTTCCAATTCACTTGTGAATCTGTGGTTAACGCCTGATAGAGGGCGGTGTAATGTTGGAGTCGCCACAAAATTCTGAAGTATTTATGAAATGAGGATAAAGCACCAAATGCAAAAAACATTGGTAAATAACAACAATTGTATAATTAAATGTACAGACAAAATCTTCAAGCAAAGGTAAAGGCAAAATGCAACCAAAGCAAACGAGCAAAAATAAGAGAAATATAAGTGATTGAGAAATTATCACTGGATTTTGCAAATAAATGATCTTGTAAATTGGCTCCACAATTTCCTCAGTTTCAACATCATAGAACCCAAAAAGCAGTGCAGACACTGTGAAATCGAAGCTGTGGTCTGTGTGTAGAGTAGGGACAGGCACCAAAATTGACACAATTTGTTTTGTGACCAAGATTTGCCTGTTACAGTTGGTTTTGTGACTGAAAGTTGAGCACAAATCATTTTGTGACCTTTATGTCACATCACAATTCATGCAGATTTGTTATATTTTTAGGGGGCAGGTCACAATTTCAACTGCTACATTTTGTGCCCTGCTCCTAAAATCACAAAACAAATCTGCATGAATTGTGATGTGACCAAGCACAATCTCATGTGGTTTTGTGTTGTGTCCAATCATAAGTATGCAAGTTATTCCTTTCAATTGAAGTAGATATTTATAAATATTTTTATTGGTATTTTACTATAATTATCTAAAGCAAACTGTGGTATGATCAAATCTATCATTGTGAGATAATGGTAGATAAAGCTTTAATAAATTTTAGTAAAAAAATAAGATCCGACAACTGAACTTGCTCTAATTTTACATCCTGTGCCTTGCACAAAATGAAAATATCTGTTTCATATTTAAAAGGCGCCTTCCTTTTATATTTTGTGACCTACACAATGGAGTGAGGCACAGATTGTGGCCTACTCCAAAAGTTACGGCACAAATCCATCCAGATTGTTTTGTGACCCAATCCAAAACATCCAAACAACGGGTTTATGACTCTGGGTTCACACAATTGCTGTTCCCGTCCCTATCCTACCTATGAGATACTGCACAAGAATATAGGCCAAGAGAATCATCATTCTGAATAATTATTTTTGTAAATTTAAAGCCTGAAATTTAGTTGTAAGTTTAATGGTTTATTAAACTACTGCAGTAGTTCTGGTATTTTTCAGCCAGTATTGTGTTTGGAAATGGTGCTGGCATGGCAAGGGGTAATTTTTGTCATCATACCTCCAGAAGTGAGTGAAAATTTGGTGGCATCATAAATCAATGTTGGCACCAAAACCCCCAAGGTACCTGTTTTTCTTGTTTCTGAGCTTATTTGATCAAATTTAAAAATTCTGGCAGAATTTTTTCATGTTTTACCACAGTCCACTTATTATAGATGGCCTGGTTGAAACCAGCCAGCTTCTGGAGCTGTTTGAGAACTTGACGCTTCTGATGATTGTTTTTCTGCAGACAGTTGTCAGGGAACCACTCATTTGGGAGCTTTTCCCCAAGAGAATGGAGAAGTGTGCCCAAGTTAAACTTAACAAGAGTGGAGCCTACAGAAATACCTATCACCAACATGTGGAGTAGACAGACTAGTAATCAGAATCTTTCCAGGAAGTGAGTAAAATGGTTCAGGAGGTAATAGATACTGGTATATCCCAAAAAAAACCAAGGAGCATGAGAGTGGACAATAGTCAGAAATTGGGCATTTTTAACATATGAAGCTTGGCAACAGCAAGGTCCAAATTGGTACCAGATAGAATCTTCAGATTTATCAGTTGGGGTAGGTTTAAGAGAAAATTAAGTTCATATTGGATTGACAGGATACAAAAAACAAAGGTCTCACATTAGTATGGGGGATTCATTCTGGACAGGTGTTAGGGAACCAACCTTTGGTGCCAGCTTGTTATTTTCCAGGATCAGGTGGGCTGCATGATTAGTGGGCAGGGCTTATCATAAGATTGGCGCTAACTTAATTAGGTATGACATATTTTCCCACCCAAGGCCATGGGCCGTAGACCGGGATGATAGTGTCAATCACCCCAGTGAGAATAATGCACACTATCTCAAATAGCTTATTAGTGTGATCTAAGGAGAGCTCAGTTGCAGACACAGGCATTGGTTTGGGGGTGATGGCAGCTCTATGTCCAGTTGGTAGGAAGGGAGAAAGTTGTATTTATCTTCAAACAGTCTGGGTTCAGTAATATACCAAGGGCCCTTTCTGTTGTATCTGGTCAGCTCTTTAGATCAGGCCAAGGGATTCTGTCAGGATATCAATTGTTGGTGGGAACACTATTTGACGCAAGAGAAGAAGCATTTGGGCCAGAGGGTAATGTCCATCATAGTATGGGAGCCAACTTGATAACATAGTATAAAGATTGGCCAAGAAAGAACCAAGGGCCGGAATTTGACATCATGGAATCCACCAAACCTGTAAGAGTAAACTAGAGTACTCCAAACATCTGGGTGGAAGTGGCATCAGCAGTGGAAGCAATTTCTTGCAGGCGGTTGGGCCACAGGGTTAGAGATGGGGTCATTGATACCAGGTGTTGAGGGTCTGGATGTACAAGCATTCTGGCTACCGCCAACCTACTTAACATCATGCCATTGCCCAATTTGGTGCCCTTTCAATATACCGTTTGAGATACTGAGAATGGTAACCAAGCAATATCACATGACAATCCAAGTATCCAGTGGCTTGAACCCATCCCGCACATAACCAATCCCTAGGTTTGATCCAACTAAATCTCTGCCACAGCCCAATCTATATAAGTCTAAAATATTATCCAATAAAAGATACTTCTCTTCTCTCCTAATTCCATATTTGAAGCTTTCCCAAAAGGCGCTCCTTATCACTGGTAGCAGCTACGGGTTTTTGACCACACCCATGAAAGAGAAAATGACTAACCAAAACCTGCCCACCTTCGCTCACATACTCAACCAGGCCACGTCCCAGGAGACCTGGAAAACGTACTTCTGTGCCCACAACATCAACAAAGATATACCTAGTAGATGCACTGTATTTGAAGGTCTGGTCATGCCCAAAGCATGTGCCAAGATAATTCAATACATTCATTCTCTTCAACCACAAGCAAATGCACAACCACCTATCACAGATGAAGTTACCAACACCAAATACATTGGTATCAACAAGTTCTTTGATAAAACAAAGAAAATGTCATCAACTGGCTATACCACTCAGCCGCTAAACTCTGCGCCAGCCACATCTCCCATGAGAAAGTGGTCCAGGAAGCCAGCATGTACCTGTACGGGGCCGCAGCTAACTGTTTTGCCACCTGGGTTGGCTCACAAACTGACGACCAGCTTGACAACTGGGAAGAGTTCAAAGTGGACATCACCCACAATTTCTTTGTCACCAAATCCCTCCAAGACATTGCAATACAGCTCAGCAATCTTCCTCAGAAGACCACTATCACAGCTTACACTAATGAATTCAAGAAAATACGTCACAAAATCTAAAACCCAGCACAAGCTGACAACGTACACACCAGAGCCTCATTTATCAACAGAATGAAACCCTCTGTTGCTGCCCTCATCTGCCTAGAGGCCAACACCTCCATGCCCGCACTCATTGCAGAAGCCAAGCACACAGAAAAATGTGCAAACATGGAATATGCTGCATGCAACGGTAATTGCTCCTCAAATGGCAATGGCAGAGAAAACTCCAATGGCAATAAACGCCAGAACACCAAACATAGCAACAGCAACTCCAATTGCAACAATGGTAATTGCAGCCAAAGCGCAAACTGCTCCTGTCCTAAGAAAGAGGACACCACAGAAGTAAACAATGCTGAAATAGCAACCCACTATGAATCTGACCCCACATTCTCTGACCTCAAAGATATCAAAACAGAGGAACAGGGAAAAGAGGAAGGGGAACAGGCTTAAGTGCCCCTGTCTCCCCCCAAATTTACAAGAAACTATACCAAGGCACAAACTTTGCTGCTTGCATCTCACATGTCCCGTAATACTCCATTTTTATGAACATAAAAATTAAAGATCACTCACAACTTCTTGTCTACCCATGCACTTATAAATCTCATACACATAAAATTTTATTTGACTCTGGTGCACAACACACAATGGTTAGCAAACCTTTTGTAACCAAGTACAAAATACCAGTTGTCAAATCCAACTTCAAATACACCAGAATGGCAGATAAATCAAAGGTTCTACTCAAAGTCAAAACAACTCCCTTCAGAATTGACCTCCAAGGCATACAAATGTCCATTAAAAAACTTGTCATGAACAACATAAACTACGTCATTGTAACAGGCATAGACTGGTTCACCTGAGTGAACCCCAGTGTATGTTGGAAAACAAAAACCATGACCATCAAACACAATGGAGTCAATTTTAACATCCTCAAAGAACCCAATGACCTCATTATAAGAGACACAGTATTTGTCCAGGTCATAAACCAAGACAACTCAGAACATCTAACTAAAGATAGTACCCTCCACATAATAAGGTACACCAAATTAAATAATGTACAAACAACAAAAATTCAATGCCCAGAACTTGCAGCATTCCAAACAAATACACCCATTTATTCAAAGAAAACCTCACAGAGTTACCCCCCAAACAAGTGATCAAACATGGCATCAACCTATGTAAAGCCATGCCCAAACCTGCACCCCTCTACAGACTCTCTACCATGGAGACCCAAACCCTCAAAATACACATTGAGGACAACCTAGCAAAAGAATTCATTTGCCCGTCTGAATCCCCATGGGGGGCAGCAGTGTTCTTTGTAAAGAAAAAGGAAGGCACTCTGTGTCTAGTAACTGACTACAGAGCACTAAATGCAAGCACAGTAAATAATAAATACCCTCTTCCACTTATAGAGGATCTGTTTGCAAGACTCTCAGGAGCCAAATTTTTCTCCAAAATTGACCTCAACTCAGGTTATAACCAAGTTGAAGTAAAGGAAAAGGACATACTGTATAAACAGCAGGCTCAACCCGCCAGCAAGGTTCCAAACAAGCAGGTTTCTGACCCACAATCCAATTACCTGGCCACTTGAAGCCAGACTAGGAAGTCAACTCAAATTACCAAATCCAACAACATGAACAGATGTTGATCCTTTACGGTGGATACCTTGTTTTGGCGCTTGACTCATTACCAGGATCAAGCCACCCCCCTCACCATCCAGCTGTGTGGTCAACACAATCATGTTCCTGTTATTCTTGATTCATATTGACTATATAATCACTATCTCTCATTAAAGATTATTATCTAGCTTCTAAATATTTTTCCCCTTGTAACTCTGCTAAAACAGCACAGTTACAACATTGTTAGCACAGGTAGGTTCTCCATCCTACCTTATTTTGAAAAATTCCGCCTGTTGCCTGCACACGCCGCAACCAACAAATCCTTGACAGAATTATGTCTTGTCTCCCGCCTGACTGGACCCTGTACACCCCTGGTACCAAGATACCCTATGGCTTTGTACTGTACTAGAACATGGTGATCCCACTAACAGCCTTCAATGCCATGTCTGCACAAAGTCTCTTTCAGGCTCCCTCTTCTATTCCACAACCAACTGACAAAAACATCATGTCTGCCTATGTAGCCCAAAGACTACAAAGCACTGCCTTGGAACCTTTTGCCGGGGCCAACAACAACAATGCTTCCACATGGATCCAGTCCGATCAGAGTAAGCTGGCCCAGATGGAATGTCCACAGCAATTTTGGATTGCGGAAATCTCCATCCACCTGACCCATGATGCTGGCACCTGGTGTGACAAATGGCACAAGGAACACACTGACAAGAACTGGGATACCTTTAAGCAAGATTTCCTGGCAAGGTTTGTACTTAAGGATACAGCACTCATGATCATACACCAAGTAAAGAACCTAACCCAGACAGGCACTATGAAGGAACTTACCCGCGCCTATGAGGAACTCTGACTCTGTGCACTTTCTGACATGGCTTTTGACACCCCAGCCATACACCTCATGTACTACAACACCCTCAAGTTGCATGTGATGAGACACATGAACCTGGACCAAGTGACTAAACTACAAAGCCTGTACTGCAAAGCAGAGAAAGTGGAACAAACCTCCAACACCCTTCATAAGGCACAAATGAGAAAACAAGAGAGACCCAAAGATTCCCACACGGGCGGGCGCTCCACTCAACCACCCCTGAAAACAACAGGAATAACACCAACCACAAACCTACAGGTTCAAATGGACATGGAAGTGGGAACAATGGCCAGTCAAATTGTACCCATTTCTGTATCACCACCACGCAAGGCAATCAAGACAAGGAAAAAGCCCGGGGAGAGCATTAAGCGAGCCAAGCTCTCCCCACACAACTCCTGACTTGCCCAATAATGAGTACCAACCTGAGGAAGTGGACCAATACCAAATGATACAAGTACCCTCAGAAGACCCGGTACTGTACACCATTGCCAGACACCCCAATAAACTGATGTCTTACCCTTTCTGTTTTTGCAGTTACACAGGCTCTGCACTCCTGGACTGGGGTGCGTATCAAACCCTAGTCAACAGCAGCTTTGTAGATAAGTTCACGCTAGCCACTAATCCTTTGCAAATTAAAAATGTGGTCCTGGCTGACAAACATCACATTGCTGTGACAAGGGAAACCACCCCCTTCTCCATCATGCTTGAGAACCTCCACTCCACCATCCAAGGTCCTGTCATTTACTTCCCAAAGTTTGACATTATACTGGGGTTAGATTGCTTACAAAAGAGCAACTTTCATGTAGACTGGGCAACTTCAGTCTTGATCAAGCGTGAAGGTGTCAACCACCAGATCTACCCTAACTCAGTGGACCAACTCCTACGCAACCACGTCTTTGTGCGCATCACAGAGACCCTGGACAAAAAAAAGGAAAACCTGAAGGTGATTGACTGGGACATCTGCTAATACAAGATCATACACTTCAAAGATCACCAGGATATCTCCACGCCTCAGGATTGCAAAATTGTGGCCCACCATTCAGAAATCTTCAAAGAAGCGCTACCTGGGCTGCCCCCTGAGAAACACATTCAACACTCCATCCAAATCAAAGGGGCTGTCCCCAAAGCACACCCTATCTGCAGGCTGACTCCAAACAAAGACAACACCCTACGCGCCTATCTCAAGGAGGCGTTGGAGAAAGGACTTATCTGCCCCTTACAGTCTCCTTTTGGGGCCGCCATGTTCTTTGTGGCCAGGAAGGACAGTACCTTACGTTTGGTCACAGACTACCAAGCCCTAAACAAAGTTACCATCAAGAATTGTTATCCACTACCACTGATTGACAATATCTTTGATGCTTTGGGAGGAGCCACAGTCTTCTCCAAGATCAATCTGACGGCAGGCTACAACCAGATTTGTATTAAGGAGGAAGACATCCCCAAAACAGCCTTCCACACTAAATACAGCTCCTACAAGTGTGTGGTGCTCAACTTTGGTATGAAAAACGCCCCTTTCACCTTTGTGACCTTCATGAATAAAGTGTTTGCTCCGCATATAGGCAAGCATGCCCTAGTCTACCTAGATAAAATCATTGTCTACAGCCCCTTGGTGGAACAGCACCATAAAGACCTAGAGGCAGTCTTTGCTACCCTGGCACAACACAAACTGTTGGCCAAACCCTCCAAGTGCCAGTTCTTCTGCAAGCAATTACCCTACCTGGGTAACATAGTCTCAAAAGACGGCATCAACCCCAACAGTCAAAAGATACAGACCATCTGCAAGATACTGCCACCCAAGGATAAGTTGGAGCTCCACACCTTCCTGGGGATGGTGGCCTATGTACACCGCTTCATACCTGACTGTGGCATTTTGACTGCCCCCTTATCTGCCATAACAGGCGCCAAATCTAAGTTTGTGTGGACCCCCCCCCCAATGTGACCTCTGTTTTAGACGCCTCAAGGAGAAGCTCACAACTGCTTCTATCTTGCAATGCCCCAAACGTGATGGGGAATACCAAATAGAAACCAACGCCTCAGATACATCCATTAGGGGAGTACTACAAATAAAAAATAATGATGGTGACTTCCTGCTTGTAGCTTATGAATCACAAAAGTTGACAGATGGCAAGTGCCAATACCCTATCCACAACAAGGAACTTCCGGTCATTGTACACTGTCTAGTCAAATGGTGTTATTATCTAGAATGACAGGAAGGTTTCACAGCATTAACCAACCACAAGTTGCTCATATATTTAAAAACTCAAGCAAATCTATATTGCCGCCAAGCCCGCTGGATGGAGCTCTTGGAGAGATTCAAGATGCTCATACAGTACAAACCTGGTTCTGAGCTGCTATGGCAGACGCCCTCTCACGCCTATATGTCTGTGTCACAAGAGGGAAAATGGGCTTGACCCAGACTGGCCTCTCTTGGTACTACAAACAAGGGACGAGGGTTCCCCCCTGGTACAACCAATATAAAAAAGGAAACAATTATCAAAAACAAACACCTATTTGCAGATGTGTACAGGACTCTGCACAAAAAGATGTCAGATGGTACTACCATTTCCTATATCCCCACACACCAGCAAGTAGACACTATCCTACGCTATCACAGAGACCTCAGACATACTAAGAGCCGGAACCTATATGAGTTCCTTAAGCACAAGGACTGGTGACCAAACTTATATTGTGATGTTCAAGAAGTTCTAGACCAATATGAGGTATGCAAAAAGTTTGCTAAGAGCAAAACCCCTCCAAAGTCAGTACTACCCATCCGCACACAACTATCCTTCAAGGTATGGGCTCTTGACGTTGTTGGCCCCATGCCAGGGAAACACAACAATAAGAAATACATTATCACTGCCATAGACTTTGCTACAAGATGGCCAGCAGCCCAAGAAGTAAGGGCGTACACTGGCAATGACGTACAACAGTTTATTGGAAAAGAGATAATCAGAAAGTTTGGAAAGCCAGAACTCCTGATAACCAATGAAGGGAAAGAATTGACCTCCAAAAACACCAATGTATACCTTGCTAAAAATGGTGTCAAATATACTGTGACAACACCATACCACCCACAGACCAATGGACGTGTAGAGCGGCTTAAAGGCAGCCTTGTGCAAGCCTTAGCCAAGCTCACTGCCAGGAGACCTGAAGACTGGTATAAGCAGCTATCAACTGAACTACTTGTGTTCCAAACCCAAGTGAACAGATCCACCAGAAAGAGCCCTTTTGAGTTGGTATACGGCACACAGCCAAATATCATCTAAGCATTAACAAGACCCAAAATGGAAATCCCAAGTGAAGTCCCCCGTGCTCAGACCCTCTAGTTATAGAGGCCAACAGCAAACAAACAAAAAAGGAAAATGAACGTCTGCAAAAAAACCTTTGTCCTCATCTGAGATAGACATGAAGTTGGGGACAAATTTTGGGTCATGAACGTTGATAAAAGCAAACTACAACCCAAGAAAATAGGACCAGCAATCATTCTAAAGGTAAACAACAATAACACTTACCTTGTGCAAGGACTCAGGAAGCGCAAACAAGACAAGACTCTACACCATGATTGCCTAAGACCCTGCAAAGCAAGACAAAAACAATGCAAAAACGCCCTGCCTGCCACAGAACAACTATTAGTCCAGTACAGCGCCCGGGCTCCTGACAACCTCCCTTACAACCTGCCCCCAGAGGAGGCCAACCTTCAGTTGGGGGGTGTTGAAACAGCAGGCTTGACCCGCCAGCTAGGTTCCAAACAAGCAGGTTTGTGACCTGCAATCCAAATACCTGGCCACTCAAAGCCAGACTAGGAAGTCAACTCAAATTACCAAATCCAACAACATGAACAGATGTTGATCCTTTAGGATAGATACCTTGTTTTGGCGCTTGACTCATTACCAGGTTTAAGCCACCCCCTTCACCATCCAGTCGTGTGATCAACACAATCATGTTCCTGTTATCCATGATTCACATTGACTATATAATCACTATCTCTCAATAAAGATTATTATCTAGCTTCTAAATATTTTCCCCCTTGTAACTCTGCTAAAACAGCACAGTTACAACAATACCAAAGACTGCGTTCTGTACACAATTTGGATCCTTTGAGTGTAGGGTAATGAACTTTGGGGGAACCAATACTCCCACAAAGTTTTTCACCATGATGAAACAAGCACTAAACAGTCTCTCAAATACATTATGCTACCTTGACAATATCAGCATATACTCAAAAACAAAAGAGGAACACCTCACACATGTCCGCAAGACACTCAATTGACTTGCAAAGCACAAACTATATGCAAAACCAAGTAAGTGCCAATTTATAGAAAAGGAACTCCTGTTCTTGGGCCACATTGTCTCTGACGGTGGCATCAAAGCAGATCCAGACAAAATTAAAGCCATAAATAACATGAAACACCCCACCTTCTTTAAACAAGTTAGATGCTTTCTTGGTATGATAGCTTATCTAAGGAAATACATCAAAGACTGAGGGAAACTCACTGCACCAATCAATGACTTAACCAAGGGTAATGCCAAAAAGAAATTCATCTAGACACCAGAATGCGACAAGAATTTCCAACTATTAAAACAAGCTTTGATTGAAGCACCAATCTTGCAATACCATAATAACAATGGGTGCTACAAGCTTGAGTTAGATGCCAGTGACACCGCCATTGGCACAGTCCTACACATCTGCCAGCCAGGGCAGCAAGACTTCCTTCCAGTATGTTAAAAAAGCAGAAAATTAACCACACTGAGCAGAGGTACCCAATACACGGCAAGGAATTGCTAGCAATATATCACACATGCAAGAAATGGAGATGCTATCTGGAAGGACACTTAAACGTCCAAGTGCTAACTGACCACAAGTCCTTAATCTATTTCAAAACTCAGAACACACTTGCACGGCACCAAGCCAAATAGATGTCCTTGCTAGAGCAGCTCAATTTGGACATCCAATACAAAAAGGGGCAGAGCCAGTCACAGACTATGCCCTCTCTAGACTATGTCAGCCTAGAGAAGATCATCCTGACCACCTGGACTCTGACTGGCCAAACCTGTACAACACTGAGTACAAAAAAAGGGAAAGCTCCCTCCACACACCAACTGATCCACAATACATTAGTAAGGAACAAAAAGTATTTTTGTGTATCAAATAGCACTGTATATCAGATCAAAAAAGACAAACATGTTCCCTATATCCCACTTTCACAAAGAGTTAACTCCATCCTAAGACATCACAATCTACTATGACACACAAAGGCTAACAACCTATACCTCACATTAAAAGAGATAGTATGGTGGCTAATCTGAAACAAGACATAATTGATGTTCTGAAAAAGTGCACAGTGTGCAAGAAATACACCAGCACAAAGGCTCCCCAGCCAATGGTCAACCCAGTACCTGACCCTGAACCATTCAAGGTTTGGGGGCTAGACGTAGTGAGCCCCTTCCCAGAAACAAAGACAAAACAACGTTTCTTAATTGTAGCCATCAACTTTGCCACACATTGGCACATCTGCTGGGCAACAATGGACCATAAAGCAGAAACCATAAACCAATTCATTAACAAAGCTATCATTACCAACTACGGCACTCCAGAATACATCATAACCAATAGAGCAACTGAGCTATCAGGTCATGTAGTAAACAACAACTTAAAATCCAAAAACATTAAACATTCTACAACCTCTTCAACCAGGCCACAGGCCAACAGCAGAGTGGAAGGCCTAAATGCCAGCCTTATCAGGACCCTAGAGAAAATAATGGATGGCAAAGCCAAAGACACATGGCCACTATACATGAAACATGCACTAATAGTATCCTGGGTCCACACCAATCAAGGAACAGACTATTCACCGCTTGAGCTAACCTACATATACAAACCAGAAATAATTACCCACAACAAGCAGCCATACATAAAGATCCTCCCGGAGAATCCCCCCACAGTAGAACAAGTACCAAATCTACAACACATACACTTCAAAGCTAAAATAGAATAAATAAAAAGGCTCAAAACACAAAAGGTAACCTCCACAGAGGAACCACTTCCCATTGACTCCCCTGTCTGGGTTTTAGCTGGCAACAGAAAGAAACTATACTCAGTACACAGGGTACCAGGGAGAATCATCAAGTACAGACCAGATCACAACACCTATCTAGTAAAATTACAAGGTGCCAAAACCCCAATTATCAAGAAATATCACAGAACCCGTCTATGCCTTAGTAAAGGAGAACACTAAACCAGACTGGTTCCAATTAGTAAACAGCTCCAGGAGCATCAGGTGGCAGCCGTTTAAACAAAGCTACCTCCTGATGCACCAGAGTAACCCCTTAAGGGGAGTGTCAAGGGTCTGGATGTACAAGCATTCTGGCTACTGCCAACCTACTTAACATCCAGCCATCACCCAATTTGGTGCCCTTCCAATATACTGTTTGACATACTGAGAATGGTAACCAAGCAATATTACATGACAATCCAAGTATTCAGTGGCTCAAACCCATCCCGCACATGACCAATCCCTAGGTTTAATCCAACTAAATCTCTGCCACAGCCCAATCTATATAAGTATAAAATATCATTCAATAAAAGATACTTCTCTTCTCTCCTAATTCCATATTTGAAGCTTCCCCAAAATGTGCTCCTTATCACTACCACTTGTGTGAAAATATCCATCCAAAAGGTGAAAATTAAGGCTGTCTTGGACACTGGATATCCTGTTAATGTTGTCTTCTCAAATCTTGTCAAGAAGCTTAAACTTGCCCCCAACCTTAACTATCTCCAGCTTTATGACACAGCTGGGCTATCCATGACTTGTGCTATAGGAGTTTATTCTGCTCTTCCCATGCGGTTTGGCAAACTTCTCTTGGCCGCACCTGCTGTTGTCTTGGAGAATGAGAGCTACAACCTCCTAGTTGGTACTCAGTTCCTTAGTGAATAAAATGGGATCATCAACTTAAAGGACGGCTACCTCTCTATCTTAGGATACAGGTCCCTCTGATCTTTGAAGAGCCAGTTAAAGTTCCCGGGAAGCGCCTCAAGACATGTGCCTTGGAATATCCCACTGATGTTTTCACTTTAAAATACCATACCCATTCCTCCAATATGAAGTGGCCTCCTATGGCTTGTCCTGCATCTGAAGGGATTCCTCTCTTGGACACTTCTTCTGTGACTATTCCTCCCGGGTCTCAGGCTATCCTAGACTCCCAAATATTGTATGAGCTGCCCAAGCGTACATTTCTAGAGTTATATCTTCTCCCTTGCTGGGGAGCAACAAACCCTATCTCTGTCCAGGAATTTTGGATGTCTCTCATAAAGACCCTGTTCAATTGCTGGTTGAAAAATTAACTGCTCTCCCCATAAATGTGTCTAGAGGGCAGGTTGTTGGCTATGACAAGTTGCTGAATGCTCCTGACATCCTATCACTACATCCCTTTGGTACGTTCCAGGACTTTAATTTAACTGAAGACAAACCTCAAGTCCTATCCTTTTTCACTGCTCAAGACTTCCTGCAGCTATCTCTGGTTCAACAGAAAGTGGTGTTTGACCTACTGGATCAGTTTTTGGATATTTTTGCTGAGGATAGCACTGATTATGGTCTAGCCAAAGGCGTCATTCACCAGATTGATACTAGTGATTCTCCCCCTTTTGCACTAAACCTTATTGCTGCAGCCGTGTAGAGGATGCTCAGGTGTCTAAAGAGCTCAAACAACTTCTAGACGCTGGGCTGCTGGCCCCTTCCTAAAGTCCATGGGCCTCCCCCTTGCTCATACTGAAAAAGAAGTATGGAGGTCATTGTATTGTGATGGACTACCAACAGCTGAATTCCTTAACCAAAAAGAATTCCTACCCCTTAACTCACATTGATGATGCTCTCTGCCACCTTGGGGGCTCCAAGTTCTTCTCTGCTATGGACCTAGCCTCTGGGTACTGGCAAGTTGATCTCTCCCCCAAGAATAGACAGAAGGCTGCCCTCATCACTTCTGAGGGTCTTTTTGAGCCTATACAAATGCTGCAAGGACTCTGCAATGCTCCAGCTACTTTCCAATAAGCCATGGACTCCATTCTCCGCAATTTGAAGCTCTTGTGTGTCCTAGTGTACTTAGATGATATAACTGTCTTTAGTGCTACCTTTACCAACCACCTGGTCCATCTCAAGAAAGTGTTTATAAAGATTCTAGAAGCTGATCTTAAGTTAAAAGCACCTAAGTGTGCCTTTGTAAAGTCACTCCCCCTTTAGCCTTGGATAGGACAATCTTCCTGCAATGCACAAAAAAATCTGCTCCAAAGCCAGCCAAGCCCCTTAATTCTCTTGAGGATTTAGCCATATAATTGATGAGAGATTTGTGTTGGAATACCCTTCCCAGGTAGCAAAAATTGATGTTTTGAACTCTGTTTCTACTTTAGAGGAATCTCTGATCAATTTGGATTATTTTTTAGCCTGGGCTTGCCCACATTTAAAATTTATTAAGTCTAAACAACCAGGTCGCGCTTTGGTTAAATCAACAAAATCCATTCCAACTGAAATTAATGACATCCAGAAGTGTCCTATAGGCACTAGCCAATCAGAGGTTGGGTCAGAAATTGAAGAGAAACCATCTAAACTCCCTGAAACTACTGGTAAAATTATATCCCATCCAATTGAATGACTGGTTGAGGTCACCTGACCTTGCAAATTCAAATGGCTTCCCTTAAAGCAAAACAGGGGACCTTTGGTCCCCTGCTTGCTCATTTTTTAATCATTAAAAGTTTATACTTTCAAAATAAGTTTATTGATCTTTTGAGTCCCTTTTTCTTGGACCATTATTGCCTTTGACCTTTTTAGTATTTGCTTTATCATTCCTTACCTTACTGGTCTTCCCCTGGTTCCTGGTGTCCTTTTTGAAGCCTCTATAGGTAACATTAGTGTTGTTGCTTATGCTTACCTGAGTTGCTTTCAAGAATCTAGTTTGAACTTTAAAATTAATATTAAAACCACTATAATT
The DNA here is from genome assembly GCA_014839935.2 of Entomophthora muscae. NCBI lineage: Eukaryota > Fungi > Entomophthoromycota > Entomophthoromycetes > Entomophthorales > Entomophthoraceae > Entomophthora > Entomophthora muscae. The sequence goes on along the minus strand of QTSX02000041.1, from coordinate 415,278 downwards.
ACTTACTTTAAGTTTGAAATCTTTGTTCTTTTGCTTTCAAGTTGTGTTTTGCTTGTTGTACGTTTTAAGTTTAATAAACCTGCTTTCGAGAGTTGCCGTTGTCCCGTGGCTGCTGTTCTTGCTCCTCTCGGCCTCCTTTTTTCCATCTTGTTTTTCCAGACCTTTGGTTGCCATTTTTTTGTGTCACCAATTTTAAAAATAAGAAAAAGCTTAGAGGGACAAGCCCTACTGCTGCTGACCCCAGATCTTATAACTGAGACAAAATGTTGGTGCCTCTTGTCAGGTTTGTTGTTTATACCTTGGCACCAGCTCTGGTGTTGATATGGTGTGCTACCCCAGATCTTTGGGGGCGTATTTCCCATTCTATTCATCATGTTGGTGTCAATCTGGATCAGTTCATGCACTTACTGTAGAACATCCTCAGGCGTCCCCTGGATATCTTTGCCACCAGTGAGAATGTTGTAAGAAACTTGACATGTGACAACCTCAAGCCCTCTGCCCTCAATTCCTTTTCACCCATGACCCCTAGCCTGGCCCCATTTCCCTCGGAGATCCCAGTCTCAAAGGCCCCAGAAGAGGACTTGGGTGGGCAATATTTAGGTCCCAAGCGTACTCCCTGGTTGCTTGGTGGGATGTTATTGATGGGCTTGGATTCATACTTCTCCCTTCTATCTGCCACGTCCTCCTTATGGATGCCCCTTTTAGTGGCCATCCCAGTCCTGCACTGGATGGGGTCCTGGTGGATTCTCCCCCCAGGATGGAAGCCAAACTTAGTTATTTTAGCCCCCCTCTCTCACAGCCTTCTTCAAGGAACACCTTGAATTCTTGGGACATGAGGTGACTCAGACTGGAATTTTCCCCATGACTAAGAAATTTGAGGCCATCAACAAAATGCTTCCACCCACCAACCTAAAAGAAGTTCAACTCTTTCTGGACATGATGGGATACTACAGACAATTCATCCCTGATTTTTATGATACTAGCAAACCTTTAGTTCAGCTGCTGCGTAATGTCCCTTTTGAATGGATTGCCAGCCAACAACAAGCCTTTGAAACTCTCAAAAAAAACTCAAAGAGGCTCCCATCCTAGTATATCCTGACTAAGATAAGGAATTAATCCTATATACTGATGTTAGTGACCTGGCCATTGGAGCCATCTTGGCTCAATTGGACAATAAAGGTGTGAATCACCCTGTAGCTTATACCTCTTGTGTCCTTAATAAGCATGAGAAGAATTATAGTGTAACAGAGAAAGATTGCCTCACTGTGTTACATTCTGTCAAGCAGTTCTGCCATTACATGTATGACACCCATTTCACTGTGGTTACTGACCATGCTTTGCTTAAATGACTACAACAACTCAAGGAACCCAAAGGACGACTAACTAGATGGGCTCTCCAATTGCAAGGGTATGACTTCACTGTGCTGCACTGCCCCAGGATTCAACATCAGAATGCTGACAGACTGTCCAGAATGCCCATCCTTGCTCTACACCCTGCTGAAGCTGACTGGTTATATGAACTAATTGGATACCCTTCATCATGGGAAAGTAATACAGAAGAAGTTTGAGTTGCCTTTTCTAAGTTATCTGAAGACACCCTCATTTGTGACAATCAGCTGTTCAAGAAAGTAAAAGACCACCAATTGCCCTATGTAAGGCCTAGTCTTTGCCTTTTGTTGGCGCTGCAAGCTCATAAGGAGACAGGACACAGGGGCGTTGCCAAGACCAATGCCTGGCTCCAGAAGAATTACTTTTGGGAAAATATTTTCCTGATGATTCCAGATGTTATTGCTAGTTGCCATGATTGCCAGCTCCAACAGCCTTGAGCTGCCACACACAAGTTCAAGCTAGTCCCCCCTCAACACGCATTTCACACTGTCAGTATTGACGCTGTAGGATCTCTCCCTTGCTCCCTCTCTGGTTGCTGCTTTATCCTAATTGCTGTTGATCATTTTAGCAAGTGGGTAGAAGCTTGCCCTACTAAAGACATCACTGCCAAGACAACCACCGCCTTTCTGCTGCAAGATGTATTCTTTTGCCATGGTTGCTCTCAAGTGTTGTTGTCTGATAATGGGACTAACTTCAACTCCAAGTTAGTAATCTCTGTTGTTGAAGCCTTGAGGTCTCACCAGTGTTTCTCTGCCCCCTATAATCCTTCCACCAATGGGGCAGTTGAGCGCGCAAACTCAACTCTGGTTTCTATCATGAGGAAACTCACTTATTCTGACGCTGCCAACTGGGATCTATACTTATCTGCTGCTCTCTTTTCCTATTGCCTTAGCAAACATTGTGTCACCAGGTATTCCCCTTTTGCTATGGTGTATGGTTGTGAAGCCACCACTCTATTGTTCTTGGGGCCCCCTACTCTCCTCTGATAAGGCCATAAATCCTGATGACCATATCAAAGATTTAGTTAATTGAATCATTGATATTCAGGCCTCTTCCTACACAACCACCTAAAAGACCAAGCTGCTTGAGCTCTCTCCTGAAAATGCTGGACAATCTTCCCTGCCTGAGTTCAAAAGTTGGGACCATGTTCTTTACTATCAACACAGAGTAGGAGAACATGCTCATAAGCTAGACTTGTTGTGGATTGAGCCCTTGGAAGTGACCTTCAAACAAGGGTCAGAGTATATTGTAAAACTCTTCTCTAGTAGACAACCTTTTGCTCACGTGCACGACAAGTTCCTCTTTAAGTACCACCCCCTAAGGCCAATCTAGAGGGGGGCAATGCCGTAAATGCCACCATTCACCATGTTTTGGTTTTGCCTTTGATGGGTTATTTTGAGGACAAATCCCTCTCTTTAACTTTTTCCTCTCCAAATTGGGAAATTCAATTGTTCAGTTTCCTGATTCTGCACAACTCACTTGCCCCACTCATGCTTGTGGTGAGTGATCCTACCCTCCATGTACTGTTTTGTGGTAAAGTTACACAGTATATAACCCCATTCTTTATACCCAATAAAATTTAAGTTCTATTCACATTTTTGTCTTTGTGTCTCCACGTACTTTGGCGCCTCTCTAGCCACGTCTAGCAGATATTATTCAATCAGGGCCACAAGGTAATCATGTATCCTTCCCTGCCATTATAACCAAGACTTAGCACAAATCCAATCCTAAGGTTAGGATTTCCTGTTGTGACTCTGTGCCGCGCCTCAGATCACAACAGGGTTTCTCCTCTGAAAGTGCAAGAAGTAATTGTTTCCGTGTATTTATTATACTGTGACAAGTCATTCTAGATGATTATCTTGGGAACTCTGGTCTCTAACAAGGGGATTTCTCATTGGCAGGGCTGCTGATTTCACTTTCCAACTTTCCAGTGTCGTAGGTTGCCACTTCAGGGAACTTTTATTGTCAGGCACAGGTGGGTTGCTTGCAAGTTTCCTTTCAGGCTTGCTATTAATGGATTCAGGCAGCCATGCTCTTGGCCTTCTGAACTGGCAGGCTGTGGAAAATAAGGCAACAGTGGCCAAATTGACTGTAGGGATGCAAAAGTGATAATTCAAAAGTGAGGATCTAAAAGTGGCCAAGTCAACAATTTTAACATTTCAAAATTAAATTAAAATGGCATATCTGGAAATAAAAATTATTATGGCCATATAAAATACTTTTTATTCTTTCTTTCAACCAAAAAAATCAAGAAAAAGTAGTTACTTCATTATAAAAAGCCATTTTGAAAAATTGGAAAGTGTCAACTTGGCCACTTTTAGATTCTCACTTTTGAATTCTCACTTTTGCATCCCTACAGTTGATTTGGCCACTGTTGCCAAAAATAAGGCTCAGGGGTTGAAACCAACTTCATGCCTTGGGTTTTAGATAAAGAAAATTGACATTCATTACAAAAAGTGTTGTCTTGGCTGCCTTTACATCTAGGGCCCTGATTATTGGTGGCTTTGATTTTTATCACTAGATATATATATAGATTTTCCTTAAATTTTCATTTAGAAAAACAGAACAATTGGTGGAAGCCTGCTCTTGGTGAAATTTAATTCAGGTCCCTGGTCAGTACCCCTGAATCAGCCGTAAGCTAGCTTAAATTACTCACACATAGATTTATACTGGGTTAATCACCTGGCAGCCATATTTACTGCACTTTCCCTATCATCTGTAAGAGAATTTGTAGGGTTGAAGGGGTGGATGGCTCCCTATCAGTGGCCCCTGGGAAATATTTTTCCAACCACTTGCTACTCTGGACATATGCATTCTCAGCTGCCCTGATGGTTGGCTGCACTTGAGTAAATTGAAGCACAGGAAAAAGCCAATTGAACTAGTGTATGGATACATACCAACAACTGTTGACATGAGCTTGGGTTCTCACCTGCTGTTGTCAAGAAAATTACCTGGTAAAGATCCCCCAGATATGATAAAAGTCTTGAAGACCAAGTGAATACTGGAAGAGAACAAGTCAAAAGAGAAGGCTCCCACTCCAGGTTGAGAGGTTTCAAGTTGGTGATGAAGTTTGGGTAGTCAACTGATAAGGGGCGCCTTTTGGGGAAGCTTCAGATATGAAATTAAGAAGGAGAGAAGTATATTTTATTAGATAATACTTTAGACTTATTATTGTGAAGTGATTGGTTATAAACTAGCTGTCACTATATTCACGCTCTAATCCATTAAGCTCGGTGAACCAAAGGGCAATGGTACTCTTGCCCTGGATGATAAATAGTCCAAACAATCAACTAAGTTGTATTCCGAGTTCATATTAACTGATGATCATCCAATCATTAGTTTAATATTGGGATAAGTAATAGAGGGAATTGGGCTGTAACCAGAGGATCCTGGTGTTCTATTGACTCATTAATCCCTCCTTCACTATATAACTCTCTTCTTGATTGATTAAATAAATATTGAATTACATACACTTATATTTATTATACACATTAGGCTGAAAGATCTATCTTAGCTTAATCTTTAGTAATACATAAGGTTGTAGTCAATTTAAGTGTTAGTAGCTATCAACCAACCAATAGCTGAAGTTACAACATTTGGTGCTCACTCTAGCATGCATCTGTCCAATGGTACTTGTCGCCCTGCTGGGGACTTGTCTTTTGTGCAGGGAGGTGATGGAGATAATCTTCTCCATGCCTTCCTTTGTCACCTCCAGGACCACCCTGATGGGCTTTTTGTGGAGATCAATTGCCTTTCTGGAACAAGGAATGATCTGCCTAATAAATTTGTGGCTTTTGGTCAGTTCATGACTGACGTACAGCACCCCTGTCAAATAGAGGATCAGTCCTCTCTACACCTCAATGTCCCAGTGCCACTTGAGGTAGACAGAAACTCAGAGCCAACCCAGCAACAGCTGGAGCAAGCCATTATCAGGATGGATTGGGGTGCGTATCAAAATGGGGAAGCCCACAAGAAGCTTGCTGTAGTGCCATCCTATGGCACTACAGCTAAAGAGAAATTCCGCAATTTCACAGGAATAACTCCTAATAAGCTTCAATTACATATGAAAATAATCAAACAAGCCAAGGAGTATATCCATAGTTTTGCACATCCTGCCATTTGCCACAACCAGACTCACTTGGGTTATCAACTGTCCCTGATCTTGCACCAAGGAAACTTGATAAACAATCAGCAGGCTTTCCTCCTTTGCCTGTATGACAAACTCACAAACTCAATGGCTAACATAAGTCACCAACTGAACAGATTAGCAATCCACCAAAACTTCACAACAAACTGGTCAACACAGCTGGAGGAACGCCTAACAAACTTTGTGGTTACAATGATTGGGACCATGCTTGAACACAAAGGGTTGGATAATAACTGGCTAGGCACAGTAACTCACCACGTAAAGGATGCAGAAGCCACCTTTTGCTACTTATGTAGCAAGGTCAAGTTGCTTTGCTGCTCTGTAAGAATGATTGAGGATGGGGTTGCACTGGAAGGCAACAAGGAAGCTACTGCCATTATACAACAGGACATGGAGGAACTATCCAAACACATGAGTGATATTTACAAGGGCCTCCGTCAATCCCTCTCTGACTGCAACCATTTTAACGGGGAATTTCCTAAACTTGCAAAAATGATTGACCACAACCACAACTGCACGGAAGAAAATCATGATAATCTGGAAAGATTAATTGATAGTCATCAGGCTATGCAAGAAAAGAGCAACATGTTGTTCAGGAACCAGGAATCACGTATGGAGAAGTTTGAGGACAAACTACACATAGCAAATTGTACAATAAAAGACCTGACCCAAGAAGTACGCTTGCAATGTAGAAATATTCTGCATCTACAAGGACAAATAGAGCAACTACTTCAGGTGTATTCCAAACAGATTGTGCCTGACTCTGAACTACAAGCAACTACAAGAAGAAGTCAAAGCGTCTTGTCCACTGCCAGCCAGGCAATATCAGAGGACTGTTGCTCCTTCCATAGCTATGAGAGCAATGAAGACAACATATGCCGTACAATGAGGAAAGTCTATGTTGCGGAACCAGTACTAGATAGCAGCAAAACACCTCTTCCTGGTGCTGCTGCTTCAACTTCCAGGACTAGCAACAACGCTAGAGATGCGGCTTCTGAAGCGCAATTCCGCGCCTCAAACCAGAGAAATACCTCACCTCCTCCTAGAAGAAGCTATAATTTTAGCACTTCTTCTGTGATCCAGAACTTCAAGCCAACAAATTTGCCAAAATTTGACAAACAAGCCAATGTACACATGTTCCTCTGTATATACAATAACTCTATGTATGGTGCTGACAAGGCCATGAAGAATGCAGAAGTTTTTAATTGCTTGAATTCAGAGACCCAAACAATAATAATTCCAAGACTTCCAGAACAAGGCAGGACTTAAAAGAACATATCCAGGGCTCTTATTGCAGAGTTTGGCAGCAAAGAGGCTCTATTTTGCCAAAAGATGGAGTTTATGGAAGGAAAAATAAAGAAGTGGGAAAGTCTAATGGATTTCTCAGAGCGCTTCTATTTGGAAGCACAGACTCTAGTCTCCATGGGAGCCATCACTTTTGTTGATGTAAAAGGATCACTGCTTAACTATGTACACCCTAATAGAGAGCTTTCTATTGCTCTCAAGTCTGGTATATATGGTGCAAGAATGGTCCCTGAACTCATGCGCCACTTGGGATCTTTTAAGGAACAGTTCAAAGTTCCCTTTCCTGACTATAAGAAAGCCACTTCATCCTATTCCACAGATTCCAAGGGCAAGACTTGGGATAGGGACGCTCCAAAGAAACCAATGATTGTAGCTACTCCCCCTTTTAACACCCTGGCAAATAACCGCACATGCTACAAGTGTGGGCAATTAGGGCATCTTTCTTGAGACTGCAAGCAACCCAAGGCTAATGTTTGCCATCTGATCCAGGAAGAAAACATGGAAGACAAGCTAGATGACAAAGAAGAAGATGAGACCAGAGAAGAAGATGGCAAGGAGTCAAAAAACTTCTAAGCAGTCAAGTTGAGGAGAAAACCCTGACTGCTAATAGTAACCAACCCTCTCCACCTATTGAACCGGACCCTGACATCCCTGATTGCAGCGTCGGACTGCTGGACCAAGAAGCCTGCCCCAAGAGATACTTGCCTGATAAAGAAGAAATAAACAAAGACTTGCTCCATAGAGTTTTAGCCATCAACACAGTCACAAGGAAGCAAGCAATCCGTATGGAAAGTATACCTTCCAAAGAAGCTGTCAACACCATCTCTATACCCTATGCTGAACAACTTTCCAGGCCATACACCAAGGTCACACATGAAAGCAACAGTGTCAAAAAGTTGTCTCAACTATTGAGGTTGGTACAAGTCTCCACTAATCTGGATACCTTGAAATACCTGAAGCCCAATCTAACAACTGCACTAGAGCTGTTCTTTGCTAAGTTTAAGGGTTTAGATATCCACAAGGTTACCAAAATTACCTCTCCTCATTATGGGGAACAACACAACTGCACATACATTGAACTGGTGGTTCATAAGCTCTGAGTAAGAGCAATTCTGGACTCTGGAGCTCCAGGGAACATTGTATTGACTAGACTAGTCAAGAAGCTGAAACTTGCGCCTGACCTATATTATAATGAGGAATTTGGTACTGCAGGACCCAACAAAACAAAGGCTTTGGGAGCCTATTCATCCCTACCACTTTGTTTTGGTAAATTGGTGATAACAGCCCTAGCAATAGTGTTGCGCAACAAGAGCTAAAATATCTTGATTGGTACAAGCTTCATGGCAACCTACAGGACTATCATCAATCATAAGGATAGTACTTTCAGCATGCTAGGTCACTCAGTATGTAAATTCACTGCCCTCTTTGGCTTTGGATAGGACCGTCTTTCCTAGTTGCATAAAAAAGACCGCTCAAAGTCCAGCAAAACCACTTAATTCACTCAATGATTTAGCTCATACTGTGGGTGAAAGATTTGTGTTGGCATACCCCACAGAACCCCCCCCCCTTTGGTTGCACCAGCTTGGGAAGAAACACTGGTTAATTTGGACTATTTATTAGCTTGGTATTGTCCTCTCTTAAAAACAATCAGGAACACCCAATTGAATGGGGCCACATCTGTGACCAGAAAGTTAAATGAACCTAAGTTAGCTGAGGTGTCCCCCAGCCAATCAGGTGGATCCGCAGAGATTACCCTGAAGCTTTCCAGCACCCCTGGCTTTGACCAGCAAATTTTATCACCCAGCCAACCAAATGCAAGCCAACTTAGTCATGTGACCATCCCCCAACAACCCACTCCCTTTTAGCAATGCCAGGGGATTTTGGGTCCCCTGCTTGTCAATTTTCCAATTTATTAAAGTTTGGGTCTTGTTTCACTTGTTTTTTAAATTTGTAGTTGATTGGATCTCATTTTGGGTTCCTATTGCCTAAAGTTTCTAAAGTGTTAGTTATATCCCTAAAGCTTACCTTTTGTCCACCTGTTTTAAACCTGGTCCTTCTTCTAGGACTCCTGAGACAAGCTTGAGCATATAGCTGTTTTGATTTTTGCTTTTGCTTTTGAAGCTTACGCTTGATCTTCAAAGTTTTAGTCAGATTCATTATAAATACTTACTTTATATTGATTTTCCACTTTAAATTCTTCATTTCAAACCCGCCTTTGCTTCCGCCTGCTAGAAAAAAACACCTGAGATTACTGTCAAGCTGCCCCAGGCCTCCTAGTATATTTTCTGCCCGTCTCTTTGTTGTGGCCCCCCCTGTTTGACAATATTTTAATTGTTTTACCTATAAAAAGACCACCTATCTTTCCCAAATTTTGCGGTGAATTTAACAATGATACTCCCAGCGTTGAAGTTTGTGGTATTTTCCTTGGCCCCCTTTTTTTCTCCTCCTATGGTCAACCTCACCAGACCTGTAGTTAAAGATCTCCTCTTCTGCGCGGCTCATGAGTGAAGCCCCCTCCAGCTTTTTGAGCCTCCCTGGCAGTCTCCTTTATTCTGGGGAGGCCATGATGAAAAGCTTAAAATGCAATGATATGGACATGGATGACATTGACTATACTTCTCTTGCCCCTGTGGCCAAGGAGCCGCCAATGTTCTCCCTCTCTGACCCAGAGGAGAGCAACTTGGCGCCTTTGCGCGCTCCTGCAATGCCCTCTTCTGCCCCTGCCCGTACTCCCTGGTTACTCACCAGTTTGGCGCTGATGGAACTGAATGCATACTTCCCTCAGTTGTCCCCCGTGTCCTCCTTGTGGTCCCCCCTTTGAGCAGCTGTTCCAGTACTCCACTGGGCAGCATCCTGGTGGTTTGTTTTGTCAGGATGGGAGCCAAACTTAGTTAGTTTATCCCCCCTCTCTCACAGAGTACCAATGTTTTATCACAGTGACAGACCAAGGGACCTCTCAACAAAGAAAATCCATTATATTAACATGGAATATGCTGATAGAGATATGCCAGTAGCGTACACATTGTGTCAGCGCAAAATCAAGGTTCTATCTCTGGCCACTAAAGAGTACAAAGGGATCCCCTTATCTTCTTCTAGTGAATTCTCCATCCCAACCGGGTCTCAAGTTATACATAATGCAGGTCTAAGCCTCAGCTTCCCTAAAGGTATGCATGGTGAAGTATCTGAACTCCATAATGGTTTGTAACTGAAGCCTTGGATCCTACCTGGGATTTTCATACCATCATTGGAAGAGATTCTGGTAATTTTGGGGAACCTTTCTGAAGAATCACTGAAGGTGAAGAAACACCAGCTGCTGGGCTATATGAAGTTGGAAGAGAACTCTAGCCTTATGGATGCCATGCCCTTTGGCAAGTTCAGTGAATTTGCGCTGACTTGCAATCAAACAAGTGTTCTGTCGCTTATTCCGCGCAAATCTTTAAATGGACTAATGGAAGACCAGAAAGACCAAGATATTTGATTCTTTGAGAAATATAAGGATGTCTTTGCGGAAAACAACCAAGACCTAGGTAAAGCTCTTGGGGTTAAACATGTATTGGATATACAAGGAACTTCCCCTATACGCTCTAGGCCAATAAGACACAGCCTAGCCAACCAAGCCATTGTTAACAAAGAGCTACAGAAGTTACTTGCATCTGGCCTTTTGGTACACAGCAAGAGTCCTTGGTCTTCACCACTATTGATTGTAAAGAAAAAGTACGGGTCAAATTGCATAGTAATGGACTACCGCAAATTAAACTCCGTCACAAAAAAGGATTCTTATCTGTTGCCTCGCATTGATGACACATTGGACAAGCTGGGTGGCACAAAGTACTTCAGAGCAATGGATCTGATCAGTGGGTACGGCAGATTGACCTTCCAACAGCAGACCAGTAAAAGTGTACCATCATTACAGAGCAAGGACTTTTTCAGCATACTAGGATGCCACAAGGACTTACAAATGCTCCTGCAACTTTCCAACAAGCCATGGACTCTGTGATGGGAGAACTCAAGTTGACTTGTGTTCTAGTTTATCTTGACAACATAAACGTATTTTCATTAACTTTTGATCAACACTTGGAACATCTGGAGGCCGTGTTTCAATGTCTTATTGCTGCCAATCTCAAGCTAAAACCAAGGAAGTGTAACTTCTTTAAGGAATATTTGGAATTCCTTGGTTATATCATAAGCAAAGATGGCTTACAACCTGTTCCTGCTAAGGCCAAATCTATTACACACATGCAAACGCCTTCCAACAAGAGAGATGTTCAGATGCTTTTAGGAATGATTGGTTATTATAGACAGTTTATATCAAACTTTGCGGGTCTGGGAGGACCACTATTTCACTTGTTGAAAAATGATGTTGAGTTCTCATGAACGGAAGGATGCCAGAAAGCCTTTGAGGACTTGAAGACCACCCTAGTAACTGAGCCAGTACTTTCCTATCCTAATTTTAAGCGCCCTTTCATTGTGCACACAGATGCCAGCTTGATAGCAATTGGTGCTGTTCTTTCTCAGCTAGACAATAATAATCAAGACCATCCTGTAGGCTATTGCTCCTGCACACTGAATAGTCACAAAAGGAATTACACAGTTACTGAGAGAGAATTCCTGGCAGTCATTTATGCCTGTCAGCAATTTAGAGTGTACCTCCACAGAGTACACTTTACAGTGGTAACTGATCATGCCTCACCAGAATAGTTGAAAACCCTGAAGGATCCTGAAGGACACCTGGCACAATGGGCTATTAAGCTACAAGCTTATGACTACAAAATAATCCATTGCACAGGAGTTATGCATCAGAACGCAGATTGCCTTTCACGCCTTCCTGCCATAGCCTTGGTTTCCTCAGCAGCAGACAAACTTTACAACAAGCTGATGCTGAAACCTTCTATGTGGGGGGAGGAGCCGCTCAAGATTCAGAAAATTCTGAAGGCTCTTGCGGTGGACACTTGTGTCAAGGATAATCAGCTTTTTAAGTTGTATAAAGGGAAGTGGTTACCATACATTTGCCCATCCTTATGGACAGACACAATAGTATCAGCACATTGTACTGTGGGCCATGGCAATATCCATAAAACCCTCGATTACCTACAGCAGCATTGCTACTGGGAAGGTATTCATTTGGATGTAGCAGAAACCCTGGCCGCTTGTCATGACTGTACAATAGAGCAACCAAAGGTCTTGCGTTACCAGCACTGGCTAATTCAACCTGGTTTTGCATTTCATAATGTTGCTATAGACATAGTAGGTCCCCTTCCACTGACTTCTAGAAAGAACAAGTTCATAATTGTAGCAGTGGATAAGCTTACAAAATGGGTAGAAACAAAAGCAATTCCTAATCAGTACGCACTTACCACAGCTAAGTTCATTCTAGAGAACATACTCTACAAACATGGAAGCCCACAAACATTGCTAACAGACAATGGGAAAAACTTCACAGGATACATGATACCCAGGCTGAACAAACTTATGGGTATTTGTGGGACCCTATCAACACCATATCATCCCCAAACAAATGGAATGGTAGAGAGAACAAATGAAAGTCTTGTACAGATCCTAAGGAAGCTTAGCCATCAGCACAAAACGGAATGGGATACATATATTCTGGCAGCTACCTTTGCGTATAACATAGGATTCTACAGGGCTATAGGAAAAAGCCCCTTCCAGCTTCTTTATGGTCAACAGCCAAGCTCCTGCCACATCTCTACAGTCTAGTTAAAACCAATGATCCCCTCACCCCTGACACTTATTTGAAGAGATTAGCACAGACGCTAATCAAGATACAGTCTGAGGTGTACTCTACCAATTTAGCAACAAAGGAGGAAGACTTGGATTGTGTGGTGAAAACCTGGCCTGCCCTCCCTACATACAAAATAGGAAGCTTGGTATACTTTTACAGCAACCAAGGGTACAGTTGTGAAAGTAAACTTGCCTTGCTATGGCAAGGACCAGTCAAGGTAGTCCAGAAAGTGGGAGTAGATAGTTACACTCTCAAGGATCTGGAAACAGGCCAATTGTTCACTCGAGTCCATGCACAATACATGTGCAAGGCTCTAAGTGATCAAGCATAAATTCCTTTATGGATAAAAATTCAGAAAAAGAAAACCTAATGGAAAAAGTCCATGGGTTGTTATCCTTTTTGCATCAAGAAGTGATAAAGCTTATAGTAAGAAGAAATGTAGGGTTAAGCAACGGGGTCTTTATTGAGATACTATTGCCTCTAAACCCAGATGCAACTGGATGAGGACTTTGGCAATGGCTGCGTAGATTATCCAGGCATTAGGTAGCCAACGGAATGTGAATGGAAGGAAGGGAGAATCATCGACGGGAAGGAAATTGATGTAGTTCACGCCAATGGAGTAAGGAAAAGCAAGCCCAAGTAAGATGTATTACCAGAGAAGACTTTCTTGCTGGGCATATTCCTCAGGTGTTTTGCCTCCTACCAAGTACCTGACTCCCAACAGCCATTCAATATATTTGGGCATGTGGTGTAGTCTCTGGTGATAAACGACCTTGGAGCCGCTGAGCACCAAGTTCCCTATCAATGCCATGGATTGTCTACTTCCCGCGCAATTATAACTAAGGAGTTCCAGGGTAGTACCCATAGCTCTTTGCAAACAGTATTTGTGACTATCTGATTCATGCCACAAGGGCACTGGGCCAGCTGCAGATCAAGGATTTGACCACAATGTAAAAACCAGCTCCAGAAGCTTGAGAGCATGAGATATTTGATTGTCTGTCAAGTATACCCCATTGAAGGAGAAGTCCTGTAGGCACAACTGAGCATATCTGATCAGTTTCACCCTATTAATTTGCCAATGTATGTTATTCCCAACTTTGAGTCTTTTTGTGGAGATAACATAGGGATTTTCCAGAGCTAGCATAAGGGTGGACCACATAACTACTAGGCCGCGGAATTGAAGGAAAGGAATCCTCTCCCAACAAAGATAGGTGACCATTTTGATGTAGGAACTTTGGCTATCTTATTGTATCACTACGGAAGTAGAGCTTGCCTCACCTTTGTTTAAATTTTGAAGAAGATTGGTTAAGCTTGGCACAGGCATGTTAGTCTTATTAGTTGAAGTTGTAGTAGCTTTACTTGTGGTATTACAGCTTCTCTTCTTTGCAATTGTGGAAAGTTGGCTAGATGTAGGCATACTGGAGTCTTGCAATACCAACTTACTCAAAGATGTACTCAGTTTATAAGAGACAGTACTGGACAAGCTATAGAAAGCTGTGTATATTTTGCTGCCTAGGATCTCGGTGAATTCAGCGTCTTCTGAGGCTAGCATGGGTGAGTATACATGTACGTTCTCAACTGGAATTTTGGGTATTCCCCTTTGGGTCTTGTTGATTCTCTGTTCTGGAACATCATTATATTGTACAACTGGCTTTCTATTCCTTTTTGGGCGGTTTACCATACTGAAGGAAGTTAAAAGACTTTTACAGTAATGTCTAGTTTAGTGGGGGAAATGTTGTGAAGTGATTGGTTATAAACTAGCCGTCATTATATTCACACTCTAATCCATTAAGCTCAGTGAACCAAAGGGCAATGGTACTCTTGCCCTGGATGATAAATAGTCCAAACAATCAACTAGGTTGTATTCCAAGCTCATATTAACTGATGATCATCCAATCATTAGTTTAATATTGGGCTAAGTAATAGAGGGAATTGGGCTGTAACCAGAGGATCCTGGTGTTCTATTGACTCTCATTAATCCCTCCTTCACTATATAACTCTCTTATTGATTGATTAAATAAAGATTGAATTACATACACTTATATTTATTATACACATTAGGCTGAAAGGTCTATCTTAGCTTAATCTTTAGTAATACATAAGGTCATAGTCAAGTTAAGTCTTAGTAGCTATCAACCAACTGATAGCTGAAGTTACAACACTTATATAACTTTAGCTGTGGCAGAGATTTTAGTTAGATTAAACCTAGGGATTGGTCATGTGCAGGATGGGTTTGAGTTGCTGGATACTTGGAAATTCATGTGATAATGGTTTGTTGCCATTTCCGGCATGTTGAACTGGATATTAGAAAGGCACCAAATTGGGTAATTACTGGATGTTAAGTGGGCTGATGGTAGCCAGAATACTTGTACATCCAGATCCTTGACACACCCCTCCCTTAAGAGATTACTCTGGTACATCAGGAGGGGGCTTTGTCTTGATAGCTGCCGCATGATGCTCCTGGAGCTGTTTACTAGTTGGTATCAACTGGTTTAAGTTGTCAGGATTGACAATTCTTCCTTTCTGGAAACCCAGGCCTGGGAGCAGGAATCAAACCCTGACCCTGGATTCCTTTGGGCCGCTGGGCTTGTGGACTGCAGGACCACCTGACTGCGTTTTTCTGGGATTGAGTCCCCATAAGCTGATATTGAGAAGGTTGACCCATGCGGTAAAAAGAGCCAAACCAAAGAAATCATCACACCAAATGGAGGATTAATCACAGCGCCTAATGGAGGTACTGATTTGGCAACTATTAGCTTCATAAACTTGAAGTCTACACCAGCAACCAATCAAGAGACAACCCAGGAAAGAGGCATGGGCCTGCGGCCCGGTCCCATGACCTTGACACTAAAGCAAGATAATCAGGTAGCCAAATTGAGATTCTTGACCAATGAAAGAACTCCCGGTCCAAGTGCCATTTTGCCGTCTTTGGAACCAAGTACCCATTTCCCCCGGCCCTGCCCTTCCCAATGCCTTGATGAACCCCCCATGGAAAATGTTAAGTTTGGAGGGGGTACTATATAGACCCAAAGACCCCGCACTCCAAACTTATTGCCATTTTTGAATAAAGGTTATGTTAATTTGGCTCATAAAGCTATTGCCTTATTTTTATTTACTGTCTACCAATTCAGTTCAAGATCTTCTGGCCTGCCTGCCCCACCACTCACTGTTTTCTGTTCTCCTGGAGTACCCTTTGGACCCATTCACTTTACTGACTACCCTCTGAAGTCTGAATACAAGGAATACACCCCAGAAAAGATACTCAAACTTGATCCCCTGGCCCGCATAAAATTTGCAGTTAGATACAACAGACAAGGCCCGTGGATATTTTCAACACCCAAGTTGTTCAGAGGGAAATTCAACTATCTCCCTGATTACAACCTATCCATGGAACCACCCGTGACCCCAAAACCTATGCCCGCTTCCTTGCCTAACCTCCCAGCCAACCATTCTGGCAAGCTGTTTGGGATTGTGTACATCACCCTCACAGGGGTGATTGACACTATAATCCCGGCCACCGGCCTGTGGTCTTGGGTGGGGAAGTTGGCCTCCTACCTTTTAAAGTTAGCTCCCCTCTTGTGGTGGGCATTGCCCGTAAAAAATCTGGCCCAAGTTACCCCTGAAAACAACAGGCTGGCTGCCCAAGACTGGATCCCTGACACAAGTGTTCTCCTTTGCTAAAGCAGAGGCAGGATCTGTGGTACTTCTTGGTGATTGACTCTTTGGCATCCTGGAACTTAACCAGGTAAGTGTTCCTGTCTGTTTGGTATTTGATGATTCTCCCTGGTCCCCTGTGTACTGAGTATAGCTTCTTTCTGTTCCCAGCCAGGACCCAGATGGGGGAGTTGATGGGGAGTGGTTCCTCTGTAGAGGTTACCTTTTGTGTTTTGAGCCTTTTTGTTTATGCTATTTTAGCTTTGAGGCATATATGTTGTAGCATTGGTGCTTGTTCCACTTTGGGAGGGTTTCCTGAGGAAATCTTTACATATAGTTGGTTGTTGTGGGTAACTATCTCTGTTTTATACCTGTATGTTAGTTCAAACAATGAGTAGCCTGTCCCTTGAGTGGTGCAGACCCAGGATACTAATAATGCATGTTTCACGTATAGCAGCCATGTGTCTTTGCTTTACCATCCATTATTTTCTCAAGGGTTCTGATAAGGCTGCTGTTTAGGCGTTCAACTCTGCCGTTGGCCTGTGGCCTGTAGGGCGAGGTTGTGGAATGTTTGATGTCCTTTGCTTTTAGGTTGTTGTTTAATGCATGACCAGATAAATCTGTTGCTCCATCAGTTATGATATAGTCTGGAGTATTGTAGTCAGCTATGATTGTTTTGTTAATGAATTGATTTATTGTTTCTGCTTTGTGATCCTTTATTCATCAGCAGACAGGCCAGCTTGTGGCAAAGTTGATAAGCTACAATCAGAAAATGTTTCTTTGTTTTAGTTTCTGGAAAGGGTCCCACCATGTCCAGTCCCCAGACCTTGAATGGTTTGGGGTCAGGTACTGGGTTCACTGTTGGCTGAGGAGCTTTGATGCTGGAGTATTTTTCACACAATATGCGGTTTTTCAGAACATCAATTATGTCTTGTTTCAGATTGTGCCACCATACTATCTCTTTTAATGTGAGGTATAGGTTATTAGCCTTTGTATGTCCTAGTAGACAGTAATTTCTTAGAATGGTGTCAACTCTTTATGCAAGTGGGATGTAGGGAAAAATTTTGTCTTTAATGATTTGGTATACAGTGCCATTTGATATATGGAAATATTTTTCATTCCTTACTAGTGTATCATGGGTTAGTTGGTGTGTGGAGGGATCTTTCCCCTTTTTTGTACTCAGTGTTGTATAGGTTGGGCCAGTCAGGGTCCAGGTGGTCAGGGTAATCTTCTCTTGGCTGGCATAGCCTAGAGAGAGCATTGGCCATGACCAGCTCTGCCCCTTTTGTATTGGATGTCCAGGTTAAGCTGTTCCAGCAAGGACATCCATTTGGCTTGGCGCCGCGCAAGTGTGTTCTGAGTTTTGAAATAGATTAAGGACTTGTGGTCAGTTAGCACTTGGACGTTTAAGTGTCCTTCTAGATAGCATCTCCATTTCTTTCATGTGTGATATATTGCTAGCAATTCCTTGTCGTGTATTGGGTACCTCTGCTCAGTGTGGTTAATTTTCTGCTTTTGTAACATACTGGCAGGAAGTCTTGCTGCCCTGGCTGGCAGATGTGTAGGACTGTGCCAATGGCGGTGTCACTGGCATCTAACTCAAGCTTGTAGCACCCATTGTTATTATGGTATTGCAAGATTGGTGCTTCAATCAAAGCTTGTTTTAATAGTTGGAAATTCTTGTCGCATTCTGGTGTCTAGATGAATTTCTTTTTGGCATTACCCTTGGTTAAGTCATTGATTGGTGCAGTGAGTTTCCCTCAGTCTTTGATGTATTTCCTTAGATAAGCTATCATACCAAGAAAGCATCTAACTTGTTTAAAGGAGGTGGGGTGTTGCATGTTATTTATGGCTTTAATTTTGTCTGGATCTGCTTTGATGCCACCGTCAGAGACAATGTGGCCCAAGAACAGGAGTTCCTTTTCTATAAATTGGCACTTACTTGGTTTTGCATATAGTTTGTGCTTTGCAAGTCAATTGAGTGTCTTGCGGACATGTGTGAGGTTTTCCTCTTTTGTTTTTGAGAATATAAAAATGCTGTCAAGGTAGCATAATGTATTTGAGAGGCTGTTTAGCGCCTGGTTCATCATGGTGATAAATATTTTTGGCGTTGGTCATCCCAAAGTTCATTACTTTATATTAAAATGATTCAAATTGCGTATAGAACATGGTCTTTGGTATGTCTTTCTCTTTTACTTCAACTTGATTATAACCAGATGTGAGGTCAATCTTTGAGAAAAATTTTTCTCCAGAGAGCCTTGCAAATAGATCTTCTATGAGTGGAAGGGTTATTTATTTTTTACTGTACTAGCATTTAGTGCTCTATAGTCATTAACTAGGCAAAGAGATTCTTTCCATTTTCTTTACAAAGAAAACCGCTGCCCCCACGGGGGTTTGGACGGGAGAATGAATCCTTTGGCTAGATTGTCCTCAATATGGGTATTGAGTGTTTGGGTCTCCATGGTGGAGAGTCTGTAGAGGGGTGCAGGTTTAGGCATGACTTTGCATAGGTTGATGCCATGTTTGACCTCCTGTTCAGGGGTATCTTGGTGAGCTCTTCCTTAGATATATGAGTGTATTTGTTTAGGAGTGCTGCAAGTTCTGGGCATTAGATCTTTTGTGTTTGTATGTCATTAAATTTGGTGTACCTCATTATGTGGAGAGTACTGTCTTTGGTCAGATCTTCTGAGTTGTCTTGGTTTATGACTTGGAAAAATACTGTGTCTCTTAGAATGAGGTCATTGGGCTCTTTGAGGATGTTAAAATTGACTCCATTGCGTTTTATTGTCATGGTTTTTGTTTTCCAACATACGCTGGGGTTCACTTGGGTGAACCAGTCCATGCCTGCTAAAATTTCATAGTTTATGTTGTTCATGACAAGTCCTTTGACAGACGTTTGTATGCCTTGGAGGTCAATTCTGAAGGGAGTTGTTTTGCCTTCAAGTAGAACCTTTGATTTATCTGCCATTCTGGTATATTTGAAGTTGGATTTGACAACTGGTATTTTGTATTTGGTTACAGATGGTTTGCTAACCATGGTGTGTTGTGCACCAGAGTCAAATAAAATTTTACGTGTATGAGATTTATAAGTGCATGGGTAGAAACAAAGCTGTGATCAATCTTTAATTTTTATGTTCATAAAAATGGAGGATTTCAGGACACGTGGGATGCGGGCAGAAAAGTTTGTGCCTTGGTACAATTTCTTATCAGTTTGGGGGGAGACAGGGGCACCTAAGCTGTTCCCCTCCTCTTTTCCCTGTTCCTCTGTTTTGAGACCTTTGAGGTCAGAGAATGTGGGGTCAGATTCATAGTAGGTTGCTGTTTCAGCATTGTTTACTTTGGTGGTGTCCTCTTTCTTGGGACAGGAGCAGTTTACGCTCTGGCTGTGATTGCCATTGTTGCAATTAGAGTTGCCGTTACTGTCATGAATGACATTTCAATACTTGTATTGAAAACCCAAGAGTTGAGCCCCAGCTCCCAGAAGGCGGATTGAACCCTCTAGAAAAGTCCAGGACCCGCCAATCTGTTGAGTCACAGGCTCAAATTGGTAAATTACCCCGCGACCTGTTGGTCTACTACAACAGATTCCCTGGATAGTTGCCAGTCTGCCGCCAAACTGGTGCCAATGAAGACCCATACCAACAAAGGAAATGTAACCTGGCTAACAGAGGTTGGGGAAGGACCTACTGCCAATCTACCAAGAGCTAATACTGGAGCTTTGGAATCAACTCTGGAAGCCCTGGAATCAAACCCTGATCCTCCAAAGACTACTTGAGTCACACAGAGTGGACAGGAACCCGCCCACTTGCTGAATTGCATACCCAAATTAATGAGTCACTCTGAGACCCGCCAGTCTCCCAAGGACAATTCCCCAAATAGTCATCAGATAGATGCTAACCTTGAGCCACCAAAGACCCAAACCTATGCAAAGGTTGCAGCTTGTCTTAAGGAGGTTAAAACAAAACCTATTTTTAACTCTGCCAATGACCATCATCAACTGCCTGCATTTCATCCAGAGAGGGTAGTGCAATTGAACTACTCAGGTGACATAGTGAACAGTGGCAGCGGAACAAAGCATTGCCACTTCTATTCACCAGAGCAGGCACTACCTGGATCTCCCGCCCTTGAGACTCTAAGCCAAGATCCATGCCCCGCCAGTGCCTTGTCTGCAAACCTGAACCCTGCAAAAATTGAAAAAGCAAAGTCCCATGGTATAAAAGCCCTGGCGGTATGGTGAAGACCACATTGTCATTTTCAATAATAAAGTTTTATGAACCTTTGGTTTGAAAAAATCTTACCCTATCTAGTCTTAGTGATCTTCTATCTTAATTCCGGTCAAGTAGACTACCAGGCTGTTGCCCCCTCCCAAGACTAATCTGCCAAATCGCCCCTGGCATTATACTGTCCCCTGGGAGTCCCCTTTGGACCTGTGCATTTTACTGAATACCCCTCCCAATCCGGCCTATTGGGAGTACAACTTGGAAACCATCCTCATTGCCAACTCTTTGGCAAGGACTAGAAGTACTGAGTACATAGGACACAAAGGAAAGAGGGTCAAGATACTGCCCTTATTGTTCAAAGACAAGTAAAACTACCTACCAGTTTATATTGTTCTCATGACTTTACATTAACCCCAAGACCAGACCGCCCACTGGAACCTACCGCCGCCGTCAAGACCACCTCTACCCAACTGTTTGGAGTACTCTACATTACTTTGACAGGATTGGTGGATTCTGTGGTCCCCAACTCTGGACCCTGGTCCTTACTTGGCCATTCTGTATATTATGTTATCAAGTTAGCACCCATTCTATGGTGGGCCTTACCCGCCGGCTTGGCTGCGCCTTGCCCTGAGCCGCCCAATGCCTCCACCTATGACTGGCTTCCTGAAATTTACTATTATTGGTGTTTTGGTGCTTATTGCTATTAGAGTTTTCTCTGCCATTGTTCTTGGAGGAGCAGTTGCTGTTGCATGCAGCATATTCCATGTTTGTGCGTTTTTCCGCGCGCTTGGCTTCTGCAATAAGCGCAGGCATGGAGGTGTTAGCCTCTGGGTGGATGAGGGCAGTGACAGAGGGTTTCATTCTATTGATGAATGAGGCTCTAGTGTGCACGTTGTCAGCTTGTGCTGGATTTTGGATCTTGCGGTGTATCTCTTCAAACTTATTGGTGTAAGCTGTGATAGTGGTCTTCTGAGGAAGATTGCTGAGCTGTATTGCAATGTCTTGGAGGGATTCAGTGATGCGGAAATTGCGGGTGATGTCTGCTTTGAACTCTTCCCAGTTGTCAAGCTGGTCGTCAGTTTGTGAGCCGGCCCAAGTGGGAAACCAGTTAGCTGTGGCCTTGTACAGGCGCTTGCTAGCTTCCTGGACCCATTTTTCATGGGGGATGTGGCTGGCGCAGAGCTTGGCAGCTGAGTGGTCTAGCCAATTGATGATGTTTTCTTTGCTTTTACCAAAGAACTTGTTGATACCAATGTACTTTGTGTTGGTAACTTTGCCTGTGATAGGCGGTTGTTTGTTTGTTTGTGGTTGGAGAGCAACTGTATTGAATTATCTTGGCACATTCTTTGGGTATGACCAGTCCTTTGAATACGGTGCATCCATTAGGTATGACTTTGTCAATATTGTGGGCACAGAAGTACATTTTCCAGGTGTCCTGTGATGTGGCCTGGTTGAGTACGTGAGCAAAGGTGCTCAGGTTTTGTTCAGTCATTTTCTCTTTCATTAGCGTGGTCAAAAACCGTAGCTGCTATCAGTGATAAGGAGCACCTTTTGGGAAGCTTCAGATATGAAATTAAGAAGTAGAGAAGTATATTTTATTGGATATTACTTTAGACTTATATAGCTTTAGCTGTGGCGGAGATTTTAGTTGGATCAAACCTAGGAGTTGGTCATGTGTGGGATGGGTTCAAGTCACTGGATACTTGGACAGTCATGTGATATTGGTTTATTGTCATTTCCGGCATGTCAAACTGGATATTAGAAATGCACAAAATTGGGTGATGACTGGAAGTTTAATGGGCTGGTGTTAGCCAGAATACTTGTACATCCAGATCCTTGACACAACCATGCCCAACATAAGCTGTGATCTGGCCTGAGAGGGCCAGGAATAGCTGGGTAGATTGAACTCAGCAACACCTATCTCACCAAAGGCATAGGGAATCAAGCAACATGTAAACTAATTTGCCATGTTTGAATTGGTCTATGCAATGCAAGATAGGCCCAGAGAGATTCCTTCCTACCAGTATTCAATGAAAATGTCAGGAACCACTTCCTGACATCATTGATTATTTTAAGGAGCTGGGTTTGGTCATCACCATTTCCTTAGGCAGTTGAATTTTCAACCTACAAGTCCCAATATTGCTTTGGATTCCCTGAGACATGCCCACAATACACATTCACCCAATCCTCTCTTGGTTGTTTCACTTTTTGGGTATGGTGAAACTTCACATTGCTTGATCCCAATTATAACTACAAACGTTTCATGCTTGTGATCAACTTTGTGATCAACCCCTAGCCCCTGATATATAAAAGATGTGTTTGAGATCTCCCAATGTTGGCTTCTATGGTTATATAAGTGAATACTGCCCTTCCTTGATCCTTGTTTTTTTAATAAACCCTTTATCCTGTTCCCAATTCCCAGAATTACTGCTTTGCTACAATAGTTTGAAACAGGAAACCTAACTAGTGCCTAGAATGCTTACTACTAATGTTGGTGGTGGCTTGGGTAGATTGGTTTTGCTACTATGTATGACTTTCTGCTTGATCTCCTACAACATTGACTTGGTCCTCTTGGCTGTGATTCCTAATATAAAGAATGTGTGCGCTACTGCTGGGGGATAAAAATGGCCACCTTGCCTGAAATCAATGTGGAATACTGGATGGAGTACAGAGACCTGATTCTGGTAAAGTGGGTCCCTGACAGCCAAGCTGTGTTAATACATAGGTTGCCTCTTGGATACCCTCAAGAAAATTCTCAAGGCTCCACCTTACAATACCCCAGAGGGAGATTCTGCAATAGCTTTGGTTACTTCCTCTTGGCACATAGTTTCTCTGAGAAATGACTAGACTATTGAGTGGAAGGTGACCCAAAGACCCAATCCAGATATAGTACTAGGACCAAACCTTTAATTTTCCCAAGGAATCTGGCCCCTCCAAACCACATGGCATGTATGATCTGCATGGACAGCATGTGGTATATTGGTAAGCTACATAAAGCTCCTCTATTTCAAAAAAGATACCAATATCTTCTAAACCTTTTCCCTTATCGCGTATTATATACTTCTTGGAAGTATATATTCGACAATCTGATCCATTGTTTCACTGCCTGCTAGTTTGATGGGTATAGAATTTTCTTTTAGATCAAGATGGTTTATAATGATTTGATTGGGGCTCTATTTGTAGTGAGACTGTGCCAGTTAATCCGTCCAGGCCGGTGATGCTTCGTCCCATCCCCAGCAAGCTTCCGGCTCTGGGCCGCCATAACCAACGTGACACTTGAACATATTTGAATATGGTAAAATAACTCTTTGAATCAGTGGACCAGAGTCAGAAATGGCCGAAGCAGCCCAAGTACAGCTTATTGGAGTTTCCGAGGTCGAGTGAAATATCAAAGTTGGGCTAGGGGATGAATCATACTGTATATTGTCTTGGAATTAAAAATACCGTCCTCCGTTTTACAATAGAATCAAATCTCTCAACCCAACCGTGATACGCAGCTCAAGTGAAGTGCCCCAATATTTTTAGCTGATTAGTGGGGATAACCCATAAGTTTTAAAACAAAGTAATTCCTTGAACTCTACATCATGAGGGTCATCATTAAGGGTAATGTATACTTCATATTGCTCTTTGGATGTATATTTTCTGCCATGTTGAACGTTTTCTAATTTATTTTCGGTTTCTCCAGGTGGTGTTTGGAAAAACACAGAGGTAGCCTATTATTTTTGAACCAAACTTTGATCTCGTTTATTTCAGGATGAGATCCTTAAAGCGGCGGTGATGAAATATGGGAAAAACCAATGGGCTCGTATATCGTCACTTTTGGTTCGCAAAACGCCAAAACAATGTAAAGCACGTTGGTATGAATGGTTGGATCCTAGCATTAAAAAGGTAAGTTGAGCTATTTTGTGTAGAAAGAATTGCTTTATAACTTCAACTTAGACTGAATGGTCTAAAGAAGAGGACGAGAAGCTTCTTCATTTGGCAAAATTGATGCCGACACAATGGCGTACTATTGCTCCCATCGTGGGCCGTACTCCTTCACAGTGTCTTGAAAGATATCAGAAGTTATTAGACGAAGCAGAATCTTCTGTTGCTGGCCTCGATCTCACAACTGCCTCGAATGAAGCTGCACCCAGCGCTGACGATATTCGTAGATTGCGTCCTGGAGAAATAGATCCTGATCCAGAGTCTAAACCTGCTCGTCCTGATCCAGTAGATATGGATGAAGATGGTAAAGTGCTTATATAAATTTATTAGATCTACGGTTATTGACTTCCTTTTAAGAAAAGGAGATGCTTTCTGAAGCGCGAGCACGTCTTGCCAATACTCAAGGGAAAAAGGCAAAACGTAAGGCGCGTGAAAAGCAACTTGAGGAAGCTAGACGAATCGCTGCTATTCAGAAGCGTCGTGAGTTGAAGGCTGCAGGCATAGAGTAAATTATATTATTATTTTGTAATAACCATCAAGGGTTCATGAGAAGAAAACCAAAAAAGGAATGGACTACAATGCCGACATTCCTTTTGAGAGAAAACCCTATGCTGGTGCGTATGACACCAGAGAAGAGGTCAACAAAGAATTCCTTGATCCCAACTTTGCCAAGCTGCAGCTCCAAAATGTAGAGCCTAAAAAGCGCCATGAGATCCAAGAAGAGCAGCAGAAAGAGTATAACAAAAGGCAAAAGATCCTCAAAGAGAAACAAAAGGAAGGGTTAGCTCCTTCGGCACATCTTGAACAACTGGCAAAGCAGCAATTTACGGCAAACCGACGGAAGCTGGTTTTGCCTGCGCCTCAAATTGGTGAATCAGAGCTTGAAGAGGTAATCATGTTCGCAGCTCTTGCCTAATTCCAGATTGTCAAAATGGGAATGGATAGCGACAGTGCGTTGGCACTAGTCCAGGATGAAGGAAGCTCTATTACCCAAGGTCTTCTCTCGGAATATCGCCAAACACCTTCCTTTAACTCTCAGTTGAGGACACCGCGTACACAGACTACAGGTACGCCTTGTTGGCTTAGACATTAAAACTTTAGTCGATACTGTTCTACAGGAGGCCCAGAACCAACTTGCAATGACAAATGCCCAGACACCTCTACTTGGAGGCGATAATGATGGGTTAGACAGGATGGATACTGGTACAGGCTTCGATGGTGCCACCCCACGCAAGGCCATCACATCTACTCCTCACCCCATGGTTTCAACTCCCTCAAGTACCCCTGGATTTAAGCAACCCGCTTCAGTACGCCGCGATAACTTTGGCATCAACAGCAGCGTAGCCTCCACACCTCTCCACGAAGAGAAGCTTACAATGTCGCTCCTGAAACAAAAGCTGGCTGTTGGGCTTGCTAATCTCCCTGCACCCAAGAACGACTTCGTGCTTGTAATTCCCGAAGAGGAGGAGGAAGAAGAAGACCTTGAGGAAGCCGTCCTTAATGAAGAAGATGCTGCAGAGCGTGACCGTAGAATCCAAGAGCAAATTGAAGAAGAAGGTAATTAAACATGGTGCTCCCTAACCCAAAGAACGTACGCTTCTCCGCCAGCGAAGTCAAGTCTTAAAGATGGGCCTGCCACGCCCAGTAGAATTTGACTCTGCTGCTTATTTGGAAGCGGCAGTTGAAAACTCTGTCTACTCCAAGGCTGACCAGCCTGCGCTTTTCTGGGCCGACAAGCTCATTCAGGAGGAGCTTATTCGGTTATTGCAGTACGAGACTGAAGTGTATCCTCCCCCTGCAGACTTGGTTGCTGCTCTGCGATCAAAACGCAAAAGCAATGCCAAATTTGATCTCTCTTCGTACCACGAGCTTGATGAAGACGTCTTGGCTGAGGTAACCTTCGATGCTGGATGCACCTAACCTGTTAGGCACGTGACCTAATAGAAGAAGAGACTCAAAGGAGGAACTTATCTACCAAGGACATCGAAGCTTTGGTGGAGCCTATGATTAGCTCCAACCTAGTTTCTCTACGCTCATCTAAAGCGGTATTTGAAGAAAATATGACAAACGTCCTTAAGTTGGCAGCCAAGGCCAAGAAGCGTGAAAAAAAGCTGGGTATTCTTCTTGGGGGCTACATGGTGGGACTTATTGTTCGAATTGTTCTAACCTCTAGGCTCGTGCCAAAGCACACGGGAAATCTATTCGTGATTCATATGACCAGCTTGACGAAGTTAGAATTGAGCACGAATCCATCTTTTCACTCCATCAACAGGAGCATGCATCTGGGCAGATTAGACTTGAAGTAACATGTTCCCTCATTTAACACTAACTCCATAGAAATTAACGAGAGAAGTTGAAGCTCTCAAGAAGAAGGAGCAAGAAGGCCAGTCTAAATACGCCGAATTATCTCAAGTTAAGTATGATCTCATGCAAAAGCTATACCCTTCCCAATCCAACCCCACCACCAATAGCCATTGAGCAACTAAGCATTCCACCAAAATTAAACTCATTCTCAGCAAGGAATGCAATCACTGCTTTAATTCCTATCATCTAGGTATGTTTTAACTAATACTGGCTCAAACTACAACATAAGTTTATTGACTAAAATCTAATCTTTATCAGAGTTTAGCCATGCTGCTGATTTATAACCAATTGTTGAAGCTTTATCTCTCTGATGGATAGCTGCTACTATAGAAAAGAAAAACATAATTCAATGAATCTAAAGAAAGAGCAGACATTTATTGCAGCTATGTAGCATTAAAAGAACTGAGCTGCTTTATTTGACATGTTATAAATAACCCTAATAAGATATTTATATTTATGTAAATGATAGTCTCTGTCAACCCATTAGATCTTGACCATCCTCTTTGCAGACAGCTTCTACAATCTAGAATTCATACCAAAACTCATCTGTATACAAAAACTTTAAAGTGAGCTACTATGAAATTAGAACCAGTTTGACAAAGTGTGGAATTTTCAAATCCAACATACATGATTTCAATCTGAAATACAATTTGCCAATTATACCCATCAGATCAAGCTTTCAGCATTTTATTAATTAAAACAAACTGCAGGATCCCATAGAAAACTTCATGCCATGTCTATGCTTTTCAAGTGGACAGAATGAACTTGTAGGTGTGGCCTCCTGCTCCTAAGAGATCCCAAGGTGTGTTCTGGGTCAAAGTCAGGGACCAGCTGGGTTGGGGCAATATCCTCAGAGATACTAGTCCATGCCCCAATCATCATCAGTAATTGATAACTAGGGGGAAACATACTTCACAGCAATGCATGGTCCACCAAAGCAGCTCCATCATCTAGGGGGCTGTTTGCATGAGAATCTTTGGTACAGCAATATCCCAGATCTCAAGGTTATTTGCGCCGCTTTACTCATTCCTCAACCAGGAGTTTTCCATGAGTGAACAGACTAAGTTTCTGCCTCTTCTGATTCTCTTGACCAGCTTCAAAATCACTATCACTAGGGAGGTTCTCTTTCACAAAAAGGGAGAATAAGGGTCAAGATAGTCTTTATTAACAGAAGGAAGATCCTCTTAGAAACCTTCTGATTTGCCACTGTTTTTGGAGTTCTTTTGACCAGCTACTCCTTCAGAAAGGACTTCTTAACACTTTAGAAGATATCTGGTTAATCCAAACCAACCTGATGTGTAACCATCAAGATACAGATCAAGCGCCCAACAAAGCTCCCGCTTGTGACCAAAAGATTTCTGAAAGACCTCCTCAACTTTTCAGCCAACCTCCTACTTATATTGCCTCGTTCCCAACCTTTCCACCTTCAGAATGACTCTAAATAAATGCTTGAATCATCAGCGCCCAATCTCCCCTGAAATAAATCTGCTTACCTGCTTACTTTCTCAAAAGCTTAAAGTATAGCTTCACTGTTTCCCAACCATACTTTAAGCCTTAGGCTTCCAATCAATCATATTCATCAGGAAACATGCCACAGCTCAACCAATAATTGCAACGTTTGAAATTTCACCATTCCTGAAGTTCTGCTGCAATAAGCTAGGAAACTGATCCCCACTGCTCAAGTTGCTTGAAGCGGTACTGTAGATTCAGAACCTGTTGGAAAAAATGTGGGATTGTCATATTATTTTTCCTGAATTCAACAACTTACTGGAATGTTTTATGTCTTGTTATTTAAAAATCAAGCTGTTTATGAATAAAAAATTCTCCATTATGTTAGTGAGTTTAGGTAAAAGGATTTGAAAATCCCACATTTTTGCCATTAGGTTATGAATTTACAGGAACACTTTGCACCCCAAAGCATTAACCGGCTCCTGGTTCCAGAACCAGACTTCCCTGCATTCAACCTTGACCAATTTGAATAGTAGAATACCATCTGATTTCCCCTTGACATTTTTCAACATTTTTCCAATATCTATACTCTTCTAGTAAAATCCAGGGGAAATTTCCCATCAAACCAGCTTTTTATCCTGCTTTCACAGCAAAATACCTTCATCCACCATAGCAAGCTACTAAGGAAACCTCCTTCCTGAAATTTCCTCAACATTCCTGTTTTGGCTTTGCCACTTCAACAAGACCAAGGCAGACATTCCACCCTCTGCTATCTCAG
Organism: Entomophthora muscae; assembly: GCA_014839935.2. NCBI lineage: Eukaryota > Fungi > Entomophthoromycota > Entomophthoromycetes > Entomophthorales > Entomophthoraceae > Entomophthora > Entomophthora muscae. Next base: position 386,305 of record QTSX02000041.1, on the reverse strand, counting down.
CAAAGCAATTCAGAGAAATGTTGGGGCATCTTCTCCAATATTTCCCCCAACCATTCCAAATTCCTTCTCATAGAATAGCATCTTGTAGGCAATCAAACAATTTATCAAGCCTTTACAGATGACTTCCATCCTGGCTTCCTTTTGGTAGTCCCCATCAGTCAACACCTCAGACTCATGCAATAAGTATCCACAAGTGAATCAACCTAGAATTGACCCCCATCAGTGACCTACACTTCAGTTCACCAGAAGCAAACATTCCTCATGCATTACAACTGTTTTTACTCACCCAAGTGGTTATCTTGAGCTTCCAGGCACAAAGTAACCAACTTCACTTCTCAGAAGCCTCTAAATCATAGACTTATGCAGCTGTATCTATGGATAGTCATCCTAATAATAGTTCTGGGCCATCCATGCTTTTACAGTAGCAGTAAGATTTCCTTAAAGCTACCCATACATCACAAAAAGAGAATCTTTACCCCCTCCTGGGAAGACTAACCTAGCTGTATTATCACCCCAGCTGGGCTAAGGATGCCTGTACCCCTTGTGTCAGGGCCCAAGGGCTCCCAACTCTGATCCATTTAAACTATAGTCTAAGATAAGTCCTTTATTTATTATTCAGACCAAGAATGATCACACTGGGGAAAGGGGGAACTAGGTTCTTTTTATACCATTTACATTGGTCTTTGATATTCTTCCAGATTCTTCCTGAAGGTCCTTGTCTCTCTATCTGGAGGGTCATGCTAAAAGTTTGAAACATCAGCTGACTGATTCTAGTCATATTCTTTTGGCCAGATTTGAACTTTGCGGTTTGCCTCAATTGGTCATCTAAAAATACTTTGGATGGATTATCCTCATCTTAGGTTTTCATTTGAGCGTAATAACATCCAAAACTGATCACTGGAAGCTGATATATGTTTGGATTTGCCCGCTTACTAATTGTAGTTTGTCTTGATTTGAAATCCAATCTTGCAACCATTTTGGGACATGCTGACAGGGTTTTTGAACTTGGCTATTTAAATTGCCATAACTTTTGATCTAGGGTACCTAGGGAGATCATCAAGGTAGCTTTCTGACAGCAAGAAGTAGCTTTATCAATCCAAGCTTTTAAAACGCAACTTTATAAAGCTACTATGTCATGGCGGGCCATGACACTATCCCCTTCCAATGGTGGCCTTTGTGCTAATAAGGCTAACACAAACACATACATTCCATAGTTTTTATTCATCCTTAACGCTAATTGAATACCAGGGCAAAGTAGAATTTTTTGATTTAGCTTAGACTTTCCTCTATATTTCTGGTCTATCTTATTGTTGTTCTCCTGAATGATATATGTGACTACAGGCTTAAGGTTTTTTGGGCAGGTCTCAGTCTCAGTTGCAGTATCTTCTTGGGTTCCTGGGGTTAAAGTTTCAATGAAGTCAGTAGTCTTATTCTTCTGCCAATCTTCTAGTTTTCTCTTTAAGTATAGTAATCTGGCAATGTAAATTTCAGTTGTGATTGCTTCTCTTGTTCATAGCTTTCTTGTTAATAGAACATCAGTTAACTTCTTAAAGGTCTCAGAAATTTTGATCTTTCAGTCTGAATTGATCATGGCATTCAGGCTTAGGTTGTTGGTTGGAGTTTCATCAATCACCATATTAGTGTAAGGAAAATCAAAGGGAATCTTAGGTGAGCTGGATATTGGCTCTTGTTTGATTCTGGTGGGTTTTTCATCTATCAGTCTGTAGGTATCAAGAGGCTCAGTCTTTTCACAATGAACATACATTGTTTCTTGCTGTAGAACGTCATCAGATATCTGCATTCTAGAAGAATATAGGTCTTTAAAAAGGTAGTCATTGTTAAAATCCTTGAGTCTCTCTGCTCTTAGTTGATTTCTTGTATTTGTCCTGTGTTAAGAGGTTGGTGTAACAGAAATTGTGGAATGATATGAAGCCATTTCTAAGTGATGGGGAATTACCACCCAAATCCACATAGAATTAATGATTAACCACCAATGTGGCTTCAGATATCTTTTTGTAAAATTTCTAATTGTAATACCAGGATTAAGCAAAATAATTAATCCTGACCATAGTAGCCCAAGATAAATGGCCTTAGAAAGCATCAAAGTATCTTCAGAATAAAATTCTGGACATTGGGAAGCAACACAATTTTCAGTTTCCAGAATGGGGGGCTTCAATATTGGCTGGTGCAAAATTCACATGAGGCGGCACTGACAACAAAATTCCAACTGCTAGGCCCCATCTTCCAGAAATGATTTGGTTGAGAATCAGATTGTACAGAATATATTGTAACAACCCAACCACAGGATGCATTTTGAAAAGTAAATAAGAATTAGGGATATATGATTTTTATTGAGTAAAATTTTGGGAGGACTCAACTCTTAGAGTTGAAACAGTGAAAATTATTCAATATATATCAGAAAATTGACTAAGCAATATCACCTGAATCTTGGCCTCCTATTCCTTCCACATTGTCAAGTAAGTATCTGGTCCAGGTTGCAAAGAACCCTTGTGTGATCAATTTCTGACAACCATGCTGATTAACAAGCTTGTATTGGGTGATCCTCAAATTACGCCAATTTATCAACGTCAATTTGCAAGGAGGAACTGGTTTCAGCTGACAGACTGGAGCAGCTGTAACTCATTTCTGGTTGACTGTTTGATTTAGATCTGTTAACTTGGTCAATTTTGATAAAGGCTTTCCGGCTTTCCAAGCCTTCTTACTTGGGCGGATAATTCCTGGCATGATGGAACCTACCATGACATTACCCTCTGCTTTAGCCCTGGGCACAATACCACCATCCGGGAGATGGGATAAGGAGAAATTCTTGTGGGCAGGTGGGAGTTTCATTGCGGCTAAGGTAAGTTCAGGGCAGCCAATAGTAGTGGGATTGCGCTTGTAGAACTCATGAATCAGATCTGGGGAATTAGAACAATTTTAGTGGGGAACCCAGGAATTCTCAGAGTCAGGATAACCCTTTCACAACACCAAATATTCCAAGTGGCGTCAATTTTTGCGGGAAGCCAGAATACAATTCAACTCATACTCAGGTTCTCCCTCTACAAGAATGGGTTGGGAAGAAGGAGTCTTGGTACCTTTAAAGGGAGTAAGAAGACATTCATGAAAGGTGTGGAAAATCTTGAAAGCAGGAGGTAAATCCAGTTGATAAGCGGAGAGACCAATTTGATGTTCAACTTTGAAGGGACCAACTTTCTTAGGTCCTAACTTGTGACAGGGAACCTTCAGTTTCATATTACAAGCATAAACCATAACTGAATCACCTGGTCTGTAAGTGGGACCTTCCTGGCGCTTGCAATCTGCATATTCCTTGTAAGTTGTCACAGTGGCAGCAAGAGTAACCTGAAGCTCCTGATGAACCTGCTTCAATGCTGTGTCTTGATCAGTTGCAGCTTCCACATACTAACAAAACAAGGACCCATGTTGGATAAAGGATTGTAACCTACATTGTCATAGAATAAAAAACCTGAGTTGACGTGTGAAGGGCATTATTATATGTGAACTCTGCCATGGGTAAGTTTGCGCACTAATCATCTTGCTGTGCATTAGTATAACAACATAGATAGACCTCCAAACTTTGGTTTATCCTCTCTGTTTGTCCGTCAGATTGGGGGTGAAAGGCTGCGGAACGGCATAATTTGATACCAAGAATTCCAGTAAAAGCTTCCCAGAACTGAGCAATGAATTGGGGCCAGCGGTCACTCAAAATCTCCATCAGGATGCCATGCAAGGAGAAGATTCTATTCACAAACAACCAAGATGGTTCCACCAGAGTAATTGTGGTTGAGCAGGGAACAAAGTGTGCCATTTTTGTAAAGCAATCCACCACCACCATAATTGCATTAAACCCATTAAAATTTGGAAGTTCACCAATGAAATCCATCAACACAGATGTCCAGGGTCCTGCAGCAGGCTGCAGTGGAACCAATAAACCAGTAGTTTTGTTCCAGATTGTCTTAGATCAAACACATACCAGACAATCACAAACAAAAGCTGCTACCTGCACTGTCAAACCTTTCAAGGAAAACTGGTGGTGGATCAGTTCCACTGTTTTGTTTTTCCCTGGGTGGCCTGCCGTCAGACAGGTGTGATAAGCCTCCATGATTTCTTCCCAAATAGTTCCTTCTGGGACCTACAAGCAACCTTAATGATATAGAACTGGACCTATCATATATAACCGCTCAAGTTGTAGGAGAAATTATTTACATATTGTCAAAACCGCAGGCTCAACCCGCCAGCAAGGTTCCAACCAAGTGGGTTTGTGACCTGCAATCTGATTACCCGGTCACTCAAAGCCAGACTAGGAAGTCAACTCAAATTACCAAATCTATCAAAATAAACAGATGATGATCCTTCACGGTGGATATCTCAATTTGGCGCTTGACTCATTATCAGGATCAAGCCACTCCCTCTTCCATCCAGCCGTGTGATCACCAATCATGTTCCTACTATCCATTGATTCATAATAGCTATATAATCACTATATTGCAATAAAGATTATTATATATCTTCTAAATATTTTTCCCTGTGTAACTCTGCTAAAACAGCACAGTTACAACAATATGTTTTGGTTGGAAGAACTTACCTATTTTTAAGTCCAATAGTGGCTGACAACAAATACAAAGTGCTTAAATTTCAGTTTGGTTTGCTGGATGATGCTGCCGCATGAAGGGGTTGGTAGACACTTTGAAGTGTCTCACAGCATCCCTACCTGTGGCAGTGTTTTTTAAAAACTAAATATATATAAATGGACTTAATTTAGTCCTGTTTGCCTAAAAGGTAAGAGAGTCAAAAATGATATAAAACTTTACTAATAATGATTGGATCTTAGAATGATTTCATCAACTATTATTGGTCAATCCCATCTATTTCTCTGCCAAGAAGATAAGATTAGCATTGACTAAGCCATTTACTAAGCCAAGGTAAGCCTTAACTAAACACCATACTAATCTTTTCACTTTAACTTCTATAGATTCACTTCAAATCAAAGTTAAGCTTCAAAATATACATATAATACTAACTGTTTTAAGCATAGTAGATCAAGGATATTAATGGTAAGCTTAGTTTTAAAAGTTTTAAAGCTAACTTTGCTTTTTAAAGGTAATAATTCTAAAAAATAATTCAATTCCAATTTAATTTGATTCTGCATTTCAGGTAGGCTTTACATTAAATTTACTAACCTTCTTCAACTCCTTTTAGATGAGCTTGGTCCATAGCAGATCTTGGGGTGGGTAATTCATTTTTAGCAAATCAATTTTTTTACTAACCTAGATTTTAGAACCAGATTTTTGCCCTGAAGTAGATTAAGGCTTGGTAAGTAATGTTTTGTTTCTCAAATCTTTTTAAATTAAAGCTGCATATCATCAGTTAACCATTTCCTAATTAACTATTAACCTTCAATCCTTTTAGATAGACTTAGTCTACAGTAGATCTTGGGGTGGTAAGTTTTTTTTTCACTAAATTACTAGCCTAGATTAAAAAAACCAGACTTTTGCCCACAAGCAGATCTTGATTTAGGTAAGCCATTTTTCTAAATTTACAAAAATTAATTAGGGACTCCCAGATTTTTATCCCAAAGCCAATCTTGGGCCAGGTAAGCTTTTTGATAAATTACTAACCTTTTTTTAAAAAGCCCACAAACTTTCCCCATGCAGCAGATCTTGGGGTTGGTAAGTCATTTTTCACTAATTTTTACTAACCTTAATTTCAAGCCCCAGATTTCTGCCTACAGCAGATCCAGGGTTGGGTAAGTTTTTTTAGAGTAAAAAGATATTTTAACAAAAAACTGTTTCTCCAATTTAGTTTTTTGATCCAACTAGCTCTTTTTTACCCAAATTCTTTTTTTACTATTAAGGTAATCTCTTTGAATTCCTTTAAACTTTTATTATCTATATCTTTGAATATCAAGTTATGTCTTATTTTATATGATCAATAGATATAAAAAGTATATTTTAAAGTTACTTAGTTTTAAGTTCTCAACCAAGCAATTATAATTTGCTTATTAAACTTTTAATTAATCTTCATATTTTAATGATTATAGTCACATTTTGGCTAACTGTGAAAAAAGTCTTGTCTCTCCTTAAAATTTTTTTCACCCAAATAGAAAATTTATAATAATTTTACTTACCCTCATCTGAAATACTCCAGCACCACATAAACTAATTAATATATCATAATCAGTAGTTTTAAAAGCTATGGCAACAAGCAAAATGAACTCAGATTTAAACAAAATCCAGGTCGCGAAAGATTCAGGATTCAAATAATTTAAATATTGTCAGTTAATAAATAAAATGTCAGACCAGAAACAAAATTTCACTTGCCCATTATACAAAATTATATCAAACATCAAGTGGTGTAGTTCAAACCACAAACAAAATAAACTGAAGCAACAAGTGAAATGGATGTATGCTATTCTGGAGTATATTATAATTCAATCAAGATTCATATGAGACACCAACAGAAGGACCAAAATGAAACAAAATCTGAGTAATCTAGAAGCAAGATTACACAAACACAAAACAAAATGAACTCACACAAGATGTGTAGTATGAGCAGCCTAAAATAGAAAAATAACAGTATAACAGTCAATTAACAGCTATCCAATTTAGGAACAAAGGCATTTTATTCATTTTTATGGCTCCAGATTTGTATGAAGTGGTTTTGAGAACCTGCCAAATATGGACTTGAGATTACAATAATAATAAATCATTAAATTTTAAAAATTTTACTTTTAGTGATTTTATCCTAGGTTTTTTTTTAATGTGGTTTTCAACAGCAATATTTTCAACGGCGCCAGAAGCCAAGCCAGCAGCAGCCAAGCCAGCTTCAATGGAGGCAAGACTCAGGATGTGGAGGCACCTGTTTACACCCAAGCCTTTGAGGCAGGTAACAAGGAAGCTGACCTGTTACTGTCCCCTGACCCATATGGCTTTGACTTGTTTGAGAGTCACTTTGCGTCTAGTGCTGCCCCTGCCCCTGCTCCCACCCCCCACCCCCGCACAAGCTGCCCACCAACTAACCTATCAGGATGGCAACCTCAATTTGGAACAACTTCCTGCCATTGCCCAACCTGCACCTCCCTCAGCCAATCAGGCTTCAGCTCCCCCCGCCCAGCGTCCCAAACGCAGAATCATCACTGCCTAAATTCTTCAGGAAATTGTGGCTCTCAACCTGCAGGGTCTGTCATGGGACCAGATCACTGACCAATTGCAATTTACCAGAGCTACTGTCATGCGGGAATTCAACAGCATGATGAACAGGGGGAATCATATCGGGGCGGCCAAGAAGCCCAAGAAGGCCTAAGAGTCCCAGATAACTGAGGCATACCCAATCATGCTTGACCTCCTCCAGCAGGACACCAAGCTTCCCTTGATCCAGGTCCGGAAGCAACTTGCTCACCATGACATTTGGGTGTCTGAGCGCATGGTGCAGCTCTATGTACAGGAAGGTGGCTTCTGTACAGGTTCTCACCAATTTTGCCGGCAACCAATGGGATGGCGCTGAGGATTCCCTGTATGATCTTGAGATTGAGGCAACCCTGGTCCAATGCCTGACAAGTCTGTCAGATGATGTCATTTTCATCTCCTATTACAAGTTATCAATTGCATTTGACAATTTTGGTGAGCAAGGAAAAGCCACTGCTAAGAATAAAAGGAAGAAGGTCAAGAAGGGGACATTCATTGGTGCATTTCTGGCTGTTTCAGCCAAGGGTTTTGTCTACTATTGGACAAACTCTGATTTCATTGATGGGTACTCATACGGCCACATCCTCGGTGGATTGCTTGACTCCTGGGATGGCTCAAATTCAAAGCATCGGGTTTTCTTGAGCCACCAGATGGAGGGTAGCTCTACTGCCCTTGAGGCTATCCAGGGACGCAGGCACCAAGCATCCATGTACTCAGCCGGCCACACTGACGTCCATCTGGGTGATGTTGTCTTCTTTAACATTGGAGATACACTACAGGAGCGCCGCCCTCAGGCTTTCAACGACCTCTATCTTGGGGTCCTTGATCACAATTTTCTCTTTGGTTGCCAAATGATGGCTGACTTGTTTGTGCAAATGGTTTTCCATGTGAACATGGGCAGCCAATCATGGAAGGATAAGCACCTTCCACCTCGGGACACTGCCACTTACCAGCCCATCCAGCCAATGACCAATGAGGAGTACAACAAGCGGTATATGGGGGCCATCACGCAAAATCCTCCTGCCTCCACCCCCACCACCAACACCCCTAACCCGCAAGTCCAACCCACCCAATACCAGACCCCCCAGGCCAGCACTGCCTCTACGTCTTCCTTCCCGTGTTATTCTGCCTCCTAGGTATCACTCTCCCTTGGCCCCAATAAACCCCCCGTCACCAAACATTTTCTATTAATATTATCTTTTTTTGAATTTCAATTGTCCAGGTTCTCTTTGTTTATAGTTGGGTTTATTCTTTATGTTCAGCTTATTTCTATAAAATCATATATTTACTATGTTGTGTATCTAGATCCAGAACACAGTTATTTTTAGCACTTAAACACAGTCCCTTGTGAAAACATTAACAACAATTTGGTGATCAGCTAAATTTGAATTAGAAAATTATAGTGTTAACTGTTTTTAGATAAAGTTGTTACTGATCTGAATTCAAAACCTTAATGATAAACTTTAAGCCAATCAGGAGCCAAGTGATAAAATGATTGTTGTGACATAAAGGGTCATTCAATAATTCTTTGATGCATGTGCGCTAATTAATATGATTGGCTGGATGTTTTGCCATTGTACGCCATTGCCGCTGTGGCAAGTTGTTGGTGGACTAGTGCCCAATCAGCCGCTGAGTTAACACTAGTCCATCAACAACTCGCCACAGCGGCAATGGCGTACAATGGCAAAACATCCAGCCAATCATATTAATTAGCGCACTTGCATTAAAGAATTATTGAATGACCCTTTATGTCACAACAATCACTTTATAACTTGGCTCCTGATTGGCTTAAAGTTTATCATTAAGGTTTTGAATTTGGATCAGTAACAACTTTATCTAAATACAATTAGCACTATAATTTTCTAATTCAAATTCAGTTGATCACCAAGTCGTTGTTAATATTTTCACAAGGGGCTGTGTCAAGCGCCAAAAATAATATGGTAACCAAGGAAACAATTCCACACAAAGCAAATGAAACATATTGAGATGTATGTAAAACATATACAAAATGTAAAAAAAGATGGGATAATGTAGTAAATGGGAAAACAAAAAGGAATAAACAAAGAGGCAATTGTATCAAAATAATACATAATTTATTGGGGCAAGAGCCATAAAAACATATGAAAAGGTTAGTAAAAAATCAATGAGCAAATTGGAAAAACTTCTAAAAGACCTTGACTTGGCAATTGCCAAAATCAAAGAAATTGACCGCAAGGTCAAGGAAAAAGTGAAATATGCTGTCCTTGAAGGGGGAAAATCAAAAAGGTGTCCGCCAAGTCACTCATGACCATAATACTGGACACACCTGAGAAGACAATAGAGCACCTACTCAACATTCAGAAGACAGTGGTTGAAGGCTTACAATTCAAGTCCTTTGCCCTCTCTGCGCCGTCTGTCTGGACGGACAACCCTGAGATGTATGCACATCTCAAACCCGCCAAGAGGGCCCACAAGAAGGACACTGAGACACCCACACAACTGCTTGCGCCAAGGATGGCAAAGCCTGCCAAAGCCGCTGGCAAAGAAGAAACCCAAGAAGGTAACCTAAGAAAATAAATTTAATAAAAATTCATAAATACTTACCTTTTTTTTGGAAGATGTTGATGGCAAACTCCCCTGGGTCCTGGTTCCTTTTGTTCCCCCTACCTTCTACTCAAATTTTGCCACTCATGTGGCAAAGCAGCTTTTCCTGTCCCCCCTGTCTTACAGGAGCTCAAAGATAGGATTCACAGTGCATTCCCAATGTCCAGGGAGGCATTGGCTGGGCTGACGCATGAAGAGGGGGCATCTGAGTGGGCAGTTACTGCCTACAAGGATGCTCAACTGGTCCGCCTGGACCCAGTTAACCCCAGTGGAGTTTACTGTGTAAACTCCATTGAGCTTTTTTGGGACATCCTGGCAACGCTCCCATTCAAGAATATACTGGAGATGGGCTGGGCTCATGCGGCTGCTTGCTTCTGCTTCCCAGTGGAGCACACTCTGTCCTACTTGCTGGAGAACTTTGGGCACACAGTAGAAAAACTGGCTGTTGCAGATGCAATAGCCGTGAAGAAGACCAAAATCCTCCTGGCGGACTTTGGGCTGGCCTGGAGTGCCAACGAGACAGGGGTCCCAGAAGCTATGGGTCTTACCTTTGGCAAAACTAAGCATGAGAAAAAAATAAGCGCAGTATACAATAAATTATGCGAGTTTACAGAAGCCTTTGCTGGGCAAAGGCTTCACTTGGTGGTTTACCTCAAGTATCTTTTCTTCTTTGGGATGAGCGCCAGCGTAGAGGATCTAGACAGGGTCCTTCTTGGAATTGACAAGGCCCGGCTTTCACTCAACGGGAAGAAGGTCCCCCCCCAGATATGACTCAGTGGACCATGTTATCCAAGACGCCCTGGTCCTGGCTGGAATCTAAAGGTTTGCAGCCCTGCCTGAGAAGCTGCTGCTTCACTCCCACCTAACCATTCTGCCTTTCACCAGCAGGCAGGAGTATTTTAACCAGGGTGTATCCACTGTCCACAGTGTGGCAGTGGAGGTTGTGCGCCACCTCCATTGCGGGGTGGGTATATACCGCCGAACCCATTATAGGTGCTCCTAATATATCCTCTATTCCAATAAATATATTTACCCTTTAGATTATTTTTATTATAATTAATAATTTTATAAAATAATATTTTAGCAAACATTACTTACAAAATAAATTCCAGGGAAGGTTTTAATAAAAGCATATGATATATGTCAATAAAATCTACTTCTAATTTGTATGATTTACATTTATTTTTTTTTAGTTTGCTTTTTATATTTATTTGCCAAAAATGATATTGATGTGTTTGCGTAATCCATTATCAAGCATTTGGGATACCCTTGGATGCAATAATAAAAATAATTATAAATAAATAAATTACTAACCTTCATTGATGGTGCTGCTGAATGTGATTGCGGGCTTGGAAACATCTAAATATAAAATGTTAGTTAATTAATCTTTATTAGTAAATTAGAGGATATATAAAAAAGTGGGATAAGCTAAGCCTTTAATTGATTGGCTGATTTGCAAGGCACGCGGGGATAAACAAATCAGCGTGGCCATAGAATTTGGCCACAGTCTCAGCTGGGAGGGTATGGATCCCTGCCTGCAGCAAATCAAAAAGGTCCTCTGTCCCAGTTGGGGTTTCTTGCTTGACAACTTGCTTGAGCCACCCAAAGACTTCCTCAATGGGATTTAGGAAGGGCAAATAGGCGGGGAGGAAGAGAAGGCGCAAATTTGCCGTGGCCAATTGCTGGGGGCCCACTGCAGCGCTGGTGTCAATCATTGGGAATTCCTCAAGAATATCTGCTACCTTGTGGAGACCAATGTTGTCCAGCACAATTACATTGGTGAAGCCCGGGCTTGTGCGCCTCAGGTGCTCCTGGACCAATCAGAGGAATGATAGGAAGGTCCGGCTATTGTGAGATCCCAATATCATTTGGTAGAGCTCAACCCCCTTTGGACTGAGGAGAGCCACCATTGAATAGGCTGTGGCGCGCACTGCAGCACGCCAAGCCATCCCGTCATTGGAGCCTCTGGGGACATACCCATACTCATTATGCATTGAAGAGGCAAATGCTGATTTGTCAATGTAGTAAAACTTGACCATCCCCTTGGCTTTTAGGGCAGTATACGCCTCTGCGTATTTTCTCCGGGTCTTAATATTGGCTGGGCTGTTCCAATTGTATGGGGATACCCCAAGTTTTTTCCAGGAAAATCACATTCCCTTGACCAGATGGTAGTAAAAGGAAATTGAAGCCTCAACCCCAAAAGCAGACTTGACTATGGCCTGTATATTTGCCAGTTCAAGATGGCAGTCCCGGGTGATCCACTGGCAGATTGCCCATTTGTGCTCCTTTGTGAGCATGGTCAACACACGCAAGGATTTTTCTGCGGTAAGGACTTGACCCGTGTTGAGGAACTTGTTGAAGGTCTTTGAGGAGTACTTGGGATCCACCCCAACAAGGACCGCAGCTGCCTTGTAATTGCCTGATTCACGCATTATCTTAAGCAGGATGATGCGTTTGATGTCAGGGATGCACTTCTGAGCAGGCTTTTTAGCGGTGGGGATTGACTCATTGGCATTGGGCAAGGCACAGGGCATAGGCACCTTGTTGTAGAAGGCTGCAACTTTCTTGTGCACCAGTTGTCCCTCATCAGTTTGAAAGAACTTGGGCTCCTTGTTGTCCTCCTGATTGCCATTGCTTATGTATGGTTCATAGCTAGTATCAAGTACAGGCTTCACCTTCTCCAGCATGGCTGACGGGGCCAACTCTTGCTGGTACACAGCGTCAAACACATACAAAGTAAGTTCTACCTCCTTGTTTCTAACCATTTTAGTAGTGGTGACCTTGGTTGGCTTCCGGGTCAGCTTTGGGACCTGAGGGTTTATGCTCTGCACCCTAGCAGCTTGTGCTCCTTGAACCAGCTGTGTCAGTGCAGCATCACTATGGAACTCTCCTCTTCTGCCTCCCTCCTGAGTAGGCACTTGTGTTGTACTGAGTCTATTCTTTGACCCGCGGGGCAACCGCAACCGCGGCGCACAACAGGTGCATTGGTACTCTGGTGTTGTGCTCCTTCCATTTTAAAATTTAATAAAATACTAAATAAATTTTAATTAAGTTACTCCCTAATTTTAATTTTTGCTTTTATCTTAATATGGATATTTAATTAATGTTTTTCCCACCTGTCAGAACTTTTGGTTCTGCTCTCAGACCTGGCGGTCTGATAAAGGTTTGCTTTGTTGAGTAATAGAGGTTTATTTGTCATTAAGGTTGATATTAGCTTGTATGATGACAAGTGTTACTTGCGACGCCAGGTTTTTTCCTTAGCACTGCAACGGCAAGCAAGGGTAAGGGAGGCAAATGCAAGCAGCTTGCTATACAGGTGGCTTGCTTAATTCTTCAAGTACTGACAATGGTCTTTGAACTTGGATATTCTTCTACTGTGAAAACGTTCTACAGTAGGCAAGGGTTGTTATTGTCTGCCTTCCATTAGTCCAATGGAAGGGCTTTTATAGAGCTTGCGCTCTCTTGCCAGGATAAGATCATCTGGCGCTTCTAACTCTTGCTTGGTCAGTCTTTTTGTCCCCAGACTGCCGGCATCAACCCCCAGAGTCAGGCATCCATGCAATGGCATGGGATTCCATATCATAGTACCCTGCGCTGGGTACTTGATTGTCATAAATTAGAGCATAATCTATAAGCACGCCGGCAGTGGCAGCGCTAATTGATTACTCTATTTTTAGCGCATGTAGTTGTGTTCCTAGGCAACTTTTCATGCATAGATTTGCACTGACACCGGCGGTTTGCTTGCAAATTGATCATAAACATTTGATATTTGGAGGACTCACTCAATAACTACTTTGGAAGTTTGCCAGAGTATTTTGGAGTAACTCTAGCCAATTGGGGCCCAGTCATAATTGGCAAGTTATTGTATTCCTGGTTGTTCTTGCAGTAGTAATCCGAATCTATGCTAGGAGGGCTTCTTGGATCAATTAGACCTATTAGCAATATATCAGAAGCTTCTGCAATTATTGGCTTGGCAGATTGCCAAGGTAAACAAGGTAATACAAAGTCAGTATAAATTCCTGACACCACCCAATATCCCAATTATAGATTTTTTATTTCTTAATTAGTTATTTCTGGTTTACAACACCCATTTTTGAATACCCAAAATAATTCCCACCCTTTTTCCCAGATTTTATGCCAAATTAAGCACCCAACACAATATTTTTAAAATTTATGTTTCAGATCTTGTGTCTTATTTTAGATGCCTTGGTATCATTCTTGATTACAATCCATTGCACAAACTGTGTGAGTGATTTTGTTTACATTGTGAGTTGCTATTATGTTTTGTTTTTGGATTGAGTTTTGGCACATCTTGCTTGGGTGTATTTTGTCATCAATTCACATAGTAAACATATGTACACTGAAAGCCAACTCACACCATTTTGTTTGTGAATCCATGTATTTTGGATTGCATTTTGAATGGTTTTGTTTTGCGCGTGAGTCCTTCTTTGCTGTGTTGACCCATTTTGCCTATTAACGCCAAAAATCCCTGTTAACAGAGTGTATATTTTAACCTGCCAGTTGGATTTTGTTTAAATCTGAAATGATTTTGTTTAAATCTGAGTTCATTTTGCTTGTTGCCATAGATTTTAAAACTACTGTATAATAGCTACTATAGACTGTTTAACTTTCTTCTGCTCATAAACTTAGAGGTTTCCTCTTTTAAAAGACCACTATAAATAATTAATTTTCTGAGATAACAAAAATCTATTAGAAATTCATAATTAATCAAGTTTAGACCATGTTACAGTAGTTTCATTTTATGATTTTACTAAAATCAAAAGCAATATAACTTACCAGAGGGTACTGAACCCACATAAAATAAAATAAAATGCAATCAAATCAAATGTTATGAAGCTGAAATAACATCATATTAGATAACTAAAAAGATCTACAAAATCAGACACTATCTTATCAAAAATAGGAAATAATGATATCAAAAATCAGAGTACCACATAGAATTTAACTTATATTTAAAAAGTAAATTAAGATCAATATGTTATCAATAAAATATGCAGTCACCAACAAATAAAGACTAAATATTAGTAAAAAAGTGTGCTGCAAAAAGAATATATTAAACCTATAAACTACAAAATAAAGTTCAGGAACCAAAGAGATTTTTATAACATTTACTTGATCATTTATTAATTTGGGGAATTATAATTTCCATTGGAGCTCAAAATATATACTGAAAATAAAGAATCTAAAAGGGCTGCAGTTTCATTATGTGGATAAAAATTCAGTACTTTTCAGAGCTTTTAAGATAGATAACCAAAACCAAGTGCTGAACACACAGAAGTTATGCACAAAACAAATCTTAAGTGGGCTAATTTTATTGTTAACATGTATAAATTGTTAATTTTTATGTTAAAAAACTTGGTGTTATATGTTTGGGTTTGTCTGTGTATCTCAACATCTCTTAAAAGTACTTTAATTAATCTCCATTCTCTTAAATGTCAAAAAATAAGCATAATAAAAGTTATAGAACTCTAATAAAGCCTTGATAATAGTATAATATAGTATTTAAAAAGCATACACCCATACTTCTTTAATTAAAAGTAGCAATCATAATAAAGCTATCATTTTTATATTAAAAATTACTTTGGATATCATTAAATCATCTTTTAACAACTATAATAGTAATTAAATTAAAAAAAGACATACTGAACTACCAAAAAGGTATTTCTTCTAAAGAAAAAGAAAAGAATAACAGTGTGAAGCTGTGAATAATAGAGCTGAGTTAGCATAGCTTTTTTCTTTTGGTAGCCTGCTTACTGCTCAACTTTATACACTCATTGATTTCTGATGTTTTTTCATTAACAAATCTAAATCATTTTTACCAAGAAACCATAAAGAGGCTGCATCTTCTAACAGCTTTTTACTAGGTATGAGACCAGGAACGCATTATAGCAGGCTTCCATCACCCCTGGGGCTTAACTAAACAGATTTATGATAAAGATCATTAAAAAGCCAAAAAATTTGAACTCTAAAAGATATAACTTCAAACCCCTCTTTGATCATAGTTTTACCAGCTATAGCTGGAAAAACATACCAGCAGGCTGCCTTAAAAGAGTGAAGCTGAGTGTAGCACAGCTTTGCTTTTTTGGCAGCCATCTTACACATCTTTCCTTTTACCAACTAGAGTTTAAGAAAATAGTTTTAAAAAGCCACTTATTTAAATAAACAAAAAATGTGACTCAATTAGGATACCTGGACGCGTACCTAGGCGGGATGCCAAAAGAACAAAGCTGAGCTATGCCTGCTTTACCCTTTTACGGCATCCCGCCTGCCACACCACACCTGTCTTATGATAACCTTGGGGCTGGCCTACTGGGTTTGCACATGCTGGCTCCAATAGCCTATCATAGCCTTTGGACAAAGGTTGCAGAAACTTAACTTTGGAATATAAGTCCAGGCCTGCGCCCTCAGTTAAGGACATGATGGCCAGAGTAGCTGGCGGAGGAAAGAAAAAAGATACCACAGTGTCACAAGTGACAAACTCTTATCAACTATGCTTATCAAAAAGCCCCAACTACAAAACTCAACCCCCAGCATCTTGCGGGCTGCAGTTTTTGGGCTCAAATAAGAACAGGATTTGACTTCAGAAAATCCTTTTAAGCTTGATGAACCAAATGTACCTACACCAATAATCTCTACACTGGGGGTTCCTGATAAGACAGCCAATATACAGGCAGGCCCAGCCACTGATTCCAAAATAACTTGGGCCCGCACAGAAGGGGAAACAGAGAATTTTCCCATAGAACGCGGGCCACCCAGAGGTGACCAATCCCACAACCTGACTAGGGAATTTGAGCTTTCTCAGTTCAAACCAGCCAATGAAATAACCCCCACAATTAAAGCCACCAAAGACTGGGAAGACCTAGTAATTGGTAAAACCCAGGCCAACAGAATTTGTGAAAGTTTTACCATGACAGATGGGCATACTTATACCCTGAGCCGCCAGGAAGATGCCCATTGCCATCCTTGCAATAAAGTGACATGAACCTTTGGTTCAACCAGATCATACCATACTTTTTATTAGTTTTACTTCATCTACAGTCTACTCCTTGCGGCTCTGCTCCCCATGCTCACCTACCCCAAGAAACCTCAGACCAGCCACCCAAACTTTACCGTCCACCAGGAGCTCCCTTTGGCCCAGTACATTTTACCAAGTACCCACCCAACCTGGCGTATTTGGAGTTTACTCTGGAGGAGATCCTCATCCACAACCCTGAAGCTAGAACTAGAGAGACTGAAACCGTGTACAGAGAAGGCATCAAAATCACCATACCTCCTCTGCTATTCCAAGAGAAGTATAATTTCCTGCCCACATATTTGGTTCCAATGATGCTGCCCCACACCCCGTGGCCCAACCACCTGCAAGAATCTGTTGCCACTGATGAATCCACTTCCACCCAAGTATTTGGGGTGATGTATATCACCCTCACTGGATTGATTAATTCCATGGTGCCTATGAGCGGACCTTGGGCTGTCCTTGGAAAATTGTTATCTTATATTGTAAATTTAGCCCCAATCCTGTGGTGGGCTCTCCCTGCTGGGCCCGCGGGCCGTCTGCCCGCAAGTTCTCAGGAACCCCCCACAGGTTGGATCCCTGACACACAGCCTCATCTGGAATCATAGTATGTGTGGTAAACTTGGCGTCCATACTAGCATCTGGAAGATGGAAAGAATTCCTGCTCAGTGCATCAGCCAAGTGATTGTCAGATCCCTTAATAAACTTGTAGCGGAACTTGTATCTTGTCAGGTCACCATGCCATCTGGATTGACAATCTGACAAAACCCAGGGTTGTTGATAATACAGAAGAGCTTTGTGGTCAGTTCTTACTACAAATGGATGACATGCCAACATGAGATGGTGATGCCAGTGCTTTAACAATTCCACAACAGCCAACAATTCCTTGTTGTAAATCATGCAATTGTGTTCACAAGCCTCCATCTTCCGGGAAAAATATCCTACAGGTCTCACAATCCCATTGCCAGCAGTCTGCAACAACACACCAGCCACATCATATTTAGAGGCATCTGTGGAAACCACAACAGTGATCTCAGGATCCACATGTCTCAACACAGGTGACAACAACAAAAGAGCTTTGACTGCTGAGAACACACTTGCTCACTCAGGCGTCCAAACCAAAGTTGTCTTTCCACTAGCTAAATCTAAAGGGGCGGCCACTTTAGACAGGTGAGGGGTGAATTTCTTCAAGAACGTACAAGTACCCAAGAAACTAAGGATTTGGGATACTGTCACAGGTGTACCATACTCTCAAACTGCAGCTTCCTTGTTGGGGCAATGGTGTGGCCATCCTCAAAGATAATATTACCCAGAAAGGTAACATTGTGTTTAAAGAATTCACACTTACTCCTTTTAATAATCAAGTCTGCCTGGAGAATGCGCTCTACAACTGCTGACAGGTGAGCCTTATGTGACTCCTCATCTGGAGAGAACACCAAGATGTCATCCATATATGCAATGGCACACACACCTAAGAAATCCCCCAAGACGGAATCAATTAGATGCTGAAAGCAAGCCGGAGCATTCTTCAATCCAAAAGGAATTATGCAGAACTGAAAAATGCCCTTCTTGGTTCTGAATGCTGTTAAACATCCCATTCCTTCTGAAATCATGATTTTATTGAAAGCAATCAACAGATCAAGTTTTGAGAATACCTTAGCCTTCTCAACACACCTAGAGATCTGTGCTTTGAGAGGTAAAGGGTAGGGATCAGGGATTGTGATGTTATTCAAATTCCTGTAATCAACACAAGGACAAAGAGACCCATCAGCCTTTTGAACAAACAATAATGGGGAGAAGATTGACAAAGCCTTTTTAAAATTATAGCCCTTTGCCAACATTTCCCGGGTCCATTCTTCCAAAAAAGTGTCTTCCTTCAGGGTTAAAGGGTAAATAGGAGACACAATTCAAATCAGATCAACAGTAACTTTAAAGTCAAAGTCAAACTGAGTGTTCTTGGGGAGGACCTCACCTCTGGTAGCGTAAAATGCCGCAGATCAGGGTTGCAAATGTTGCAACCAAGTTTCCAGACTTGCCTGCTAATGTATCTTACAATACACAGGGGGCGCTTGATGAGCCACCCCTTGACGTATCTAACATTATGGGTTAATCTGATGGCAATATCAAATAGTGGGTACTTCATCCTAATAAGGAGCACTACCAATTTGACTTGCTGATTCCCACACAAGTTATTCCTTGGCTTTGAAACTTACATGGAACTTCCCACTATGCCACCCCCTTGTGGCTTTCTCCATATAGTATATTAATCACAATATTCTACAATAAACAATACCTTATTCTTGTTATTCTGTCCTTTATATTGGACTGTTGTCTTCCCCAATTCCAAATACTGAACCCTCATTGGTTTAGTTGCAACACAAACATGCGGGTAAATCTGAACTTGCAGGAACAGAGACAGGAACCAATTAAATGGTTTGAGAAGATTGCTCCATTTTGGACATATCTAATAGCGGAATACAAATAGATATACCCAAAGAGTGTTCCACCTATAGCGCATTTTCTTCCATTAAGGTGGATACATTATGATCTCTCCACCAACCCACCCCCAAAATGATAGGATACATCAGGGAAGAGCAAACGGAGAACCTTGCGGTAAAAGACTGATCCGCAACTACAAATGTTACTGGCTTCTTCAGCTCAAAAGAGGGAAACGTTTGACAGTTTCCACCCCTAACAAGCATTCCAGGATGGTACTTGAGTTGTAGCAAGTCTTCAGTCTCCACACTCATGAAGTTCTTGGAAGCACCTGCATCCAAAAAAATGGCTGGCTGATAGATGGTTTGACCATTATCAATGCTACTATAAAACAAGAAGTAACCAGAAGTAGATTTATTTGCAGCAAAGGTGGCAATCTTGGCAGGGTCCTTCTTTTCTTTGGCGGTAGGGACAGCAGCTAAGGAGGCAGGATGCTCCTGGAAGTAACGCTCAATCATTTCTTGGACAGCAGCTGGAAAGACAGGGTGATCACAATCAATGAGAACAAGGGGCAACTCTTTGGGCATGTCCATGGAAGGCTTTGCAGGGATAATGTGCTGAAGCATTGCCAAAGAACTTTCAGGACCAGACATCACTGGTGCTTCATTTCCATTGACAGGTTTGTTCACCACTGTCAATTGCAACTGAGAAGAGCTAGGGGGAGAAAAATCCTGGCTTTGGTTGGAAGAAACTACTGCGGAGCCAGAACCAGAAAACCAGGAGCGCGCAGCGGGTTTGTCCTCAATTACCAATGTACCTTGCTTGGAAGTTGACAGATTTGAGACCAGAGAAAGAATTTGGCTTACCAGGGCCTCAGCTGTGGTTAACAGGGAATCCTAAACTGCCAAATCCTGAGCAGTCTGGTCAACTGCTAACCACAACGCTGAGAGTTTATTCACTGCAGGAACATCAATTGTACGGCATTAGGCAAGAAACTGAGTGTCTGGGCCCATATTTCCCTGGACAGTCAGCTGGCCTCCTTAGAGTTGAGTAAACATGCAGCATGAAAACCCCCACAAAGCACTTTTCAGGGCAAAATACCCCCCCTTTTAACTAGCAAATGGCCCAGGATTTGAGAGGCACACAAGCCTCAAATCCCTGGCATTGAGCCTGTTATCAAATCTGGGCCACCTATCTATCATGAAATGGCACATTGGGAGCGCAACCATTTGATTGTGTAATCAGACAATCAATTCATTGCGGGAGCTAAAAATAACTGTAGCAACTTGCCATGCTACAAAATTCAAAAGGTTCATGTTATAGCAGCCAATGATATCTCACCCTCTTGGCCAAGCACACAAATTCTGGGTAAAATTGTAAATCCAACTCCAAATGATGCCATCAGTTCCCTGGTAACAAAAAGGCCACAGAACCTTCAGTAAGTATAAGTAGTAAGGAAGAGAAACCCTCTTCACTGTTGACATCTTAGTAAAGCAAGTTTATGCCTATAGATTATTATTTTATTGCAGGAATTGTCTATTTTTGCTCAAATTTAATTATTCTCTTTGCATCCATTTGTGAATCCACTACTCAATACAAAATTGCATACCCATATCCTCCCGGCCATACTCCTCTTGTCCTTGCCAAACTGCCCTGCGCCCTTGACCTGGAGTATTTCCATCCCCATCACCTGGACCTGTCACCAGCAATGAAGAATATTCCAACTGCCCCTCCTCTCCCCAATGCGCCTCCCACCCAGAACTTTAGCAAGCTGGGGTTTGTCTATATCACAGTATTGAGGCTGGCTGACCAAGTTGTGCCCTATACTGGGAGTTGGCGCCCCCTAGCCACTTCTCTAAACTACCTGGTTTGCATAGCGCCTATTGTGTACATGGCTTTTCAGGCCCGGCCTCCCCTGTGGGAGTCCAGCCAGACTCTGGTATGGACTGTGACACTGAGGAAGGAATACCAAAAGCGGAGTAGTACCCTGATGGAAGAAATACAGCTTACAATATACTTTGAGCTCCTCAATAGATATACACAAATTTTTTAACAAAGGGTATAGAGATGCACTCTCAGTTAAAACACATGGATTGTGCTTCACCGCGGACAACAACCATTCACAAGCATCATCAGAAACCTTTTTCATCACATGGTGAACTTGGTATTTGTGGCTAAGGCTTGAACCAGAATAGAATGATAATTCTGACAAAACTTCACGCAAAATCTCATCAGTGGGTGGAGCAGGAAAATAATCCAGACACCAAAATGACATGACATAACAGAAATAGGAAACAGAAGATCCAGTCTCAACAACTGCAACCAGAGATAGAAACCACAAATTAAAGAAAAGTACAAACTGAAAGCTCAGAAAAGAACTGATACAAATAAACATGGTAAACACAGATATCTTGACAGAGCAGGAGAAAAGAAATACAAATTCATGACAAACTGCTTCCAAAAACTCAGACATAGAATAGTTGAGTAATGTAACAGAAATTGCAGGATAATATAAAGTCATTTCTAAGTGATGGGAAATTACCACCCAAATCCACATAGAATTAATGATTAACCACCAACGTGGCTTCATATATATTTTTGTAAATTTTCTAATTGTAATAACAGGATTAAGCAAATCAATTAATCCTAACCATAGTATCCCAAGATAAATGGCCTGAGAAAGCATCAACGTATCTTCAGAGTAAAATTCTGGACATTGGGAAGCAACACAATTGTCAGTTTCCAGAATGGAGGGGGGCTTCTTAATTGGCTGGCGCAAAATTAACATTGGGCGGCACTAACAACAAAGTTCCAACTGCTGGGCCCCATCTTCCAGAAATGATTTGTTTGAGAATCAGATTGTACAGAATATATTGTAACAACCCAAACACAGTATGAATTTTTTAAAAAGTAAATTAGAACTAGGGATAAATGATTTTTATTGAGTAAAATTTTGGGAGAACTCAACTCTTAGAGTTGAAACAGTGAAAATTATTTAATATATATCATAAAATTGACTAAGCAATACCACCTGAATCTTGGACTCCTATTACTTCCACATTTTCAAGTAAGTATCTGGTCCAGGTTGCAAAGAACCCTTGTGTGACCAATTTCTGATAACCATGCTGATTAACAAGCTTGTATTGGGTGATCCTCAAATTACGCCAATTTATCAACGTCAATTTGCAAGGAGGAACTGGTTTCAGCTGACAGACTGGATAAGCTGTAACTCATTTCTGGTTGACTGTTTGATTTAGATCTGTTAACTTGGTCAATTTTGATAAATGCTTTCTGAGCCTTCTTACTTGGTGGGATAATTCCCAGCATGATGGAACCTACCCTGACAGTTGGGAGCATGAGGCAGCCAAACTCCATCCCCTCCTAAGAAGAAAATCCTCCTTCAATAATCTGGTTAACAAGACAGTATATTTGAAAAATATTCTTGGCCAATTTCTCGGTAAATTTGCTCTTCTAAGTGATATTTTTCTGGGTAGTTTCAACTTGGCAATGAATTCTTTAAATTCAATTGTACTTGTTGTACTAGCAGATTGGCTTTTCAGTACTTTTTGGCTGGTTTCAGTCTTTAACCTTGTCTTTCTTTTCCAAATTTCCCTAAACCTATCTTTGCAGTAAGCTTCAAATAAAAACAATAGCATACAAGTTGCTCCTATAATGATATTTTTATAGGGGCCCAGGTTACTTAGCTTCATGTTGCACATTTCTTCTCTTCTAATGCTCCTTGGTAGCTCTCTCTTATTTTCTTTGGACTCATCATATTTTTCAATCTTAATTAACTTCTTGAGATCTTCATCTTTTTCAGTATTAGCATGGTTGTTTGTCTGGTCAGGCTCTTCAGTCTTTGACAACTTATTGGAATCATCCATTTTTTCATCATTAGAAAGGTTGCTTATCTGGTCTATTTCTACAGGCTTAGACATTTTGTTGTAGCTTGTGCTTTCATAGTAGGCAAGTGGTGTGTATAATAAGTATTCAGAATTGTCTTTTGAACATTCCTTTTTTAAATCTTCTAAGGCATAATGATGGGAACAGCTTTGATCCTACTCCTTTCCTTGGGCTAATCTCTCCTTGTGTGATATGATAGAGCAATTCAAAACTTTTTTTGACATCCAGTAGTGGCTTTTCTTCTTTAAACCTGTTACTTTGTTTGGGTGTGGGAAAGAATTTTCTTATTTTAAAGCAACTCTGGGGTTCACTCTTTACATATTTGTTAGGTGGATGACATCTCTATGCAACACATCTTGAGAGAAATTGAGAGTTTTACAGTGAGCATATGAATCTTCTTATAAGACAGTGTGTCAATTATTGCACCTAAGCAAGGAGTAAAGGTATCTACTAAATTGGATGTAGTATTGGGCTTCAGGGTTTCTGTGGTGGATATTTTCTCAGCTAGTAGTTGACCCTGTAGATAGAACTCTAATCCTGACTGTCTGGAGGCAATGGAATTCCCAAGATTATCATGCAGAGTATCAACGTTAGGAGAAGCATCAGATTAGATAGAGGCCTTAGTCTTGGGTAAGGTATCTGTTTGGTTGCCCAGAGGATCTTGGTGGTTGTTACAACTTAACTCTGGATCCAAGCTGCAGTGGGAATTATCTTGTTTGACAGTCTTTAGTAGATAGCTGGCAAACATGAGTGTTGAATAGAGAACATATATGAAGTATGCTCCCACAGCTATATTCCATTGGTGGTCCTCTAAGAAGGCTTTAATGTAGGTGATTATAATGTCAGGTCTCAAGGGCTCCCAAGTCTGGTCCATTTAAACTATAGTCTAAGCAAAGTCCTTTATTTATTATTCAGACCAAGAATGATCACAATGGAGAAAGGGGAAACTAGGTTCTTTTTATACCATTTACATTTGTCTTTGAGATTCTTTGAGATTCTTCCTGAAGGTCCTTGTCTCTCTATCTGGAGGGTCATGCTAAAAGTGTGAAACATTAGCTGACTAATTCTAGTCATATTCTTTTGGCCAGATTCAAACTTTGCAGTTTGCCTCAATTGGTCATCTAAAAATACTTTGGATGGATTATCCTCATTTTAGGTTTTCATTTGAGTGTAAGAACATCCAAAACTGATCACTGGAAGCTGAGATATGGTTGGATTTGTCCGCTTACTAATTGTTGTTTGTGTCAAGGGTCTAGATGTACAGGAATTCTGGCTACCACCAACCTGCTTAACATCCAGTCATTGCCCAATTTAGTGCCCTTCCAATATACTGTTTAACCTACCAAGAATGGTAACCAAGCAATATCACATGACAATCCAAGTATCTAGTGGCTCAAACCCATTCCGCACATGACCAACCCCTATGTTTAATCTGACTAAATCTCTGCCACAGCTCAAGCTATATAAGTCTAAAATATTATCCAATAAAACTACTTTTCTTCTCTCCTAATTCTATATTTGAAGCTTCCTCAAAAGGTGCTCCTTATCACTGGTAGCAGCTACGGTCTTTTGACCACGCCCATGAAAGAGAAAATGACTGACCAAAACCCGCCCACCTTTGCTCATGTACTCAACCAGGCCACATCCCAGGAGACCTGGAAAACTTACTTCCGCGCCCACAACATCAACAAAGTATACTTAGTGGATGCACTGTATTTGAAGGTCTGGTCATGCTCAAAGCATGCACCAAGATAATTTAATACAGTTGCTCTCTTCAACCACAAACAAATGCACAAACACCTATCACAGGTGAAGTTACCAACACCAAAATTTGGTATTGACAAGTTTTTTGCTAAAAACAAATAAAACGTCATTAACTGGCTAGACCACTCAGCTGCTAAACTCTGCGCCAGCTGCGTCCCCCATGATAAATGGGTCCAGGAAGCCAGCAAGTACCTGTACAAGGCCACAGCTAACTGGTTTTCCACCTGGGTTGGCTCACAAACTGACATCCAGCTTGACAACTGGGAAGAGTTCAAAGCAGACATCACCCACAATTTTTGCGTCACTGAATCCCTCCAAGACATTGCAATAAAGCTCAGTGATCTTTCCTCAGAAGACCACTATCACAGCTTACGCCAATAAGTTTGAGGAAATACGCTTCAAAATCCAAAACCCAGCACAAGCTGAAAACATACATACCAGAGCCTCATTCATCAACTGAATGAAACCTTTTGTTGCTGCCCTCATCCGCCTAGAGGCCAACACCTCCATGCCTGCGCTCATTGCAGAAGCCAAGCGCGCAGAAAAACGTGCAAACATGGAATATGCTGCATGTAACTGCAATTGCTCCTCAAACAACAATGGCAGAGAAAACTCTAATGGCAATAAATGCCAGAACACCAACCATAGCAACGGCAACTCCAATTGCAACAATGACAATTGCAGCCAAAGCACAAACTGCTCCTGTCCTAAGAAAGAGGACACCACCAAAGTAAACAATGCTAAAATAGAAACACACTATGAATCTGACCCCACATTTTCTGACCTTGAAGGTCTTGAAACAGAGGAACAGGGAAAAGAGGAGGGGAACAGCTTAGGTGCCCCTGTCTCCCCCCAACTTGACAAGAAACTGTACCAAGGCACAAACTTTGCTGCTCGCATCCCACGTGTCCTGCAATCCTCCATTTTTATGAACGTAAAAATTAAAGATTGCTCCAACTTCTTGTCTATCCATGCACTTAAAAATCACATACACATAAAATTTTATTTGACTCTGGTGCACAACACACTATGGTTAGCAAACCATTTTTAACCAAATACAAGATACCAGTTGTCAAATCCAACTTCAAATATGCCAGAATGGCAGATAAATCAAAGGTTTTACTTGAAGGAAAACAAATCACTTCAGAATTGACTTCCAAGTCATACAAACGTCCATCAAAGGACTCTTCATGAACAACATAAACTACAACATTGTAGCAGGCATGGACTGGTTCACCCAAGTGAACCCCAGCGTATGTTGGAAAACAAAAACCATGACCATCAAACACAACAGAGTCAATTTCAATATCCTCAAAGAACCTAACAATCTCATCCTAAGAGACACAGTATTTGTCCAAGTCATAAACCAAGACAACTCAGAACGTCTAACCAAAGACAGTACTCTCCACATGATGAGGTACACCAAATTCAATAACATACAAACAACCAAGATCCAATGCCCAGAACTTGCGGCACTCCTAAATGAATACACTCATGTATTCAAGGAAGAACTCACCAAGCTACCCCTGAACAGGAGGTCAATTATGACATTGACCTATGTAAAGCCATGCCTAAACCCGCACCTCTCTACAGATTCTCTCCAATGGAGACCCAAATCCCCATGGGGGGCAGCAGTGTTCTTTGTAAAGAAAAAGGGAGTCACCCTCTGTCTAGGAACTGACTACAGAGCACTAAATGCAAGCACAGTAAAGAATAAATATCCTCTACCACTCATAGAGGAACTGTTTGCAAGACTCTCAGGAGCCAAATTTTTCTCCAAAATTGACCTCACCTCAGGTTACAACCAGGTTGAAGTTAAAGAAAAGGACATACCAAAAACTGTGTTCTGTACGCAATTTGGATCCTTTGAATGTAGAGTAATGAAATTTAGGATGACCAACACTCCCGCAATGTATGTCATCTGATAAACCAAGCGCTAAATAGCCTCTCAAACACATTATGCTACCTTGACAATATCATCATATTCTCAAAAACAAAAGAGGAATACCTCACGCATGTCTGTTAGACACTCAATTGACTTGCAAAGCACAAACTTTATGAAAAACCAAGTAAGTGCCAATTTATGGAAAAGGAACTTCTGTTCTTGGGCCACATTGTCTCTGACAGTGGCATCAAAGCAGATCTAGACAAAATAAAAGACATAAATAACATGCAACACCCCACCTCTGTTAAACAAATAATATGCTTTCTTGGTATGGTAGCTTACTTAAGGAAATACATCAAAGACTGCAGGAAACTCACCACACCAATCAATGACTTAACCAAGGGTAATGCCAAAAAGAAATTCATCTAGACACCAGAATGTGACAAGAATTTCCAATTATTAAAGCAAGCTTTGATTGAAGCACCAATCTTGCAATACCCTAATAATAACAGGTGCTACAAGCTCAAGTCAGATGTCAGTAACACCGCCACTGGCGCAGTCCTGCGCATCCATCAGCCAGGACAGCAAGACTTCCTGCCAGTATGTTATGAAAGCAGAAACCTAACCAATACTGAGCAGAGATACCCAATACATAATAAGGAATTGCTAGCAATATATAACATATGCAAGAAATAGAGATTTTACTTAGAAGGACATTTAAACGTCTGAGTACTAAATGACCATAAATCCTTAATATATTTCAAAACTCAGAACGCACTCGCACGGCAACAAGCCAAATGAATGTTCTTGATGGAATAGCTTAATTTGGACATCCAATACAAAAAGGGGCAGAGCTGGTCACGGCTGATGCTCTCTTTAGACTATGTCAGCCTAGAGAGGATTGCCCTGACCACCTGGACCCTGACTGGCCAAACCTGTACAACACTGAGTACAAAAAAAGGGAAAGCTCCCTCCACACACCAACTAACCCATGATACACTAGTAAGGAATGAAAAATATTTCCATTTATCAAATGGCACTGTATACCAAATCATTAACAACAAACATGTCCCGTACATCCCACTTGCACAAAGAGTTGACACCATATTAAGACATCACCACCTACTAGGACATACAAAGGCTAACAACTTATACCTCACATTAAAAGAGATAGTATGGTGGTCCAACCTCAAACAGGATATAGTTAATGTTATGAAAAAGTGCACAGTGCGCAAGAAATACACCAGCATAAAGGCTCCCCAGCCAATAGTCAACCCAGTACTGGACCCTGAACCATTCAAGGTTTGGGGGCTAGACGTAGTGAGGCCTTTCCCAGAAACAAAAACAAACCAATGTTTCTTAATTGTAGATATCATTTTGCCACACGCTGGCCCATCTGCTGGGCAATAAAGGACCATAAAGCAGAAATCATCAACTGTTTCATTAACAAAGCAATCATAGCCAACTATGGCACTCCAGACTACATCATAACCAATGGAGCAACTGAGCTATCAGGTCACGTAGTAAACAACAACTTAAAATCCAAAAACATTAAACATTCCACAACCTCTCCAACCAGGCCACAGGCCAACAGCAGAGTGAAACGCCTAAACAGCAGCCTTATCAGGACCCTAGAGAAAATAATAAATGGCAAAGCCAAAGACACATGGCCACTATACATGAAACATGAATTACTAGTATCCTGGGTCCACACCAATCAAGGAACAGGCTATTCACTGCTTGAGCTAACCTACAGATACAAACCAGAAATAATTACCCGCAACAAGCAGCCATACATAAAGATCCCCCCAGAGAATCTCCCACAGTAGAACAAGTACCAAATCTACAACACATACACTTCAAAGCTAAAATAGAATAAATAAAAAGGCTCAAAACACAAAAGGTAACCTCCACAGAGGAACCACTTTCCATTAGCTCCCCCCTCTGGGTTCTAGCTGGCAACAGAATGAAACTATACTCAGTACACAGGGGACCAGGGAGAATCATCAAGTACAGACCAGATCACAACACATATCTAGTAAAATTACAAGGTGCCACAACCCCAATTGTCAAGAAATACCACAGAACCTGTCTCCACCTTAGTAAAGGAGAACTCTTGACCAGACTGGTTCCAACTAGTAAACAGCTCCAGGAGCATCAGGTGGCAGCCGTGAAAACAAAGCTACCTCCTGATGCACCAGAGTAACCCCTTAAGGGGATGTGTGTTGAGGGTCTGGATGTACAGGCATTCAGGCTACCGCCAACCTGCTTAACATCCAGCCATTGCCTGATTTGGTGCCCTTCCAATATACTGTTTGACCTACCAAGAATGGTAACCAAGCAATATCACATGACAATCCAAGTATCCAGTGGCTCAAACCCATTCCGCACATGACTAACCCCTATGTTTGATCCAATTAAATCTCTGCCACAGCTCAAGCTATTTAAGTCTAAAATATTATCCAATAAAACTACTTCTTTTCTCTCCTAATTCTATATTTGAAGCTTCACCAAAAGGCGCTCCTTATCACTTGTCTTGATTTGAAATCCAATCTTGCAACCATTTTAGGACATGCTGACAGGGTTTTTTAACACAGCTCTTTAAATTGCCATAACTTTTGATCTAGGGTACCTAGGGAGATCATCAAGGTAGCTTTCTGACAGCAAGAAGTAGCTTTATGGATCTAAGCTTTTAAAACGCAATATTCCAAAGCTACTATGTCATGGCAGGCCATGACACCTTGGTAGAGTCATCCTAGGGAAAAACACTTCTTTATCCTTCCAAAGCACTAGCAAGGGGCCATCTTACTAACACCCAAGGCAAAAATCCAACCTCAACTACTTTGCCCAGACGTGGTGGCTGGGGGGTTGCCCAACCAATCAAAAAAGCAACACACATTTGCCTCTCTCAGGCAACCATTCTCTACTTGGACAAGATCAGCCCACAACTGCAAAACAGCTTTGCATGTGGATCATCACAGCACTACTATATTTGAGTTACCTGCTCAGAAAGGGAAGTTCAAGGTCATACTAGACATGGTATTGTCTGTCAATATGGCTTCATCCAAATTAATTAAAAGGACTAAGATTGCTCCTAACCTCACTTATATCCAATCTTATGAGACAGCTTGGCTTTCTATCACTTGTGCCATTAGAGCAGGTTCTTCTCTCCCACTTTGGTTTGGGAAATTATTTTGTCCTCCCATGATGTGGTGCTAGAGAATGAGAGCTATGATCTCCTAACTGACACTCGGTTCCTAAAAGAGTACAATGCCATCATTAATCTCAGGGAAGAATTATTGTATCTCTTGAATTATACAGTTCCTCTCATATTTGAGTAGTCTATTTTTCTCCCAGGTAAGAGATTGAAGGCTTGCGCTCTGGAGTATCCTACTGGTATCTTTTCATTGAAGTTCAGGATGCACTATAAAGCCTCAAGTTGCCTCTGCCATCTTTCCTGACTGATGAAGGATTCCCACTGCTAGCACCTCATGCCTTCTCTATACCTCCTAGCTCACAAGTGATAATAGACTCTCAGGCTTCTTATGAACTACTTTCCAAGACATTTGTGGAGCCATATACACCTGAGTGTTTAATGAGAGCTGAGCCTTGATTGTGCCCCAGGATCCTGTACATAATCTAAACAGAACCTGTCTAGATATTTTTAGTTAATCTGACTACTATCCTCATACAATTTGAAAAGGGACAAGTCATAAGTCATGATTGACTCCTGAGTGCCCCAGAAGTTCAATGGCTTCATCCCTTTATCACATTTGATGATCTTGCTTTATCTGAATCTGAGTCACATATGCTGCCTCTTTTTTCTGTCAAGAATTTCCATTAACTGACCCTATCTAAAAAAATGAGGTGTTAAAACTCATGGATCACTTTGCTGAAATCTTTTCTCAAGGCCCCAATGATTATAGTCTTAAAAAAGGTTTCATACATCAGATTGATAATAGGGATTCTCCCCTCTTTAGAGCTAATCCTTATTGTTGTAGTAATGTTGAAGATGCCCAGGAATCCAAGGTATTATGAATGACATTCCAATACTTGCATTGAAAACCTGGGAATTGAACCCTGGGTCTCAGAAAAAGCCTTGTTATGACCAGGATAGACAGGAGCCAGCCAGAATGCCAGTTGGGCCAAACCCTGGACCTTCAGAGATATCTTGCCCCAACCAGGAGGAACAGAAACCTGCCAACCTGCCAAGTGTCAAGACTGTAGGTTTGAAATCAATATTAGAAACCCCTGAATTAAACCCTGACCCTCCAAAGGCTACTCAAGTCACACAAAATGGACAGGAACCTGCCAACTTGCTAAGTTGCAGACCCAAGTTGTTGAATTACTCTGAGACCCACCAGAATCTTAATGATGAATTCCCAAATGGATATCAGATTGCTATTAACTGTGTGCCACCAAAGACCCAGACCTATGCTGAAGTTGTAGCTTACCTAAAGGAGGTTACAACAAGGCCTGCTGCCATTCCTGCCAATGATCATCAGCTGATGCCTGCCTCCAGTCCAGAATGGGTAATACAATTTGACTGCTCAGGTGATGTGGTGAACAGTAGCAGTGGAACAAAGCATTGCCACTTCTGTTCATCAGAGCAAGAACAACTAGGATCTGCTGCCTGCAAGACCAGAAGCTAAAGACCAAGCCCTGCCAGTGAACTGTCCCCAGACCTGAAGTCTGCAAAAAGAGAAGAAGCAAACCCACCTGGTATAAGAGCCCCAGCAGTATAGGGATGACCCCATTGTCATTTTCAATAATAAAGTTTTATGAACCTTTGGTTCAAACAAATCTTACCTTATCTAGTCTTAGTGATCTTCAATCTTAACTCTGGTCAAGTAGACAATCAGTCAACTGCCCCCTCTAGAGATCAATCTGCTGACCCTCCACAGGCACTATACCGTCCCCTTGGAGCCCCCTTTAGACCTATGCATTTTACCAAATACCCACCCAACCCCGCCTACTCAGAGTACAACTTGGAGACCATCCTCATTGCTGATTCCTTGGCAAGGACTAGAGAAACCAAATACATAGGACACAAAGGAAAGTGTTACAAGAGGCTGCCAAGATTGTTCAAAGACAAGTACAATTATCTGCCTGCATACTTTGTCCCCATGACTC
Organism: Entomophthora muscae; assembly: GCA_014839935.2. NCBI lineage: Eukaryota > Fungi > Entomophthoromycota > Entomophthoromycetes > Entomophthorales > Entomophthoraceae > Entomophthora > Entomophthora muscae. The sequence goes on along the minus strand of QTSX02000041.1, from coordinate 354,366 downwards.
TGCCCTTAACCCTGCGGCCTGACTGCCCAATGGAACCCCCCACCACCGCCAAGACCACATCCACTCAACTGTTTGGAATACTCTAAATTACTTTGACAGGATTAGTGGACTATATGGTGTCCAACTCAGGGCCCTGGTCTTTGCTTGGGTGATATGTATCCTATATTATCAAGTTAGCACCTATGCTATGGTGGGCATTACCCACTGGCCCGGCCGTACTCTGTCCCAAGTCAACCAATGCCTCTACCTATGCCTGGCTTCTTGACACCCCTGCCTTTCTAGTAGTAGTGTGTCAGGATTCATTTTCATCTTTTTTGCTACTCTTTGAGCCCATTTTTAACTTGGGTTTTTGTTTCCTACAACTTTCCTAAAATTTGTTCTCTTTTTCTTACTTCAACAACCATTTTTTGGTTTCATTTTGGGTTTTTTCTGGTCTTTAAGACAACCTAACAACAGTTAGTAGTCTTTTTAAAACTTACCTTGTTCTCTACGGGTTTTGAGCCTGGAACCTATGTGCTCAATTTAATATTTTATAAATTCAAACTTCTTACATATTTGCTTCATTCCTATGCTACGCACTCAAGCTCAGACCAGGCTTTTCCTATGTTTTTTTGTTCTCACTTAACTCCTGAAGCAACGCTGTAAATTGCTCTTTCTCCTCCTGGTTTCCCTTTATGCTAACTTAACTTTTTAAAGTTCTTTTTAAGCCCATATGATTCTCCAAACCTTGCTCCTTTACAAGATGTCATTAACCAACCTAGGTTAACTTTTATTATTCCAATTTTCACCTCACTTTTCCAAGATCAATAAAAAGCCTTGGTTTTTCAGTCTCAATAAGGAGTTGGAATTGTTTGAATTGCACCCCAAAAAGGTGCTTGTTATGTTTTATGGCTTTTATTTATTTTTCCTTTTTCTTTTTGAATCTAGTTTTCACATCTTGCCTTTTGAATCTTAGTTGTCATTTATAATTTCCTTTTACTATCTCTATCATCAGCTAGTCAATATTTTTAGTGGCACTCAACCCCTTATAGTAGATAGCTTCAATTCACCAGTTAGTGGTAAACAATATCCTGATTTAGAGATAGAGTTTTTGACACAGTCATCAGTCCTTAAGAGTGGACTCTACTTTATTTTCTTATTATTAATTGCCTTAGCTTTTATTTTACCTCTTATAAGCTACTAGGAGCTTTAGTTTGGCTTTTATTACAGACTTCTGTCTAATTTCCTTTATTTAATCAATATTAATATCCTTGGTTTGAAGGCTCTAGTTTATAATAACCTACCCCAACACCTAAGACCTTACATATTGACTACCTAAAGTGTGTCATTTATTTGTATTTTCTGTACAGCTGTAGTGGCAAAAACTCCAGCAATTTATGAGTAAAACGCTTGCACCTGTACAATGAAGGGGGAGAAACACTCATCCATGCTCTTGGTGAGTTTACTAATCACTTGTAGATCAGAATCAAGGGTTTTGTGATTGTGGATGACCACATTGATGTCTTGATTTAATTTGATAATAAGTGTTGCACACCTAATCTAAAGCTTGACTTTATTTCAATAGCAACAGCCTTCTTCTTTGACAGGAGGAGTTGTGACATCAGAGGATGTCATGGCAGCCTGCAGAGCTTTTTCTTCTGCTCTGAGCCCTGCTATTTGCCCAATAAACATGGTAATCTGTGAATAAGGTGTAGGCAGAGGAGGGGCTGAGGCAGCAGCAGTCTTTTGTCTGGTTGTAGCCTTGAGTTCATTAATTGCCTCCCAAATCTCCTACATTTCAGAGTTAGGATCACTTGCAGAAGGAGTAGGTGGCTTACAGTTCTTAGACTTGAAATTATCTTCAACATATTCTCTGAGGTTCTATAATTTGGATAATCATTCTGCTTGGGCAGTCTGAGTAGCTTCCTTTGCTGAAGAGGCAGAAGAAATTAAAAATGCTTCCAATAATTCCATCTGGCCATTCAAGTGGGCACAAAATTGGTTAAGCTATTGGATGAGAATATCTAGACCAAATTCCTGTGAGGTAAGACTGGCTTCAATTTATTTTTTTCAAGTAGCCTGAACGAATTTGTATGCTTTAAGACAGTTGAGTATGTAGTTGGGAAGGGAGGTACAAATTATGTCTACTGTCAATTGTAGATGTGGCTAGACTATAAGGGAGTCACACTAATTAGCTGATAATAACAAGAGAAAATTGTGGGCTCATTGTTATAAGACTAAAAACTATTTTAGTTATTGCAGGAGGAAGTCAGAATTTTGTTTAACTGGAAGAATTTCAAGTCCAGGAGCAATTGGTAGTAGACTAACACAGATTGAGAAAAACATTGAAGGAGGTTTCCTGTTGTCAGGGCTCAAGGGCTTCTGACTCTGAACCATTAAATTGAATATTTGATGTATTTGATTGATTTATTTCAAGGACCAAAAATGATTACAAATGAAGGGGAGGGGAATCAGGATCTTTTTATAATATTTGATCTGATTCTTCCATATCATTCTCAGAGGTTCTTGGGTCTTCATCTGGGGGCTCATTCTGTGAGTCTGAAATATCAGCTGGTTGTATGGCATCATATTCCTTTGATAATCTTCAAACTTAACTCTTTGCTTTTGTTTATTTTCCAGCAATAGTTTAAATCAAAGCTCCTGCTTTGTGGCTTCAATTTGAGCATAAGGACATCCAAATCTGATCAGTATCAGCTGAGATACACTAGTATTTATCCGCATAGCGTTGATTGTTGTCTTTGTAGGCTCAATACCTAATTACATTTCCTTTTTAGGTCATATATTAATGAGTTCTCTTGGGCTAAATATTCAACTCTGATTAACTTCTGAACTAGTTCACCTAGGGAGACCAGCAAGGTGTTGTTTTGACGGCAAGGATCTGCTCTATCAGTGTGATATAACTGGCAATTACCTGAACTTCAGTTCAAACCTCTGGTTTGAAATTCTTTTTTGCAAGTATCACTTGATCCAAGGCCATTCCTTTTAACCCTCTCAATTCAAAAATTCACATGTATTTAAAGAGTATTTAAATTCTAAAGCTTTTCAATAAATCAATACAAGTATTTTACCAAATCTATGATTTTGGCTATTTTGAAGTTTATTTTAAATCTTGGATTTTGCCTCTGGTTTTCTGCTTCAAACCTGCCAATGTCAGGAAGGCAATACCTCTCTTTAACCTACAAGACCGTAGGATTTGGCCTCCCCCTGAAATATCTTATCAGCCCAGGTAGTTAAAATGCAACTTTTGGAAATAGCAATGTCATGGCAGTTCATGACACCTGTAGCCAGTAAGAATGAGGTGTGAAAATTTGCTAATCCTTGCTCTATCATCATAAACCAGTAGTCAGGGCTTCCAAATGCGGGTTTGAGCTTTGAGATCATGGTGTCAGTAGCACAACTACCTTGTATCAGAGCAAGCGCAGCTTCTTTTACTTGATTGAATATAGGCATTTCCATAGTGATAGGTGATATATGTGGATATTGAAGGGCAACCACAGCAGACAGAATAATAGGAGGTTCTGAGATTTCCTCTTACAGAGAAGGACTAAAGATAGTAGGCAAAGTTCTGCCATCAGAAGAAGGGTGGGCAGGACCAATGAATGTGGTGTTGAAAGGCATGATGTGGGGCTTGTGGCCCTTGTAGTGAGCACCATTTTGTTGAGTTGTGCTTTCTTATTTGAAATAATAAAGAACTTGGGTGAAAGTCTTAAATACATAAGACTTGAGTTTACAGCTTTAAGCCCATTTGATCTGAGTATAATTAATAGATATCTTTCTAGCAAATGAAAGATTAGCACTGAAGATTCAATGTCAACATTGATGAGCAAAAATGAGCCTATTTTATTGGAGAAAAGTCCATTCTATTTTATACCCAAAGGTTTGATCCTAGTAGCCTTAATAGAGATACTCCAAGTGGCAAGATGCTGGTAAGGCTCAGGAAGGTTCAGATATTGATGTCAACCCATATTTTAGTAAAGAGAACTCTACCAGTCAAAATTAAAATCAAAGGCTTTAACATGAATCAATCTGTGAACTAACATTCACTAAGCCAATAAAATCCCAAGTGAATTTAAATTTCCAACATCTTGGTCCTTTAACCTCTTCTTTTTTAGGGCCACCCTGTTGGCCAGGTCCCAGAGTTTGGAGACATTCCTGGTTTTCTCCTTCTACAGCTGCAGGAAGAATTTCTTGAGCTTGAGGTTGGCCCCAAACTTTGTCTTCAGGTTTTTGTGTCCAACCTCCAGGCTGGGGGTGGTCTTTGTCTTCCCGTTTATGTAGGCGCTCTGGCAGTTCCAAGGGGCAGTAGCCCCACTCTTTCCTCTTCTGAAAGTCACCTTCTTGTCAATCCACCGCCACTCAAAGTACTCAAGGTAGCCCTTGAAGATGATGGAGTGCTCCTTCACATAAGTGTCCTCCTGGATGGCCTCAAAGCCAAGCCTAGTATGCTCAGGCTGCACAAAATCCAAGGCAGCAAGCTGAGTCATAGCAAATTGGCACTTCTCTTTACCATGGCTAATTTATGTATTAAAGAGCTCATTTTTGCTCTTGAGATGCTTGATGAGGGCCTGTCTAAAATGAAAGAAGCAGCCCTGAACTTCTCCATTGAAGGTGGCCTCAAAGGCTCTGAACTGAGCAAGCTCAAAGTCCATGATGATAACCTTTGGCCCAAGCAAGCATACAAAAGATAGCTGCTCAGCGGCCTAAGCAGACTCATCCTTCTCATCAGAAGAAGGGTTTGCTCTGGTGGTGTGGGTGGGAGTGGGAGCTTGTTGGAGGGAAGGGAGCTTAAAGCATCCTGGACAATCTTGAAGGCTCTGGAGTAGACTTCAGTCTTAGCACCAGGAAGGAGGAAGAACACAAGAGAACTACCTGGGAATCAAACTTCCTGTGCAGATCCCAAAGCTGCTTGAAAAGATTGGGGCAGGTACCAAATGTGCCGTCACATAACTAAGTGGTAGACATGTTCAGCTGCTCCAGGTTTTGAGTAGTGGCGTAGGCTATGATTATATCCTCCAATTCCTGCACATTGTCATGAAGCACCAACATCTTTCTTTCCTATGTCTTCTTGATGGCATCTGAGAGGACCAGTGTCACAGCCCATACCAGAGTCCAACTGGACTCCTGCAGGGGAGGCAGGCTAGCCTGGAAGGCCATGTACACAATAGGCTCAATACAGACCAGATAGTTGACAGCAGTAGCAAAGGGGCGCCAATTCCCAGTATGGGGCACAACCTGGTTGACCAGCTCCAATACTGTGATGTAGAAAACCCCCAACTTACTGAAGTCCTGGGCGGGAGGCGCATTGGGTAGGGGGAACAGCAGGAATCTCCTTCATTTTAGGTGAAAGATCCAGGAGATGAGGGTGGTAATACTCCACGTCAAGGGCGCGGGGAGGTTTGACTGAAGCAGCAGGAGTGTAGCCAGGAGGATAAGGATATGAAATTTTGTATTGTGTTGTGGATTCAAAAATAGATGCAAAGAGAATAATTAAATTAGAGCAAAAATAAACAATTCCTGCAACAAGATAATGATTTCTGGGCATAAACTTGCTTTAAGATTCAACAGTGAGGAGGGCTTCTCCTCCTCACTATTTATACTTACTGGTAATTTTGAGGCTTTTAGTGCCACCAGAGAACTGATGGCATCAACTGCAGTTAAACTTACAATTTTCACTGGAATTTGCGTACTTGGACCAGGGGGTGGGTGCTCATTGGTTGGTATAACATAAACCTTTCTTGAGCTGCAGCATGCCAAGGTGCCACAGTTATTTATAGAACCCCCAAGTGATTGAGTGCCCAATTGCACAATCAAACAATTGCGCTCCCAATGTGCCATTTCCGATAGTTGAGAGGCCCAAATTTGTTAATAGAATTGAAGCCAGGGATTTGAGGCTCGTGTGCCTCTCAAATCCCGGGCCATTTGTTAGTCAAAAGGTGGGTTTTCTGGCTCTGGGAGATACTTGGCAGGGGTTTCCAAGCTGTGGGGGTTTTGCCTCTAGAATGACCAGCTGCTTGTCCAGGGCTTTCTGGGCCCTGACAACCAGGTCCTTGATGCCAGTGGTGCTCTTGCTCAGGGGGCTGGAGGCTTAACGCCTATCACTTATGAACTTAACCAACTGATTATGATTTTTCACCCTGTTCAAGTTAGTGGTGAAGAGATGGTTACACGCAAACACAGCCAGCTGGGGGCATAAAGATTGTTGCATTATTGAATAGATCAGCCAAAACATAGTCTGTTTATGTTACAGTAGTTTTAAAAGCTATGGCAACAAGCAAAAATTCTTCAGATTTAAACAAAATGATTTCAGATTTAAATGAAATCCAACTCTCAGGTTAAAATATATACTCTGTTAACAGAGTTTATTGGCGTTAATGGGGAAAATGGGTCAACACAGCAACAAAAGGCTCACACGTAAAGCAAAACCATTCAAAATATAATCTGAAATACATTGATTCACAAACAAAATGGTGTGAGTTGACTTTTGGTGTACATATGTTTACTATGTGAATCAGTGACAAAATACACCCAAGCAAGGTGTATCAAAACTCAATCCAAAAACAAAACACAATAGCAACTCACAATGTAAACAAAATCACTCACACAATGTGTGCAACGGATTGTAATCATGAATGATACCAAGGTATCTAAAATAAGACACAAAATCTGAAACATAAATTTTAAAAATATTGTGTTGGGTGTTTGAATTTGGCAGTAAAATCTAGAAAAATGGGTGGATTTTTTTGAGTATTTTAAAATGGGCGTTGTAAAACCAAAAACAACTAACTAAGAAATAAAAAATCTATAATTGGGATACTGGGTGGGAAAAAATATTAATTGAATATCCATAAACAGATAAAAGCAAAAATTAAAAATAGGGAGTAACTTAATTAAGTTTTATTTAATATTTTGTTAAATTTTAAAATGAAAGGAACACAACAACAGACTACCATTGCACCCGTTGTGCGCCGCGGTTGCAGTCGCCCACGCAGGTCAAAGAATAGACTTAGTACAACACAAGTGCCTACTCAGGAGGGAGGCAAGAGAGGAGAGTTCCATAGTGACGCTGCACTGACACAGCCAGTTCAAGGAGCACAAGCTGCTAGGGTGCAGAGCATAAACCCTTGGGTCCCAAAGCTGACCCAGAAGCCAACCAAGGTCACCACTACCAAAATGGTTAGAAACAAGGAGGTAGAACTTACTTCATATGTGTTTTATGTTGTTTACTGACAAGAGTCGGTCCTTTCAGCCATGCTGGAGAAGGTGAAGCCTGTACTTGATACTAGCAATGAGCCCTACTTCAGTGATGGCAATCAGGAGGATGACAAGGAGCCCCAGTTCTACCAAACCAATGAGGGACAGCTAGTGCTCAAAAAGGTTGCAGCCTTCTACAAAAAGGTGCCCATGCCTTGCAAGCCTGTCATCAATTGGGATCCTGGCTTGTCTAAACCCACAAATCCCGCCCAGAAGCACATCCCTGACATCAAACACATCATCCTGCTTGAGCTAATGCGGGAATTGGGTGACTACAAGGCAGCCGCAGCCATTGTTGGAGTGGATCCCAAGTACGCCATCAAGATCTTCCATAAATTCATCAATACTGGTTGTGTCCTTGCCGCAGAGAAATCCTTGCATGTGTCAACCATGCTCACCAATGAGCACAAATGGGCAATCTGCCAGTGGATAACCCAAGATTGCCATCTTGAACTGGAGAATATACAGGCCATGGTCAAGTCCACTTTTGGGATTGAGGCCTCAATTTCCTTCTATTATCATTTGGTCAAGTGAATGTGATTTTCCTGGAAAAAATTTGGGGTATCCCCATACAATCAGAACAGCCCAGCCAATATTGAGACCCAGAAAAATCACGCTGAGGCGTACACTGCCCTCAAAGCCAAGGGAACAGTGAAATTCTATTATATTGACAAATCAGCATTTGCCTCATCAATGTGCAATGAGTATGGGTATGTCCCCAGAGGCTCCAATAATGGGGTGGCTTGGCGTGCTGCAGTCTGCGCCACAGCCTATTCAATGGTGGCTCTCCTCAGTCCAAAGGGGGTCAAGCTCTACCAAATGATACTAGGCTCCCACAATAACCGGACCTTCCTATCATTTCTCTGATTGGTCCAGGAGCACCTGAGGTGCATGAGCCTGGGCTTCACCAACTTAATTGTGTTGGACAACGTTGGTCTCCACAAGGTGGCTGACATTCTTGAGGAATTCCCAATGATTGACACAAGCATTGCAGTGGGCCCCCAGCAATTGGCCACGGCAAATATGTGCCTTCTCTTCCTCCCTGCCTATTTGCCCTTCCTAAATCCCATTGAGGAAGTCTTTGGGTGGCTCAAGCAAGTTGTCAAGTGAGGAACCCCAACTGGGACTGAGGACCTTTTCAATTTGCTGAAGGCTGGGATCCATACCCTCCCAGCTGAGACCGTGGCCAAATTCTATGGCCACGCTGATTTTTTCATCCCCGCGCACCTAGCTAAACAGCCAATCAATTAAAGGCTTGGCGTGTCCAACTTTTTTATATTCTCTAATTTATTATTCAATATTTATTAATTATCATTTTATATTAGGATGTTTCTACACCTGCAATCACATTCAGAAGATCCATCAATAGATGTAAGTATTTTATTTATTTTATTGTATATTATTTTATTATGGCATCTGAGGTAATCCCAAACGCTCAGTATTGGATTACGCAAAAAATATTTAAATCACTTTGGTCAAATAAATGTAAAAATTAATTTAAAAAAATTAAACGTAAAATGTACAAGTTAGAATTTATTTTATTAACGTATAATTTTATACTTTTATGAAACCCATTTCTGCAATATATTTTGCAAATCTTGTTTGCTAAAATATTATTCAAAAAATTAATTATAATGAAAATATTGTAGAGTATAAAGATGTTTATTAGAAGAGAATTTATTAAGAACGCCTGTAGTGAGTTTGGCAATATGTACCCACCCCACAATGGAGGTGGCGCACAACCTCCACCACCATACCGTGGACGGTGGATACACCTGTATTGAAATACTCCCTCCTGCTGGTGAAGGGGAGTAGGGCCAGGTGGGAGTGAAGCAGCAGCTTTTCAGGTGGGGCTGCAAACCCGTAGATGCCTGCCAGGACCAGGGCGTCCTGGATCACATGATCAACCAAGTCATATCCAGGGGGGACCTTCTTCCCGTCGAGTGCAAGCTGGGCCTTGTCAATCCCCAGAAGGACCCTGTCCAGGTCCTCAACAGACGTGCCCATCCCAAAGAAGAATAAGAACCCCAGGTAAGCAACCAGATGAAGCCTTTGCCCTGCAAAGGCTTCTGTGAACTCACACAGCTTATTATAGACCGCGCTTATCTTCTTGTTGTGCATTGTCTTGGCAAACGTGAGCTCCATAGCTGCTGGGACCCCTGTCTTTTTGGCACTCCAGGCCAGCTAAAAGTCCGCCAGGAGGATCTTGGTCTTCTTTACGGCTGTTGTGTCTGCAACAGACAATTTTCTCACTGCGCGCCCAAAGTTCTCAAGCAGGTAAGACAGGGTGTGCTCCACTGGGAAGCAGAAGCAAGCAGCCGCGTGAGCCTAGCCCATCTCTGGTACATTCTTGAATGGGAGCATCACCAGGACGTCCCAAACAAGCTCAATGGAGTTTACTGTATAAACTCCACTGAGGAATACTGGGTCCAGGCAGACCTGTTGGGCATCCTTGTAGGCAGTAACTTCCCACTCAGATGCCCCCTTGGCATGTGTCAGCCCAGCTAGCGTGTCCCTTGTCATTGGGAAGGACCCGTGAATTCTGTCTTCAGACCCCTGCACAACAGGGAAGGACAGATAGAGCTGCTTAGCCATGTGAGTGGCATAATTAGCATAAAAGGTGGCCGGGAAAAAAGGGACCAGGACCCAGCAGAGTTCACCGTCTACGTTTTCTAAGAAAAAAAGGTAAGTTTTTTGAAAATTTATTAATTTTATTTTTTAGGTTATCTTCTTATGTTTCTTCTTTGCCAGCGGCTTCAGCCGGCTTGGCCATTCTTGGTACAATCAATTGCGCTGGCAATTTGGTGTCCTCTGCCCTGGCGCGCTTTGATGGCTTGAGATGTGCATACATCTCCGGGTGATCAACCCAGACAGACGGTGCAGAAAGATTGTAGGCCTTGAATTGAAGTCCTTTTATGACGTGCTTCTGGATATTAAGTAAGTGCTCAATTGTTGTTTCTGATGTGTCAGGCATTTTGGTCATAAATGACTTGGATGTCACCCTGTCAAGTTTCTTGCCTTCAAGGACAGCGGACTTCACCTTTGCTTTGACCTTACGGTCAATGTCTTTGATTTTGGCAATTGCCAAGTTGAGGTCCTTTAGAAGCTTTTTGAGTTCTCTCATTTTATTTTTTTACTAACATTTCTATATGTTTTTATAGCTTTTTCCCCAATAAATTCTGTATTATTTTGATACTGTTGCCTCTTTGTTTATTCCTTTTTGTTTTCCCATCTACTACATTATCCCATCTTTTTTCCCATTGTGTATATGTTTTACGCTCATCTCAATATGTGTGTTATTTGCTTTGTGTGGCATTGTTTCCTTGGTTACCATATTATTTTTGGCGCTTGACACAGCCCCTTGTGAAAATATTAACAACAACTTGGTGATCAACTGAATTTGAATTAGAAAATTATAGTGTTAACTGTTTTTAGATAAAGTTGTTACTGATCCAAATTCAAAACCTTAATGATAAACTTTAAGCCAATCAGGAGCCAAGTGATAAAGTGATTATTGTGACATAAAGGGTCATTCAATAATTCTTTGATGCATGTGCGCTAATTAATATAATTGGCTGGATGTTTTGCCATTGTATGCCATTGCCGCTGTGGCAAGTTGTTGGTGGACTAGTGCTAACCCAGCAGCTGATTGGGCACTAGTCCACCAACAACTTGCCACAGCGGCAATGGCGTACAATGGCAAAACAACCAGCCAATCATATTACTTAGCACACATGCATCAAAGAATTATTGAATGTCCTTTATGTCACAACAATCACTTTATCACTTGGCTCCTGATTGGCTTAAAGTTTATCATTAAGGTTTTGAATTTGGATCAGTAACAACTTTATCTAAAAACAGTTAACACTATAATTTTCTAATTCAAATTTAGCTGATCACCAAATTGTTGTTAATGTTTTCACAAGGGGCTATGATTGGGTGCTAAAAATAACTGTGTTCAGGATCTAGATACACACCATAGTAAATATATGATTTTATATAAATAAGCTGAACATAAAGAATAAAACCAACTATAAACAAAGAGAACCTGAACAATTGAAATTCAAAAAAAGATAATAGAAATAGAAATTTTCTGGGACCAGGGGTTTATTGAGGCAGGGAATAGTGATGCCTAGTAGGCAGAATAGCGCAGGAAGGAGGACGTAGAGGCAGTGCTGGCCTGGGGGGTCTGGGATTGGATGGGTTGGGTTTGCGGGCGGGGGGTGTTGGTGGCGGGGGTGGAGGCAGGAGGATTGCACGTGATGGCTGCCATATACCGCTCATTGTATTCCTCATCAGTCATTGGCTGGATGGGCTGGTAGGTGGCTGTGGCATGGGGTGAGAGGCGCTTATTCTTGTGTGATTGGTTGCCCATGTTCACATGGAAAACCATTTGTGCAAACTAGTCAGCCACCATTTGGTGACCAAAGAGAAAATTGTGGTCAAGGACCCCAAGATAGAGGTTGTTGAAAGCCTGAGGGTGGCACTCCTGTAGTGTATCTCCAATGTTGAAGAAGAAGACATCAGCCAGATGGACGTCTGCATGGCCGGCGGGGTAGACTGAGGCCTGGTGCCCGCGTCCCTGGATGGCATCAAGGGCGGTAGAGCTTCCCTCCATCTGGTGGCTCAAGAAAATCTGGTATTTGGAATTCAAGCCATCCCAGGAGTTGAGCAATCCATCAAAGATTTGGCTGTATGAGTACCCATCAATGAAATCAGAGTTTGTCCAATAGTAGACAAAACCCTTGGCTGAAACAGCCAGAAATGCACCAATGAATGTCCCCTTCTTTACCTTCTTCCTTTCATTCTTGGTGGCAGCTTTTCCTTGCTCACCAAAATTGTCAAATGCAATTGATAACTTGTAGTATGAGACAAACATGATGTCATCTGTTAGACTTGTCAAGCATCTGACCAGGGTTGATTCAATTGCAGTGTCATATGGGGAATCCTCAGCACCATCCCATTGGTCGCTGGCAAAATATGTAAGAACCCTAATTGAATCACCTTTCCATGCATCCAGAGCTGCACCATGTGCTCAGACACCCAAATGCCATGGTGTGCAAGTTGCTTCTGGACCTGGGTCAAGGGAAGCTTGGGGTCCCGCTGGAGGAAGTCAAGCATTATTGGGTAGGCCTCGGTTATCTGGGACTCTGTGGCCTTCTTTGGCTTCTTGGCTGTCCCAATCAGATTTCCCTTGTTCATTAGGTTGTTGAACTCCTGCATTATAGTGGCTTGGGTAAATTGCAACTGGGTGGCAATCTGGTCCCACAACAGACCCTGTAGGTTTAGTGCCACAATTTCCTGAAGAATTTGGGCAGTGATTATTCTGCGTTTGGGGCGCTGGGCGGTGGGAGCTGAAGCCTGATTGGCTGTAGGGGGGCAGGTTGGCTGGTTGCAGGAAGTTGTTCTGGATTGAGGTTGCCACCCTGATTGGTTTGTTGACAGGCAGCTTGTGCAGGGGTGGGTGTGGGAACAAGGGCAGAGCTAGATGCTAAGTGACTCTCAAACAAGTCAAAGCCATATGGGTTGGGGGATAGTAACAGGTCAGCTTCCTTGTTACCCGCCTCAAAGGCTTGGGTGTAAACAGGTGCCTTATTGTTCTGAGCCTTGCCTTCATTGCAGCTGGCTTGGCTGCTGGCGCTGTCAAAGATATTGCTTGTAAAAACCATTGTAAAAAAACCTAGGATAAAATCACTAAAAGAAGAAATTAGAATTTTAATGATTTATTTTTATTGAAATCTTGAGTCCATATTTGGAAGGATCTCAAAACCATTCCATACAAATCTGGAGCCATGAAAATGGATAAAATGCCTCTGGTCCTAAATTAGATAGCTGTTGATTGGCTATTAAATTGATAGTTTTCTATTTTAGGCTGCTCATACTACACATCTTGTGTGAGTTCATTTTGTTTTGTGCTTGTGTAATCTTGCTTCTAGATTGCTCAAGTTTTGTTTCACTTTAGTCCTTCTGTTGGTGCCTCATATTAATCCTGATTTGATTATAATATACTCTGGAATAGCATCCACTCATTTCACTTGTTGTGTCAGTTCATTTTGTTTGTGGTTTGAACTACACCGCTTGATGTTTGATATAATTTTGTATGATGGGTTAGTGAAATTTTGTTTTTGGTTTGACAGTTCATTTATTAACCAAAGATATTTAGATTAATTGAATCCTGAATCTTGTGCAACTTAGATTTTATTTAAATCTGAAATCATTTTGTTTAAATCTGAAGAATTTTTGCTTGTCACCATAGCTTTTAAAACTACTGTAAGGGCAATAGAATGATTGCCTGATTTCCCTCTTGTTTTGCTGCAGTTGCTATTTTATGCCTTTAAACTTGTTTAATTGCGCCTAAAAAGCGCTATTTGAATCAAGGATTTATTGTGCATAGAGCTCTGTCTTTACTTCTGCGCTAATAATAGAATTGAAGCATTTAAGATCCACTTTCCTTCATTTGGAAAGGCGCATGAAACTGGTTGTTTTATTGCCCAGGCACTTTCTAATGCCATTTCTCCACTGCCTCCATTTGAAAAGTCCTTCTTTTGGTGCCTCTTTCCTTTGGAAATCATTCCCCTGCCCCCACTATATAACCTTCTAACATATTAAATAAAGAAACGGTTTTTTCTTATTATCTTCTTATATTCTTCTGTCCTTACCCATGCTGTCACTATACCACAACAGGTATAGTACTAAAATAAAGAAGTATTAGACTAACTATTTGTAGAATTCAGCACCCAGGCTTCATATTTTACAGTAAAGATCCTTGGAGGTGGACATCACCTGCACAAGATACTACTTGAGCAGTCAGGAGATGGCAGTGCTGGGAATAATGTAGGTGGGCTTGCCCTTGGTGGTTTACACCTTATCCCAGTGCTCAGCATTGAGCCAAACTGGGCAGGAGAAATCCTTGCAGGTATAGTGGCAGCTCTTGAAACCCTGGTTGGCACTGTTGCGGGAAGAAATTGTCAGGGACCCACCCACTTGGAAGTAATCTCCCAAGGTGATGAATGATAGCAGAGGGATTAAGACCAGTAACCCAGGAAACCATGGGCAGGGACACCATACCTAGGTGGAATAGTTCCCCAACTAGGAGATAACGGCCCAAAAGCAGATTGAAGCGGCCAAGGAAGAAGTATGCCCCAAGATAACACAAGAGAAAGGCAGAGGCCAATGGATGAAAGACCTGGGGTTTGACAATTGAGTGGGTGGACTGGTAGTTGTGGGGCTCTTCCTTCTGAGACAGGTTGTGAGACAAAGGTGTGGCAGTATACCATACTCCAGGGATTACTCTGCGCCAAGAACTGTCTAAATACTGAGTTTTGGGTGAAGTGCCAGAATCTGCACACAAACCCATCAAAATGCTGGCAAACAAGGCCAGCAATAAAAACATCCAAAAGAGCCATTTATAACCAAGAGACTCTCTAAGAAAAGTTCTTGGTAATATCATGTTATTATTAGAAAAGGTTTAAGTCAACTAAAAATAGGAAAATACTTTACTTGGGGTGAATTTAGACTTTATTGATTGAACAAATAATGAAAGATAGATTACCAGCATTTTATAGCATGGTAGCAAGAAAGTAATATAGTGGACATAGGAAAAGGAGATGAGGAAAGTTGGAGATGATTCTGGAGAATGGGCAGTTAGTATCTTCAAACTGGGGGAAATAAATTACTTCCTTATAATTAAAATCCCCTCAACAGAATTGTTACAATTTTCTTATCTTAAAATTCTAACTGTTAGGCATGGCTTGGTTGACTCCACAAAGATGGAGACCAGGAGTTGATTTAAACTTCAAGAGCAGCAGACAACGGCACAAGGTCATCACATGAAGAGTCCAAAGGTGGGTTAACATCACCAAGAGAGCAAAAAAGACAGTTCAAAGTTGTTTTGTCCTTGTTTGATTGGCTACAATTGAATTTGAAGGTAACAATTGATTGAGCTCAATTTCAGTATTAACCTTGCTTTCTAGATGAGTGATTAAGTCTTGAAAGTGCGTGATTTAAATCCCTGTCCCTGTATCAAATTCAATTGGACTATAATCTTGAGGTAATAAAGAGCAAATATTACTAACTAATCCTTCATTCTTTGGAGCTTCAATTGAGAAAAAACTACCATGACTATCTAAAATTGGTGGCCCATTATTATTGTTGGCAGGAATAAGGTGAACTGAATTCCTGACAGAAATGTACCCATAGGCCACCATGGCCAGCCCACCCTTCACACCCATTATGGGGAGGTGTTTGGGCAAAGAGAAAGAAGCCTTGAACTTGCTATCAACACGGAAAATATTGTGGGCCCCAAAAGGGTCCCAGGGGCCAGCAGGAGCATGTCAGAAGCCTGGAAAGTAATTAGGGTATGGCTTGAAGTCATCCCCAGATGAGCTTGCCCCAGGGGAACTGGGTGAGGAGAGAAGATGAGAGCTTGTCCTGGTTCTGCTCATGTGTGGGAGACTTACTCTTGATGGAGGACCTTTGAGCTTAGCACAATTTTTGATGGGCTCCTTGTCTGATATGGAGTTGTAGTAGCTGTGGTTGGTGAGCAACCCATCAGATTCCTTACCCCCAGTGGAGTGAGCTGGGCTCTTCTCAGGGGTGGGCTTGGGGGTAGCCTTCTTGTGGAGTCTGGCTTCTTCTTTGGGTCTTTAGTATCCTTGAAGAGATGCTTGGTGCCTTTGGGAAGTTTGAACGTATTTATACCATATAAATGATAAGTAACAAGCTCTAAACAAAGCAATCAAATTACAAAGCAAACAAGAACAACTAAAAGAGCTACCATAATTAAAGTTTAAACCTATAGGGCCTTTATTGGAATTTAAAAATATGAGACTGGGGCAAAATTCTGTACTCTATCAAAGGTTAAAGCAAGGAGGTAAATGTCAAAAGCCACATGCAAGCAGGGCAAACCTTGAGATAAGCCTTATTTCAAAAATCAAAAAATATAAGCGGAAGACATTGACAATAAAGCATATCAAAATGTTTGACAGCTTCACCAGGAAAAGCTTAAAGCTTGCCACAAAAGAAGCGGGACACATCAACCTTGCAAGGGACAGTGTAAAGTCACTCCCCCCTTAGCCCTGGATAGGACAATCTTCTCACGCCGCGCAAAAAAATCTGCTCAAAAGCTGACCAAGCCCCTCAATTCCCTTGAAGATTTAGCCCACACAATTGATGAGAGATTTATGTTGGTATAACCTTCTCAAGTGGTAAATAATAGGGCTTTGGATTCTGTCCTTACTTGGGAGGAATCCCTGATTAATTTGGACTATTTCCTGGCTTGGTCTTGACACATTTAAAATTAATTAGGTCTAAGCAACCAGGTCGCGCTACTGCCAAATCATTAAATCCCAACTTAACTGGAATTGATGGCATTCAGAAGTGTTCTTTAGGCACTATTTAATCAGAGATTGGGTTGGAAATTGATGAGAAACCATCCAAACTCCCTGAAATTACTGGCAAAATTTCTACTTCACCCAATCAAACAACTGGTTGGTGTCAGCTGACCTTAAAATTCAAATGGGTTCCCTTGAAGCAAGACAGGGGACTTTTGGTCCCCTGCTTGCTCATTCTTACAAATAAAGTTTTAAACTTTGCACTTCAAACTTAAGTAGTTTTTTTGGGTCTGTTATTGACCCTTTGATTTCTCTAAGATTTTCAGTAAAAGTTTTTCTTTTCCTTACCTTTCCCCTCTCTTCTGGGCCCCTTTGCCACTTTTTGAAGTCCCTACCTACGTTGTCAGCATCAAAGTTAAAGCTTAACTCTTTTGCTTTGAAGAAAACAACTCAATTTTAAAAATTAGTAGTGAATTAAAAATATTTGCCTATTTTAAGTTCAATTTTGCACTTTTTTTACTTTTGATTACGCTTAGACTTCATATACGCTTTATTAAAGCTTCCCTATACACTTCAATAAAGCTTTTTGATACACTTTCAAACCCTTTGGTCCACAGTTGCTGTTCCTTGTATATTCTTGGTGTCATAGAGTCCGCTGGTTTAAGATTGAACTTGAAATTTGAAGAACTACCTGCAATTTTGTTGAGCTCCACCTTCAGACCCCAAAAATGTTAGTGCCTCTGGTAAAATTTGTGGTTTTTACCTTGGCACCTGCCCTGGTAATGATTTGGTCTACCTCTCCAGATCTTTGGGGTTGTATCTCCAATTCCTTCCTCCACGTTGGCATCAACCCCAACCAGTTCTTGCATATTTTTGAGGATATCCCTGCATGCGCTCAGAACATATACACCACCAGTGAGAACGTGGTGAAAAGTCTAACTTGCAATGACCTAGAGTTCCCTGCCGTCAAGACAGCAACTGTGGTAAGTTTGACTCCCTTAAACTCAACTCCCTGATACTTGACACTTTGTCGAGTACCAGGAAGTTGAGTGCCGCATATGTGAATCTATTAGTATTTTTGGCTTAACTAATTTTAAGCTAATTTTACTAGTAATTTAGGGGTTTGAAACCAAAAACCAAGGTTAAATTTACTCAAACTTGACTCTGTTTAATAAATTGGTTAGCTAAAAAGCCAATTTAAGGGGCAATTTATAAGTAAATTTACTAATATAAATGAAAAAAACCTGTGTTTGACACTCTAAACCCAAAAGTGACCAGTTTGACACTTTTTAAGCCAAATTTTAATTTTATTAATAAAATACTTATGCGCTTATATAAAAATTGTTATTTACTATTATATTTTTATTATTAGTGTCCATAGTTGTTGATTAGGCTCCCAAGCACCACTATACTGGATTTAGTGGTACAGATATTAATCAAATACCCCACTTGTTTTACATTATGTCATTCCCCGGTTTTTTGATTAAGTGGTTCCACATAAATTAAGCCCAATTTATTAAGAGATTTCATATGTAATTTATAAAAAACTGAAACTCAACACTTTCTTTGTTCAACTCTATCCACTTGACACCTGATTGGTTTCAGATTTAACTAATCAATGGCGTAGAATTCAGGCTAAATTAATATGTGACACACTATGAGCGCCACTCAACACTCACCCACTTGACACTTTAACTTGGGGATTAGTACAGAGAGCTTCTTAACGTTTTAACCAACACTATGGTAAATAATTCACTCCCAGCTCCTCCCAGCATAACTTAAACACTAATAAACACATTCCCATTCATTTACTTTTTTAACTTATGTTGTATTTTTTATTTTTGAGCATACAAAACTGCCTTGCTTTTGAGTTAACTTTTGAACCCAGTTTAAATTTAAGCAAGTTTTATATGTAAAAAACATAGTAAATTTGATGTTTCTGCTCGGCTCCAGCATACTTGACAGTGAGAATTCAGCTTTTTCCGGCTGTTCAACAGTGCCAAACTTGACACTTTACTATGTCTTGAATTTTCAACTCTCAATAAAAAATAATTCCACATAGTAATTATTTTTTGCTATTATAATCTACTACTTTTTCTGTTGCTCTTCATATAATTTTCATATATTTTTTTGATTTTCAATTAAACTTTTACATTGATTTAACACTAAGATGTTATGCTGAACCTAACATCTTTGATGCTTTCTCATAAATTCACTTATTTTCTATGTTTTAACCTTTATATCTACATTTTGGTTTTCTATTTTGCTTCTATTTACTTTTTTATTTATTTTTTTGATAAATAAAACTTTATTTGCATACTTTTCATTCAACTTTTGCTTTGCTTTACCTCTTTGTGTTTGCAATATCTTCTCAATCATTTTATTTACAATGCTAAACTTTTCTTTAGACAAAATCAAGCAAGAACAGCCAGAAGCCTAAGCGCCAAGCCTCCAAAGGCTCCAAAGAAACTGCCTCCACCCCCAAGCGTGCCAAGAAGCCTGCAAAGGCAAAGTCTCCAACCTCATCTCCTCCCACTCCTCCCCCCTCCACCCTCATCTTCTACATCCCCTTCACCTTCCCCCCAAAAATCTTCCCCCAATAAATCAGATTATGATCTTACCAACCACTCATTTTATCACTCAGAGGCCGACTCTGAGCCTACCAAGGAGCGCCAGACCAAGAAGGCAAAGGCTGCCAAGAAGCCCACCTCTTCTTCTGGTAAAAAAAAGAGGCATTCAAGCAGGCCTCAAAGAATTTTTCCCCTCTCCCTCCCAATGGCTCTTCTCCTCCTTCTTCATCTGTCTCCCAAGATGAGCCAGAGAATTACTCCAAGAAGTTTAAAGCTTCTGGCCATGTGGCTTGGGATCCACTGGCCATCCACAACCTTTGCAACGTGGGCAGAGAGTTTAAAGTTCCCAAGCGCTTTCCCTGGTACTTTCTGATCATGTCTGTAAAGGGTGGCCCTGGTTATATTGCCAACAATTATATCTTTACTTGCAACAACCAAAAGCGGCAGACCAAAAGCAAGCACTTTGTCTGCAAGGATAAGACTTGCAGGGCCCAGTTGAACACCAAGGGCTGGGAGCAAGTAACGTTGGAGAAGGGGGAGCACACTTGTGAGCCCCCAATCATCTAATCACTTGGATGTTAAAGTGGTACCTTGTGCAAGTAATACCCACATCCTCTCATCTTTGCACATCAGATCTGGCCATCAAGGCCCTCCAACATCTCAAACCCAACAATCTCAAGTTGGTACCAACACAGGAGCAGTTGGTCAAATTCATCAGCAATAAGTGTATTGCTGCAAATCCCCCTCCCCTAAGGCTTCTGACGTTCTCTCTGAGCTCACACTCACTCATGAGCTTAAGCAGCTTCCTAGTGGGGAGCGCTTCCTGCTTCATGATGATGGGCCTGCAGCCAAGGACCGTATAATCTGCTACTCAACTCAGCAGAACCTGATGAAGTTGAAAAGGGCATCAACCTGGCTAGTTGATGGTACTTTCGCCACTTGCCCCCGGATGTTCAAGCAGCTCTGGATGATTCATGCCCAGATTGACATCCAGGTGATTCCACTTGCGTTTTTCCTTCTTCCCGGGGCCACTGAGGCCATCTATACCTGTGTGTTCTCCATTCTCCACCAAAAAATTGCCCTCCTTCCTCCCGCTGATGATGATGAATCCAAGAAGACTCCCCCCCACACCTGCGCCAACCCACCTGCCTCTGACAAGGACCAGGCCACCCTGGACTTGGAGGAAAAGGCAAGGCTAAGAGCTCTTGGGCCTCGCATATGCATTATGGACTTTGAGCCTTCTCAGTTCAATGCATTTGAGCAGCTGTTTAGCAGGAAGGTGAAGGGGTACCACTTTCACTTCTGCCAAGCAGTTGCTTGTAACGTGCAGGCCCACACGGAGCTTAGTAGGTTGAGCTGGAGGGATACTTTGGACACCTGCAGATTTGTGCTGGCACAATTTAGTGCCTTGGCTTTTTTAAAGCCAGAGCACACTGCAATGGGGTTTGAGGTGCTCTCAAAGTATCCCTACATAGTGAAGCACCTGGAGTTCAAGCCTTTTCTTGAGTACTTCAAGCCCCAGTGGATTGGGAAGTGTAAAGTTACGCCTCCCCCTTAGGCCTCCACTTCAATTCCTGCTAAATGCTTGGGAATTTCTACCAAATTATGTTTGAATATTTATCTAAAAGGTCACCAAAAAAGCCCAAGAAAAGCCATCAATTTAATACCTTGGAATTATTCAGAAGATGCCTCCACCTAACCCACCCAAGAGACACCTCTGGTTAAATATCACGTGCAAGAGCGGCCGGGAGCAGTGGTAATTGCATCCAAAGCATATTCCTGATGTTAATTGGTTCAGTTTTCCTTTTGACTATGTCCATTCAAAATTTGTCAAGATCTTCCTGTCTCAAGAAATTCATTTGTATCCGCTCATATGATTGGTCAATTGGTTTGTGACATTTGATCTACCACCTCAATCCCATTCCATCCCTTAAATGAATGCAAGAGTTGTAAAAGACCTTGCTTCATCATTCTCTACTCTAATAAAGTTCAAAATTTGTTAGTCTAAACCAGCCATTTGGTTTTGGCTGTTGCTTTTGGTGTTCAGTTGATTCCCCCCCCCCTTTGGCCTCCCATGAATTGTTAGTGACAACTTTTGGTTGTTGCTGAAACCATGATTTTTATTATGGTTGAGAGCATGGTTTTATTTCCTACTAACCTGCTCCCCAATTCTCACATAATGATGAAGCCATTTTTCAGGCATTTGAGTCTTTTGCCACTGGTTGGACTTGCAGTTTCAATTTTTTTGACTATTACACTGGAATGTTTGAGTCCAAAGTTTAGTTGCTGCATCTTGCTTCATCCACAACTCATCTGCGCCCCTTTGAGGCTTGTCCCTCTCTCCCCTGGCCTAGCTTACTCTCCTGTTGTTTTGGTTTTACATTAGCTTGCATGGTTTTCCTTGCATCATCAGCTATCTTGGCATTCAGGTCACTTCATGGTTTTCATTTGTCCTATAATTGTGGTTCTGCTGGCTTGCTCCCTGGGTTTCTTAGTCAACCAGTGCAACTGGGTGGCAGTTGAAGTTCATTTCAAACTAGCACACTTGAATTTCAATCCAAATCATCCTATTTGAAGTCGATCCAAATCATCCAATTTGGAATTCGATCCAAACTTTCCAATTTGGAATTCAAATCAAGCCATCTCATTTAGAGTTCAATCTAAACCATCCCACTTGAAGTTCACACCCAAACCACCCCATTTGAAGTTGATCCAAACTATCACATTTGGAATTTTATCCAAACCATCTCCCTCAAAGTTCTATCCAAATCATCCAATTTGAAGTATAATCCTATAATCAAAGAGCTTCTCACTTTTTTGACAAAAGCTGATTGGATAGTGCCTCTGAAAGTGCTTGGACTGTGAGTGTATTATTTTCTGACTTCTGGAAAAGGAAATCTTGTCTTCAAATCACCTAGGTAATTTATTTTGCTGCTGTCAACTTGTCAGTAGCTTCTGTTTGGCTCCTGAGCCTCTCGGTGTTTTGAGACTCTATGGTTTGGGATATTGCAATAAAACCAAAACACTGTGGGCTCTGCTTGTCTTTTCCTGCTTCCCCTGTCCCTGCTTTTCCTTTTTTCTGACCAGTGGTGCCCCTGTCCTTATTTGGCAGTCATCTTGAAATAATAGATTGTATGAGATTTAGTCTCATGTTGGCCATCAGTCTGGTTAGCTCACCCTGCTCTGGGTTTTGGTCCTCCCCCCAGTTCCTGTCCCTTCTCCTGGTCAGTGATGCCCCTACCCTTATTTGGCTGTCATCTTGAAATATTGATTGTATGGGATTTAGTCTCATATCAGCCATCAGTCTGGATAGCTCATCCCTGGTTGGGTTTTTTTTCCTCCCTGCCCTTACACCCTGTCCCGCTCTTTGGTCCTAGCAGAGGCAAATTTATTTGTTTTGTCCTTCCCTACACCCTTCCTTATCATGGCTGCATAGTAGTTGTTCATGATGCTCACAATTAAGTGTTAACACCAATAAAAATTCCCTACTGTTGCTTGGAAAGGATGTCCAATCTGATCCCTCTAAAAATATGTGCCTCACATATGCCTTCCTTGTAACTAGCTTCCAAATTGGCCTTTTGAAGGTCTCCTAAGTTGGCTGGCAACTCTTTCATGCTCTAGTCCCTGACTGGTCCCTTAACCCTTTAATAGGAAAGGATAATGTAAAGTTACGCCTCCCCCTTAGGCCTCCACTTCAATTCCTGCCAAATGCTTGGGAATTTCTACTAAATTATGTTTGAATATTTATCTAAAAGGTCACCAAAAAAGCCCAAGAAAAGCCATCAATTTAATACCTTGGAATTATTCAGAAGATGCCTCCACCTAACTCACCCAAGAGACACCTCTGGTTAAATATCACGTGCAAAAGCGGCCGGGAGCAGTGGTAATTGCATCCAAAGCATATTCCTGATGTTAATTGGTTCAGTTTTCCTTTTGACTATGTCCATTCAAAATTTGTCAAGATCTTCCTGTCTCAAGAAATTCATTTGTATCCGCTCATATGATTGGTCAATTGGTTTGTGACATTTGATCTACCACCCTAATCCCATTTCATCCCTTAAATGAATGCAAGAGTTGTAAAAGACCTTGCTTCATCATTCTCTACTCTAATAAAGTTCAAAATTTGTTAGTCTAAACCAGCCATTTGGTTTTGGCTGTTGCTTTTGGTGTTCAGTTGATTCCCCCCCCCCTTTGGCCTCCCATGAATTGTTAGTGACAACTTTTGGTTGTTGCTGAAACCATAATTTTTATTATGATTGAGAGCATGGTTTTATTTCCTACTAACCTGCTTCCCATTTCTCACAGGAAGGTTGTCACACAGAGGCAAGGCAAGGCCCATGCCAAGGCCAGCT
Organism: Entomophthora muscae; assembly: GCA_014839935.2. Lineage (NCBI taxonomy): Eukaryota > Fungi > Entomophthoromycota > Entomophthoromycetes > Entomophthorales > Entomophthoraceae > Entomophthora > Entomophthora muscae. Next base: position 330,861 of record QTSX02000041.1, on the reverse strand, counting down.
GGAATGTGTACTGGGCGGCAGTGAATGGTGAGCCCAAGACCACCTCAGCGCTAGAGGCTTACCACAAAAACCTCAAGGCCAACTTTGGGCTCCACCCAAAATTCAATAAGTTCTTTTCCCTCTTGCAGCACAAGCAGGAGAAAACCATCTTCAAGCTGCGTGATCTCTCCAACCGCGTCCACCCACCAAGCCAACAACCTGCTGTACCCTCTTCATTAAGGCCATCCAGGGTGCGGCCAAGCACAAATACAAGGCCTCTGAGCTTAAGCAGCAGCTTGAGCTTATTGCTACTGCCCTCCTGAAAGAGGCCAAGATGAAACGGGGAAAGAATGACGAGGAATAAACTTGCTTGCTTGCTCGGTTTTATGATTTTTACTTTTAACTTTTTAACTTTAATTTTTACGTATTAGCTTTGATCATTTAGTTTTTAGTTTTAATTTTAAGTTTTTTTAACTTAATTAGATAGAAATAATTGTTTTATGTATACATGGTAAGATTGAGATGAATATATATAGTTGGAAGTAAGAGAAATAACTTAATTTTTGTTAATTTCCAAATAAAACATATGATATTCACAGTTGTGCTTATATGAACTATATCAAATAAATATTAATATTTTTTCATATTTTGCATAACTTTTATTGTTGTGTTTTTGTCTATTTTTTCATTGAAATTTTAATTTTTATGGCAATAAAAAATATTTTTATAATGAAGAGTGTAAATTACATAGTAAAATGAGAAATAATTGCTTATTTCTCCTTATTTTTATTTATTAAGTTACTGTTTTAATTGCATTTTTGAGCTTTTTGGGGTTACTTTAGTATACCATAGCTGTATAGCTTAGTTTTTTATATTAAAAGTTTTTAGTACATCAAGATCTGTTAATTAAAAAAGTGTCAATTTCCAGTTGTTGATCAGGGCAAAAGCTGAATTCTCACTTTACTATAGTGTCAAGTTCAAGGAAGTTGGCTTTAAGGGAGTCAAACTTACTACAGTTGCCGTCAAGACAGCCCCAGCTGCCCCCCAGCCTGGCCTACCCTATGCCCCTCCCATCTGAGGACCCGCTTGTCCTGGTTTCAGAGGAAGGCTTGGGCACCTCAGAGCTCAGTCCCAAACGTGCATCCAGGTTGCTTAGCAGAATGTTTTTGATGGGCTTGGACTCCTACTTCCCCTGGGTATCTGCCTTGTTCTCCCTATGGACGCCCCTTTGAGCGGCCATGCCAGTCCTGTACTGGATGATGTCCTGGTGGGTCCTCCCCCAGGATGGGAGCCAAACTTAGTTAGTTTAGCCCCCCTCTCACAGACAGCTAGCAAAAATATGCCAAACTCACTCTGACAGTCAGGAAATTGTAGGCATTATCAGAGACAATGTTGGCACTTTTGATTTCCTTTTGTAAGTTTACCATGCTTTTCCATAGCACACTTAATCAAAGCTAAGCAAACCAGCAAACATTAACCGTTTTTAGTGTATTTTTGTTCACATAACTAAACAGAAATAAAACCTATAAAAACAAGCTATAAAATCATCAAAGCTCTCTATTCATTGATTAAAATAATGGTTTGGGGTGAGAACTTAATATCCTACTATCATGTACACAAAAAGTTGTTAAGGCACCGCCTGGAACAATGAAAATGGTAGAGTGTCAACTTCCCCACCAACAGCATCCTCACTGGGCGGTGGCATAGTGATCTAGGCTTAATCATGCCACTCTAATTTGCTTAAATTCACCCCAGTGGCCAATCACAAGTGAATAGCCAACATCTCTGACTGTCAACTTTATAACCAATGATAAATTTTCAGTAAGTTCCATAGTAAATCTGGCTTAAATTATGGGATCATCACTAGCCACCAATCCATTTATGATATCAAAGTCATACCAAGTACCATGGATAGATTTATAAGATGAATATTTCAACCAGCTTCTATATGCGCTATAGCAATTTCAATATACTGATGTAATAAAAATAGATTTTTAACGGTTATTATAATATTTATACCGTAGGAGTTTCAGCTTTTTTATTGAAAGTATGTTTGGCTTAAGAAGTATAGACATTGACATGTTATGTTGGGAATAGGGCTTGGCAAAGAAATAGAACTTATTGGCAAAAGTGTAGGGAGGTTTGGGTTAAGCCAAGGTGTTGATCAAGGCTGATATGGATTGGGTCAGAATGGCCACACTATTGTCAAATTTTCTGGGTCCACTCCCTGGAGAGCATTAAAGGATGGGGGTTGTCAGGAAACCAACCCTGATTGGCCAGCTTGCTAGTGTTTGGAAACTGGCAGGTTGCAGACTGGGTGAGCAGAGCCCACCAAAGGATTGGTGCTAACTTAATGAGGTAGGACATTGACTTGCCCACCCACGACCACGGACCGGTGGCTGGGACAATAGTATCTATTACTCCTGTCAGAGTAATATATAAAATTCCAAAAAGCTTGTTAGTATGGTTCAGTGAGAGCTCAGCGGTAGAGGCAAGCATTGGTTTGGGGGTGACAGGTGGTTCTATGTCCATTTGGTAGGCGGAAATGAAGTTGTATTTATCTCTGAACAGGTGGGGTTTGGTAATGTACCAAGGGCCTTCTCAGTTGTATCTGGTTAACTCGGTAGTTCTGGCCAAGGAATCCTGGGCTAGTATGTTGTCAGTAGTGTAGTCCTTGTACTCAGGCTTTAAGGGGTACTCTGTGAAATAGACAGGACCAAAGGGGGCACCTGGCGGGCAGACAGCCTGCGGGCCTGGCCAGGAGGGCAGACAATCTTGGGGTTAACTGGAAGATAGCAAGAATAAAATACAGCAATAGTTAGGGAAACCAATATCTCATAACCTTTATTTTAAAATGATGATGGGGGTTGATCTTGTCCTGGCAGGTATTTATACCACCCTTCCAGGCTTCACCACCTGGTTGGGTTTTCTGGGCTCGGGCAGGTTGGCATTGGGTGTCTCAGATGGCAGTGTGGCGCTCGGCACTGGCGGTTTGCCACTGGCCGCTTTGGGGTGAGAAGACTTTGAATCTTTCTGTTTATCAATTTGGGTATTGGGTGCCTCTTTGGGTTCAGTGCCTTCCCTGGGACTTTGGGGGAGTTTGAAATAACTTTCAGGGAGAAATTTATCTGTTTCACCGGGAAAACCGCCGGTGTCAGGTGTTAGCACCTCAGGGAAATTCCTGGCATCTTGCACTGGTGGTTTGCTTGCAGAATTCTGCGGAGCAGCTAAGGGTTTGTGTGGGATTCCTGGTCACCAGTCCCCATAGTGTGTCCTGGGTTGTAGCCAGGGACCGGCTTGGAGGAGTCATCATTCTTCAATAGGGGTGAAGGGTTGGTGAGAAGCTTATACTTGGCTTGCATAAGGGCAAACTCCTCCAGTACCTTTCCAATCACCAAGCGAGCGTCTCCACTGTATACCTGGACTTCAGCAGGCGCCAGCCCGCCTGTAGGCTGATACCAATCCTAGAGTAGTCTTGCAAACTCTTCTCCGATAAACTCTTTTCCTCTATTTGACATCTCTAAATACCTGGTCACCTTCTCCCACTCCTCCTGGGCAGATTTACTAGAGGCAAACTTCCTGCACCCTAGGTGTTATGATTTCTCATCCCCTGGGCTAGGATAGAAAATATGGGGCAATTGACTCATGAGACTTATATACTCTTTTCACACAGGAAAAATTAGATAGGGGTTGTAATAGGCGCTTTATTCTCTGTCAGAAGGAAGATCCCCTTAAAAACCTTCTGAGATATTGCCTTTGGGTAGGGAATAAGAAAGGGTTTGTGCCAAAACTTGGAGTCCTTTAACAATATCTTGGACTTCTTGTACTTGGTCTTTGACTCCTGCTCCTTGATCTTGGGCTCCTTTGCTCTGGTCTTGGGCTCCAGCACTTTGGTCGTGGGCTCCGTTGTCTTAATCTTAAGCTCCTGTGGTCTGACTTGGCTCTGGCTTCCTATCCTTGGTCTCCTGCTCCTTCTGTAGCTTTGGTGGCCTTTGTAATTCACTTGATCCAGTCTCTGAAGAGTCTCAGATAGCTCTCTCTTTTATAGCCCCTTGTTTCAGACCAAAATCCTCTCTTAGAACTCTGGTTCTTTAAAGCTTAAACTATCCTGGTTTTCTTCTTCTATAATATATTAAACTTTCAAAATTACTTTAGCCAATGAAAGCCCTGAATTTTCCGCTTCTGCTCCCCATTTTTTTGGCTTTAACTCTCAAGTTAAAGCCCTTAAAAACCTGATTAAGTAGGCTCCGGGTCGCAGCCAATCAAACGCCTTGCTTCAACAGTTTTGCTGAAACAGTTTATCCAGATGACCTGTTCCTGACCCTGGTTTGAACTCCAAGCTGTCCTGCTCCGGGTAACCCACTGCTCCGTGTTTCGAACAGTTTTGCCGTAATTCCCATCATGTTTTCCCAGCAAATCTTGAGCGCTTCCACATATGTTTTACTTAGGCAATTTTTGCTCCTTTGATTTTTCAAGGTTTCTCTACGTTTCTCTGTGTTTCTGTCAACTTTTCTCATCTTTGAACCTGCCTGTTGCTTGTCCTTTTGCTTCCCTAGTTGTTCTTGGCAAAATTTGCTCTTTTGCTCTCACAGTTTCTCCGTTCTTCTTCCAGCTTCTTTCTGGTCCTTTTTCTCTTGAATCTTTTTCCTAAAAATAACATATAGTTCTAATAATCTATAGATTATTTTTCCTCCTCTTTCTTTTTCCTTATATGATTTTTAATCCTTTTTTAATTATAATCAGGCAGTATTCAATCATTCTTTAACTGCTTCTTTATATCCAAATTTCTTCTCAAAAGTCACTAAACCAGCTCTTCCAGCCTCTGTATTCAGTCCAGCTGGGTCATTCTCTCAGCTCTTCAGTTCTTCAGCACCAACTTCTGGTCCTTTGGCCATCCTACCCCATTATTTGCTAGTCCTTCATCCTGTCTTCTTGTCCTTCTGCTTATCCTTAACCAGTTCCTCACCAGGAACTTCATTTGTTCCTTTAACACACTGAACCATATTGGTCCATTTCATTCAATATGAATTGACATTTCATCAACTAGCCTTCACTGTGACCAAACAGTCCTTCTTGCTAGTTTTCTCTGCTAATTCTGTGAACCACCTCGGTTCTTTATCTCAGCCCCTGTTACCAGAACTTGTAGACCCAGGCATGAGTCTACATTGAGCTGGTGTTTGACTGGGCCCTCACAAGTGGCAATCCACTTAGGCCATTCAACCATAAATCTATGTCTATGTGTTGTCTTTACTCACCCAGGTGATGAAGTCTGGGCTTTCAGTCACAGAGTAATCAGCTCTACTTCCCAGAGGCCTGATCACACCAAGTTCTGCAGCTTGCTTCCCCGAGCAAGCCACCTTGATGACATCTCTGAGCATGCCTATACCCTCCAATGCTCACTCTGGGTTTTCCCCAAAGCTCTCATAAGGGCATAAACAAGGACACCCTGCCAGTCCGTTAGGCAGGGTGCTTGCTCACAGGCCTCCTGCAAGCGTATTAGGGTATGTTGAGCCCTCAGAGCTCTTCCCCTCCCTGGCAGCCTGTGTTACCCGCCAGGAGTCCAAACTTACTCTCCTCCCCAGACAGACAAAGTTCCCTGCTTGCTATTTCAGTCTCCACCCTCCTGCAGCCACGGTTTTCTGCTAGGTGAAGTACTATAGCCCAAAGCAGCCAACATCTTCTGCTGGGTGGAGGCAACAACTGCCTCTGGTAATCCTTTGTTACCTACCAGCCAGGCCTTACTTACCCTAGTAGACCATGTTACCTACTAGGCTTACCTCACTTATCCTTAGCAGCTCTATGCTACCTACTAGTTTACAACGTTGCTATCTGACCACACTTTGTCATTCTTTAGCATATTGTCTTTATTTGAAGCCAAATTCACCCTTGCCTGCAAACCGCACACATGTGGATCACCACAGTTTGGGTCCTGGTGGCCTGGCAGCAACTTCATCAATTAGTAGTGGGTTATTGCGTTTCCAGCCTATAAATCTGGTGGTCTGCAAAGGGTTTTGTACAGGGTTTAACTCTGATTCCGTATTTTGAGATTTAGGAGCATCCAAATTGTCATTCCTGACAGAGGTTGTGCTAGTGCGGCTAGCAAGTTTGTTTTATGCCTCGCGTTTTGGGTTGGCAGTATCTATGGTGAGGACTTTCATTGACAGGGTAGAGGCGCTCCAGTTACTTTGCTTGATACTGGTTCATGTCTTGTTGATGGTGATGGCTACAGTTTATAATAGTGATGAGGAGCGCCTTTTGAGAAAGCTTCAAATATGGAATTGAGAAAGAAGAGAAGTATATTTTATTGGATAATACTTTAGACTTATATAGCTTTGGCTGTAGCGGTGTCAGGAATATTCCTGACAGCACCTTGTGTCAAGATAAACTTTTGTGCGCAATCAAGCTCAAAGAGCAAAATAAAAAATTGCAGCAGTTTCCCCTGATTGGGAAAACTGCCACAAAACACCAGGCCAAAGAATCAAAAATTAAAAAATGGAATTTTGGGGAAAACAGGTTTTATACCCTGGCCGCGGACCGTGCGGCCGGCTGCCAGCCAGCCAGCGGGAGACAGCGCATCCCCCACAATGGGACTGTCCACCCCCGCCAAATGAGAAAATCACCCAATTGGGAAACCCCAAAAGGCAATTTCCCCAAACCCAAAAGAAGGGAAAACTGCTGCCCAAATTTGGAATCTACCAAATTTGGGAGGGGCTAACAAGCTGCCCAACACAACCATTCCTGCATTAACTGCAGAAATCAAATTTGGATGCATGAAAGCATCCAATGATACGTCAAACCAATGCAAGCCCAGAAGTAATAATTAATTGCCTGCACACCACTTCCAATTCCCCTCCCAAAAGAGAATTCCAGACAACACCAAGTGTTTGGGGTTCCCTGTCCAATGTTTTGCACTATTCATGCCCCACAAGGATGATAGTATATAATAAAGCCAAATCACTTGATGATAGTTTATGCTATCATTGAGTGAAATTACCTCTCAATAGTATCACATAAATCAATTCAAAAACTTTACCTACAAGAAGTTAAACAAGACACTAAGCTTTGTCTGCCCTTCCCCAGGATCAGAAGATGAATCATCTAATCTTCTCAGCTGTTCTCACAGCCTGCCTAGGGATTGGAAGCCACCAATATAACCACCAGCATGGGCCATTTAACAAACCACCTGGTAAGTATTACTACAAGGAGCCAGCGCAGCTCTACTCCTCCAAGATGTACTTCTGGCCCACGCTGGTGTTGCCCCGCTCCACCCAGTCTGTAGCCATATACACCTGTATATACTATGTACTCACATATTTTGTTGATAGATTTTGGACGCTATAATGTGTACGCCAAAGTCTTTCAATTGATGATGACAGCCTATCCAATTGTGACGGCCCTCACAGGCTTCCAAGTTGCCAACTTGGTCCTATTTTGCTAGAATACTCCCCCAATTGTTGGGTCTTTACAGGCGGAGATTTAGCTGGATCAAACCTAGGGGTTGGTCATGTGCGGGATGGGTTCGTGTCACTGGATACCTGGACAGTCATGTGATAATGCTTGATTGCCTTTTCAGTATGCCAAACTGTATATTGGAGGGGCACTAAATCAGGTGATGACTGAATGTTAAGTGAGTTGGCAGTAGCCAGAATACTTGTACATCCAGATCCTTAACAATAGTATCTGGGTTAACTATGTATCTAAAAGTTAAGCTTTGAGGATAGATGGGAACTTTATTGGTGTTAAGATTGGATCTTTTAGGGTGATGGTTAGGGCTGTGTCAGCCTAGAAAAGGGATGATTATGGCAAATGCCTAATCATCTTGTCCTTCCTTCCCTATTCACCTCTTTCAGATTCCCCTACGTTGGGGGAATCCGAAATCACCTAAAAAAGGTGGTAAAAGCCTTTTTGCTTTCCAGATTTTGTGATATTAATAAAATAAAGCATAATAAAATTTATTTTTTAAATACCTTTTGAATTCTGAATTTAATTTTTCAAAATTTTAAAAATAGAAAAGTAAAAAAATTATTTTATTAAAAGAAATCCGAAATCGAACACCCTTCTGAGGGTGTAGAAGGACATGATTCTAGAAAATCTTCTCAAAGAAGATTCTTGCGAAATCCGACGCAGCCCTAGTGATGGTTGAGACTCATCAAGTTTCGAGTGGGTGGAGGTTGAGCCGGTTTATGGAGGTTCGCTGGCGCATGATGGTTAGGGTTGAGGTGGTCATCGTTGGAGCTCATAGGTCCTTTAAGACTTTGTAAATAGATCGGTTGGTGTATTTGTATCCATGATATCTTAGGCTTTGGTTGGAAAACTTGGGTTGGTTGTGGGGATGGAGAGCATGCCGGATTGAAGATCCAATAAGTTGGTGGGGATAAAGGTTTCGCAATCAGGAGGGGTTCACGCAATCAGTTGAGACAGAAAAGGATGGGGTTGGGTAGAGCTGGCGTACGTGATGAGATCATACTGAGTGGCTTGTAATGGAAATGATTCAAGATGTTGGTTGGAAATGGCTCGGTGTTCAAAGTTTATCGCGTGGCTATATTGGAGGGAAATGGATTGGTTTCGGTTTGGAAACTATTGACGCAACTGCGTGGTGGGTTGGGGTTTACAAAATAGATGGCGTAGCCTGGATGCATTGGCTCCTGGAGTGGATCATGACAAAGGAATTATCTGTCATTCGCCAGCCTTTCAAGGTTGGTTGAAGCAATGACGTAAGATGGCTTATTCCCTTTGTTATGCATCGTGATTTCCGAGTATTTATGGGGGATCCGGTATAGCTGGAACTTTGAACGGCGGGATCAAGGGTTAGCGGTGTTGACAAGCATTGGGCAAGTTGCCTATGAATAATCGTTGCCACGGAGCTTGTACCTTAAGCTCCTCCAGGGCGCTGAATGAGGCTGTTTCCATTGGAGCTACCGGTAGAAGGAAGGGATGGGTTGGCCATTTGTGTTTTGGAGAACCTTGATTGGTTGAAGCTTGTGGATTGATTCCAATTGATTTGATTGGAGTTGTATATATATAATACTATTATTAAATAGCTCTTTGAATCGGGGTGATGATTAGAGGTTGATTAAGAAAGTGTTGATTAGAATTTCAAGAATAAAAGGGTTATTGGGGTGGGGTATTTTAAGAATTAGATGCAGAAAATGGTAAAAATGAAATTAATATATTGATTGGGATTATTGAGCAACATGAAGAGTTTGGGCTTCAAAAGTGTGGGGATTCAAGGGTTGTTTGGAAGCTTTTAGAGAACTGTGGCGGATGGGTGTGTTGGTGCGAGAGGTGGCGGCTGACATGGATAGGGGGCGTGCGGACGCTGACGAGCGGCGTCGGAGGGGAGTGGATTTCTTTATGGTGAGAAAGGAAGTGCTGCTCTTTGAATAACTTGTGGGTGAGGTCTGCAGGGCTTCAGGGGGGGAGGGAAGGTAAAGGGCGGTCTGGTTTTTTGGGGGAAAGGCCGGACAAGGAGACGTTGGAGGGGGGAAGGCATTTTTACCTGGGGGACTGAAAGGATAAGTTGGACTGATGTTAAATAAATCACTCGCGTCTATATTGAAGTCGGTTCTTGCGAGTGAAGAGAGTGGCAGATCGTCTTGGAATTCTTGAATAAAACTTCTTGTTGGAGGGAGGCTCAAGTGTCTTTCGGGTGAAGACTCAGCCGCAGACTTTTTGGGCAAGGCAGGGAGTGGCTGTAAGTAGGGTGGGGAATCAGAGGAGGAGGAGCCCGATGAGGTGGGAGGTGCGCTGTTATCGGGGGTGTAAGATAGGTTGGGGATACCCAAAGGAGATTTGTTCACCTCATTGACCATTGTTATTCCAGATATCGGGGGAGTATCACTAACAGAATCCTGGTCACTGGAGTCAAAGTCGAAAGCTGCAAGTTCGGATTCAATGTCGATTTCTGAGGGGTCGTCTTCAGGAGGGGTATCTGAGATGACTATCGATCCTGAAGGGACAGTGTTTGGTAAAATTTTTCTGGGGGAAGCGGGTGGTGAAGGTCGTGAAAAGATCTGCGACCTTAGCTCCTCTCTGACCAACTGGCCCGTAGGAGGCAGAGGTGGCGAAGTGATGCTAGAATTGCTTGCTGAACTGAATCTGAGTGCGGAAAATATCTTTGTAGGCCTCTTGGCAGGCTTGGATAAGTTGGGTGTATTTAGGGGTGGGTTGAATAGAGGGGATGACTTTAAACCATCTGCCTCGATCTCTTCATCTTCACAGTTGATCCACTCATCGTTCCCATCTCGGGGCTTTTGCTTATTTTTTGCATTGAACTTGAATAAACCACGCATAAAGGTGATGGAATCTGGACGTTTCTTTGGTTTTGAATCCTCATTGTTCGCCATCTCCTCTGGCTTTCCCGATAGAGAGATATCCGATGATTCACTCGGAGTCAGTGATATCGAAGAAGAAGGATGGGATGATGGGAAAGGGCAAGCGGCCAGAATACTGGGATCCACATTGCTCTTTACCCAATCCAGGTAATTTTGAAGCTCTTTCACCCTGGTTTCAAGGTTATACCGCTCATTTTGAATTTGAATGAGATGTACTTCCTTCTGGGTCACCACCTTCTTGACAGCTTCAACATTGAATTTATTGTTGATCAGTTCCTTCTTCAGAAGTCTGTTTTGTTCAGTTAAATAATAATTGTCTATCTCCAGTATATTTAGTCTCTGAGTGGGGGAGTTGGAGCCATCCGATATCTCACCAAAGATGGAGCTTTGAGCAGTTGAAGTTTGGGAAGCGGTGCTTGTAGGTGAATCTAGGCTGCCCTCAACCAAGGCTAGTTTAGAGCCATCTTGGGTAGGGGAAAGTGGATTGGAAGGTAGTTTGAACATATCCCGGGTCTCGTCAAAGAGGCTCTGAAGCTGACGGTCGTAGTTGCAAGGAGGAACTTGTACATTGTCAGGTTTTTTCGGCTTCTCTTTGGATAGCTTGGCAGGCTTCTTCTTAGTGATTGGGAAGGACATTTAGAAAGCAAGTGGAAGAACTAAATAAAGTTAGATAAGCCAAAGTATCAGGGTAAGTCACGTACATTATCTTGGCTGCGAGATTCGATATGGCAAACAGTATCAATCAGCTTAGCCAGTCTAAGCACACTTGGCAAGTTGGTAGAGCAGCCTTTTACACTGAATTGTAGAGGAAATCCGCTCGAGGCAAAGCAAATCTTGTCGATGGATTCAAGTCCAATGCAAGCTGCTTCAGATTCTTCCAACTATTCTTTACCGATTCGGGGATCGCATCGGTATGATTGGCTGGTTTCGAAAATCGGATACCTTCATAAGTTGGGCATCCTTAAGACTTATGTTTCATGCAGTGTCGTTGCAGGGACTTGGTGACATTGAAGTTTTCAGTAGCCAATCAGAATGCAGCTTATTTAACGGTTCGCGTAAATTACTCGGGTGATATTTGAATTCAAACACATCAGTTAAGGCCTTGGATTCAGCCAATAGGAGGCGATGGCAGCTAGAGCAAGCCAAGTGAGCCCCGATAAGGAAAGGTGGCTTGAATTAAAGGTGGACCATCCCAGCTGCAGATCCAACTTGGGATTCAGAATTAAACAAGAATTTATACACCCGCTATCCAGGCAAAGCGACATGGGATCCAAGGATCGCATGCATAGCACCGAGCAGTCCCAAATAGATGCCTTCATAGCAACCAGCCCAAGTCTAACATTTATAAATGCTAAACCAGACTCCTGAATCGATGAGGCTCAAGCCCCTATGGAAGCATCGCCAAAGCCATCAGACTGAAATTTTAAAGCTGCGCCAGATAATTAATTAAATTAAACATACTCCTATTAATTATGATTATACCAGCCAATCATCCATGCGCCATTACATCTAATTCCACAAGCCAAGCAGAACGAGCATCGCGAAGACCTATTCTGCTCCTGCATCATATTCGCTTAGCCAAACTTCACCTTGGCTGGCAAACTTACACCTACTCCATCCAAACCATGTAGCTGCATATCCTTCCATTCATCGATAACTTGATATTCTCAGCACTGCCTCAATAAGAGGGTTAAAAATAAATAATCACAAATATTCATCAAGTAACTAAATGGTAATTCATTTCCAAACAAATAAAATGCGCTTCAGTCTGCCTCTAAATTAATTCCAATCCCAGCCTTTAGGTGCCTCGCTTTAAAAAAATAAACTAGATTTTTATTCTTCAGTTGAATCACGCCATTGAGTTACTAACTTATTTATATCCAATCACCTTCAAGGGGCTTCATTTAAATCCCAAATCAAAGTAAAGGGTTTTGGAACAGGTGCCTGACCCGCCACCAAATCAAGCGGCATGGAATTAAATCTATCAAAAAACAGAATCCTACCAAATATAATTAACCCCACACTCTTCAAAAGAACCAATCCCTCCTCGTCATGCTAGAAAACAGCTTACAAAGGGTCTAGCACTGTAACTCTCCTGCCCAGTCGAATCTATAAGCAATCAGCTCGGTTCCAAAGGGGCACCCTGATTCTAACTTGCATCGCCCAATAGAGTCGGGGTCAGGTTGATCCAGCTGAAACTCGGGTACCCAAGGTTCAGGACTCGGGCGGGAATCTTTTTTAACCCAAGGTTTGGCCCTCCAATTTTTTTGAGCCGAGCCTGCATATCAATCCAAGTTGGCACGAACCAACACGGTTGAAACCAAGGTGATCCAACATCGATCCAGCATGGCTTTGATCTGAGAAACGAAGCTGCTGCTCTAAAATCATCTCACACGTCACCCTACACCAGGCTAATGTTATGGCATCACTCAACCCACAACCATAGCATGATATCACATTCCTGTATAAAGAGTGGGGCCAATTTATAGCAACAATCCAAAAAAAACCTATAAACACTGTTGATCTCTACATTGACCAGCACCATATGTACCACTGTCTTGGTGGAACAATACAGTAGTTTTAAAAGCTATGGCGACAACCGAAAATACTTCAGATTTAAACGGAATGATTTCAGATTTGAACAAAATCCAAGTCGCGCAAGATTCAGGATTCAATTAATTTAAAAAAATTCAGTTAATAAATGAAATGTCAAACAAAAAATAAAATTTCACTAGCCCATTATACGAAATTATATCAAACATCAAGCGGTGTAGTTCAAACCACAAACAAAATGAACTGACACAACAAGTGAGATAGATGGATGCTGTTCCGGATTATATTATAATCCAATCAGGATCCATATGAGGTACCAACAGAAGGACTAAATGAAACAAAATTTGAGCAATCTAGAAGCGAGATTTCACAAGCACAAAACAAAATGAACTCACACAAGATGTGTAGTATAAGCAGCCTAAAATAGAAAACTATCAATTTAACAGCCAATCAACAGCTATCCAATTTAGGAACAGAGGCATTTTATTTATTTTCATGGCTTCTGATTTGTATGAAATGGTTTTGAGAACCTTCCAAATAGGGACTTGAGATTACAATAAAAATAAACCATTAAATTTTAAAATTTCTACTTTTAGTAATTTTATCCTAGGGTTTTTACAGTGGTTTTTACTAGCAACATCTTCAGCGGCGCAAGCAGCCAAGCCAGCTTCAATGGAGGCAAGGCTCAGGGCATGGAGGCACCCGTTTATACCCAAGCCTTTAAGGCGGGTAACAAGAAAGCTGACCTGTACCTGACCACCGACCCATATGGCTTTGACTTGTTTGAGAGTCACTTAGTGTCTAGCTCTGCCCCTGCTCCCGTACCCACCCCCACACAAGCTGCCCATCAACCAACTAATCAGGATGGCAACCTTGATTTGGAACAACTTCCTGCTAACGGCTGTTACAAAAGTAACAGCTTTGAAGCCCCAGGTGGGAATTGAACCCCTCCTAGCCACCAGGCGGGGCTAGCAGGCGGGGGAAATTTGCCCGCACCTGGATTTTTGCTTTTCAAAGTGAATCCAGGTGCGGGAACCATTCCTGCCCTGGTGGCAGCTGAGGGGCCTGGTTTGGGCCCCAAAAGCTATGCCCAAGCCTTGGTGGGTTTGGCTGGGCCTGGGCAGGCTATTTTTAGCTTCCCAGTAAACCCAGACCAAGCCCACTCTCCATTAAGTAATTTGGGGTCCCCAATTGGGGACCCCTTTTTTAATCAAGTTCTTTGGGCTCAAGAGAGCCTGTCAAGCCATTCCAAAAATGATGATCTAATTGGGAAAACCCCCAAAACACCAGAAGCCAAACCTGCCAAAATCAATGACCAGCCAAGCCAAGATAGACCATCAAAAAGCCAAACAACTGTTTGTTGCAACTGAACCAATGAGAGTCCAGTACTTGAAATTGGGGAAGACAACAGCCCAATAGAAAAGGACAGAATAATAAGAATAAGGTCTTGTTTATTGTAGGATATTGTGATTAATATACTAAATGGGGAAGCCACAAGGCCACAAGGGGGTGGCATAGTGGGGAGTTCTATGTAGGGATTGGAGCCGAGGAATAACTTGTGTGGGGATCAGCAGGTTGAATTGGCAACGCTCCTAATTAGGATGAAATGCCTGCCATTTGACATTGCCATCAGATCCATTCATAACGTTAGATACGTTAGCAGGCGAGGTTCAAACCTCGGTTGCAACACCCCCTTGCCCCCTGATTGTTGTCAGACACCAGGACTGGAGTCTGCGGGAGGTCTGGGAAGGTCCGCACAAACAATCTTTGTGTGGGAATGGCACGGTAGGGGCACAAGCAATTGTGGTGAAGTTTCTTGATGTTTCCCTGGGCATCCTCAAGTTGGTAGGTGTGGTTGTCATAGACGGCAGCTACCTTGAAGGGCCCTAGGTGGTTGGGTTCTAATTTGGCAGAATTGGGATTGAGGGTGTAGACGGGGTCACCTACGGCATATCTAGCTTTGAGGTGTTATGTCTCTCCCGCAATCCACTTGTGTTTGATCTCCCAGGCTTTGGCACACCATTGGTCTAGGGAGGGAGTTGGCACCAAGGGTGGCTTGTTGGGAACCTTGGACCTTAGTTTCCCCTGTTCAACCCCTGTCAGACTGTCAGGTGTTTCAAAGGCCAGGGTGTTAGGGCTGAACCCAGTGCCCCTGTTAATTCTTGCTTGCAGGATCAGTAGGGCAGTGGGAAGGTGTTCAGTTCACACAGTGTTAGGGTGCTCTTGTGAGAGCTTGGCAATCAGTTGAACCAGGGTGCCGTTTAATTGTTTCACGTACCCGTTGGCTTGCGGATGGTAGGGGGTCGTGACTATATGCTGGAGCGCGTTCTTGACGCAGTATGCCTTCACGACGTGTCCAACAAGTTCAGGCCTGCCATCTGTGATAAGACGCTTGGGTTGCCCAAAGCGAGCCACAATCTCCTTTCCAATAAAGCAGGTAACAGTGGTGGCGGTGTGGTTGGTTGTGGCCCAGGCCAATGGCCAATGCATGAAGTAGTTGATAGCGGTGATGATATACTTCTTACCCAGTCTGTCTTCGGGAAGCGGTCCCACAATGTCAAGGGCCCACTGTTCAAAGGGTTCCATAGCCTTGATGGGTAGGACAGACTTAGGAGGTGCAGGTTTGGAGGTATTCTTTTCACACAATACACATGTCTCAAGGAGGTCCAAGATGTCTTGGCGCATGCGCGGCCACCAGACCTTACATTTCATGATCTCAAAGAGGTTACGCCCTCTGATGTGACCCAAGGTTTGGTGGTAGTGCAAGATGGTGTCTTCTCGTTGTGTGGTGGGAATATAAGGCGTCTTCTCACCTGTCTCTTCCCGATGGCAGACGTTTCCAGCATCAATGGTGAGCTGACTTTTGTTGTCCTTCAGCTTGGAGATGGTGACCAAGTTAAGGCCCTTGTAGCAGGTCACCTCAGGGCGCAGGTAGAGCATGGGCCAGTCTGGGTCCAGACTGTCATCCCCAGTGATGAACACTACGTAGAGTTGTGAAAGGGCGTCAGCTGTGACGAGTTCCTTTCCAGGCTTATATTTGATGTGTAATTGATAGGGGGATAGACGTTCTGTAAATTCACTGCCACCTCCGGCTTTGGATCACACAATTTTACCTCGTCATACCAAGAAAGGTTCTAAAACGCCCGCCAAACCCCTTCATTCCTTAAATGATTTAGCTCACACGGTAGATGAGAGGTTTGTGCTGGCCTACCCTGCGGAACCTTTGCCTTTGGTTGCTCCCTCCTGGGAAGAAACACTGGTTAATTTAGACTACTTACTAGCTTGGTATCGCCCACTTCTAAAAACCATTAGAGCTGGCCAATCAGAGGTTGCCACATCAACACTAAGCAACCCAAGTGAGTTCCAAATGACCAGTGCCTCTTCCAGCCAATCAGATCTGACCGCAGAAATTGGAATGAAACCCTCCAGTCTCCCTGCCCCTGCCTAGCAAAGTTTTGCCTCCAGCCAATTGGATTTAGTTCCACTGTCATGTGACCCATCTTATTTGCAGCCCATCCCTTTTATGCAAGCAAAGGGACTTCTAGTCCCCTGCTTGTCTATTTTCCAATAATATTAAAGTTTGGAGCCATCTGCACTTTATTTTTTAAATTTGTTGTTGTTTGGAACCCAGTTTTGAGTTCCTACAGCCTAAAAATTGTGGTGTTAGTTTCTGTTCCAAGCTTACCTTCTGCCAGCCGGTTTCAAACCCGGCTTCTCTTCTGGGTCCCTATACTAGTGTTGATTCATCTAGTAGTTGTCTTTCCCGTTCTTGCATTTGAAAACAGAGTTTGAAACTCAAATTTTCAATTGATTTTCTTTATAATTCCTATTATTATTTTGAATTTTCTATTAAAATCATTGATTTTGAACCCGCTCTTGCTTGCCGTTCTTGCCAAGCCTCTCACGACCATTGTAAAGCTCTCTGGACCCGTTCTATTACAGTTTAGCTCTATTTTGCTAAGTATACCCTACCAGCCCCTGTTCTGCCTGATTTTTGTCAGAAAAACATACTGTCCTACTCCAAATTTTATGAGGAATATTCCTATGATACTCCCAGCTCTTAAATTTGTGGTATTTTCCTTGGCTCTGTTCTTGTTGCTTCTGTGGTCCACCTCCCCTGATTTGTGGGGGAAAATCTCTTTGTCAGCCCGTCTGGTGGGTAGAGACCCTGCTAGTCTCTGGGACCTCCCCAGTGGTCTTCTCTTTTCTGGAGAGGCTGTGGTCAAGAGCCTGAAGTGTGATGATTTGAACTTGGACACTGTGGATCATACCTCACCTGTTTCTGAAGAAGCAGTGCCTCCCATGCCTCCCCTCCCCAACATGGTCCAGAGACATACAGTACCCCCGGGTCCTCCAAGGTGTCCTATCCCGCTTCTACCCACACCCCTTGGTTGCTCACCGGCCTGATATTGATGGGTTTGAACGCCTACTTCCCTCAGTTGTCCCCGGTGCCCTCCCTGTGGTCCCCCCTCTGAGCGGCCATCCCAGTGGTTTGTTTCACCAGGATGGGAGCCAAACTTAGTTAGTTTAGCCCCCCTCTCTCACACATTCAACCCATCCTGCTTGGCGGCGTGTCAAATGGGACTGTGTGTTGAAGTACTGGAGTGACTTATGGTCTGTCAGAACGCAGGGTGGGAAGGTCGCATCTTCCAAGTAACAGCGCCACTTCTCAACGCAGTGTACAATGGCTGCCAGCCCTTTATCATGGATGGGGTAATTGTTGTTCCTAGTCAGTGAGCTTCCTGGACTCATATGCTACGGGGAGGAAGACACCATTGTCAGTTTATACCCTTAGCACACCCTCTATGTCCCTGTCAGAGGTGTCAGTCTTGAGTTTGTACTGTTGATTTTGGTTGGGAAACTGCAGTACTGGTGCTGTTGTGAGCCTTTGCTTCAACGTCTTGAAGGCTTGATCTCTGGCGGGGGTCCAATGGAAGCGCTGTTTGGTATTGAGGAGCTCAGTAAGAGGTGCAATTAGTTCTCTACAGTTGGGGATGAACTTGCATACATAGGCCACCATGCCCAAGAATGTTCACACTTGGCCCACATCAGTGGGGGGCAGCATGCTAGTGATTGCCTTGATTTTGGCAGGATTGGGCTTTATCCCTTGGGCAGAGATGGTGTGCCCAAGGAATAGTAACTCTAACTTGAGAAACTCACATTTGGAGGGTTTAGCTTTTAGCTGGTTTTCCCAAAGTGTGTTGAGGACAGCACGGAGGTGTTGGAGATGTGTGGTTTGATCTTGACTGAAGACAATAATGTTGTCAAGGTACACAACCACACACTTCCCAATCAGTTCCTCAAAGGCTTTGTTCATCAACATGGCAAAGGTGGAGGGAGCTTTAGTCATTCCAAAGTTCATGACACGACACTCAAACAACCTGTAGCGTGTGCGGAAGGCAGTTTTGCCTTGTCCCCTGGTGCAATGCGGACCTGGTTGTACCCTGCAGTGAGATTGATCTTGCTAAATACCTTTGAACCTGCAAGTGTATCAAACAGGTTGTCAATCAGCGGCAGGGGGTATTTATTTTTAACTGTCACCTCATTTAGGGCGCAGTAGTCTGTGACCAGGAAAAGGGACCCATCCTTCTTGGCTACAAAGAAGACTGCTGCCCCATATGAAGAGAGCAAGGGGCAAATGAATCCCTTATCAAGAGCGTCCACAAGGTGCTGGCGGAGGGTTTCATCTTCTTTTGGTGTGAGACGGTATAATGGTTGTGCTTTAGGTAATAATCCTTGAAGTTGTACAGTGTGCTGGATCTCCCGGGGTGGAGGTAGTTGTTCAAGTGTTTCACTGAATACGTCCTTGTACTCCTCGAGGAGTGCAGCTAGCGCTGCTGGTGGTGATGTTGACAAGGGGAGGGACTGCAGATGGTTCTGCACGGATAACTTTGACTGAACATTGGTTAAACTCTAGTTTCCCCCCTTGAAATTGTATGAGCCTGTTTCCGTCATTCTGACAAACACAGTGTCATGTAGTAGTTTGTTTATTTCCATGGAGTAAATCTGAAAACCCACCCCATTTCTGTTGAAGGTGATGACAGAGGTATCCCAGTCAATGTAAGGGCGGTTATGCCGGAGCCAGTTGAGGCCAGCAATTACGTTGTGGCTGAGGCCTGCCATGATTGGCCCAGAGAGCTTAACCTGGATGTTCCCCATTCTTACGGAGAAGGGTACTGTCTTGTGGGTGATGGCAATCCTGCGGGAATTGGCTACATGTACTGCTTTGAATCTGCTGGGTACTCAGTCTAATTGCTGGGAGTCAGCAAACACCTGATCTACCATGGTGTGATCAGCCCCGGTATCTACCAGTAACTTGTGGGTTTTCCCACAGAAATGGAAGGGATAGGAAAATCATGTTACTTTATTTGCGGAATGAGCGGCTTGCAACACGGGGCCATTGCTATGGACCTGAAAGACGTCTAGGGTTTTGACCCCGTGAAGATTGTAGTCGCGGAAGTTCTTTGCAAGCAAGGGCTGAGAGAGCGGTTCAGTTGGGGTTGTAAGGCCTCTTGTTGTTAAAACCCCCAGGCTTTTCCTTGGTCCTTGATTAGCGCTAACTGGAGCTCTCCCTTGCAGGGGCGTTTAGTTGCACTTTCCTGCTGGCGCGGTTGGCAATGGCCCACTTGACCTTGGCCATTGTTAGGTGCAGGACGTGGTTGGGGTGGAGCATTGTTGGTGCAGTGGAAGCCCATTGAAGCCTGGTTACTGGCCTCTACAATGGCTTTATAGCAGTTGTCAATAGAGGTGCAGCGGCCAACAGGAACCCACTTGCAAACATGGGGTTTTAACCCATTAACAATGAGAGTGAGCAACATGGTGTTCCCATTGGTCACTGCTTTGGGGGCAGCAGCAAGGGCTTGTTGCCACACAGCAAGATACTCAGGGACAGAACCAGTCTGCTTGATGGCTAAGAGGGGAGTCCCCAAGATAATGGGAGAGAAGGTTTCACTATATTGGGACTTGGCGGCGTCTTGAAAGATTGCCCAGGTGACGTCAAACTCCTGGCTGGCCCAGTTGGTGAACCACACAGCGGCGGGCCCCGTAAGGCAGCCAGATGCGGTGGCAACCCACATGGACTCAGGAACCTGACAGATACAAAGGTGTGTTTCAGTGGACTGGAGCCAACTGACAATGTCAGCTCCTTCAACACCGCCAGTGAAGGACTCTAGTTGGAGGTTGAGCATACATTGCAACAGATCCGACTGTGGCAGGGTGACACTAGCGTCACGCTGCCTGAGGCGGAGCCAATTGTATACACTGGTAAGAACTAGCTGATCTTGATAGATGACATAACCTTTGGGAATGTCCCCCTTGGGAATTGGAAGGAACGTCTCTTGTTGTGGAGTAGCCATGCAGCCCGTACTCTGTCCTTTCTTGGGGGGAATTTTGTTTTTGAAATAGGTCAGAACCTACTTCTACTACCACTGTTGCAACTGAACCAATGAGGGTCCAGTACTTGAAATTGGGGAAGACAACAGTCCAATAGGAAAGGACAGAATAATAAGAATAAGGTAAGGTTTATTGTAGGATATTGTGATTGATATACTAAATGGGGAAGCCACAAGGCCACAAGGGGGTGGCATAGTGGGGAGTTCCATGTAGGGTTTGGAGCCAAGGAATAACTTGTGCGGGGATCAGTAGGTTGAATTGGCAACGCTCCTAATTAGGATGCAGTGCCTGCCATTTGACATTGCCATCAGATTTATTCATAACGTTAGATACCTCAAGGGGCAACTCATTGAGCGCCCCCTGTGTATTTTAAGATACATTAGCAGGCAAGGTTTGAATCTTGGTTGCAACATGTTCATGAAAACCCCAAAAATAACTGTGAGGCAGCCAACCAAACAGCAGAACCTGAAATGCCAAACCTTGACACACAAATAGCATCAGAAGAATACCCAGAGGCACATGCATGTGAGTAAGTATATAAATCAGAAGCACTTGAAAAAGTTCTGTATTGTCATCCTTACCAAATAAAGTTATTATGAACTTTTGGTTCACCAATTTGTTTCCATACCTATTTTTGATACTTTTCCATCTGCATACACCCAAGCGTCAGCACCCCTCTACTGGGATAGATGGTCAGACTCCAGTTGATAAACCCAAAGCCTTTGACTACTACTTTTCACCCAACACTCCATTTGGCCCTGTGCATTTCACTGAGTATCCTGCCAATCCTGACCACAAACCCTGGACATTGGAAGACTTGCAGTGGTACACCCGCCCAAATGCTCCCAAGGAACCCTACCATATTGTCCAAGATGGCAAAGCAATCACCATCTACTCTTTGATCTTCAACAGGAAGTACAACAATTCTGCCGCCTACTTGGTCCCCATGGAACCGCCCCCAACACCCAAACCAACCATCTCAAACCCCCCCACTTCTGATGCCTCTGGTCAGAGTAGTCAATTCCTGGGAGTGCTTTACCTTGCAATCACAGGATTGATTGACTCTTCCTTGCCAGCGGCTGGACCTTGGGCTATAGCTGGGAAGGCCCTTTCCT
Organism: Entomophthora muscae; assembly: GCA_014839935.2. Taxonomy (NCBI): domain Eukaryota; kingdom Fungi; phylum Entomophthoromycota; class Entomophthoromycetes; order Entomophthorales; family Entomophthoraceae; genus Entomophthora; species Entomophthora muscae. The sequence continues at coordinate 309,488 of QTSX02000041.1, read as the reverse complement.
ACCTGGTAAAGTTAGGTCCCATCATCTGGTGGGCCATGCCAGTACCTGCTTCAACTCTTTCCTCACCTTCTGGAGCCCCACGGTACTCCTGGTATCCTGACATTATGACAATCCACCCCAAACTTGGTAACCTGGGCCCCAAGATGTTATTAGCACTTGGGGCTACTTGTATGTTTGTTTTTATGATTATCACTTATTACTGTTATTTGTGACTATCATACCAAATCTCCTCCATGTGGAAGAGAACAACCTGAACCTTGGATGATTCTACTGATGCTCCACAGAGCAAAGACCCAACCACAGCGACCTCCTCCCAAGTACAGAACGTCATCATAAACCAAATCACCTCCAATGTGACCATGCCCCAGATGGGCAAGCTCAGCCTAGAGGAAGCTAGAAGAGTCATGCCAGTACTACGACTGCACTTCCTAGCCAATGCTGCCGCCTATCCTAACAACACAGTCAAAGTCTTGGGAGTAGCATCCATGCTAACAGGGGACGCCCTAGACTGGTTTGGCAAAGCCACCGCCAACAACATAGAGTTTTGCTTAGACTATGCTCAATTTGAGGCTGAACTAATGGCCACAGGAGAGGACCAGAATACCCGTCACTTTGCCTTCATGACCCTGTTAGAATTCAAGAAAAACGGCTTCCCACTTCAGACCTACATAGAAGAGTTCATCAAACTACACACCCGTGCTATGCTGGACAACAAATTAGCTGCCATCCTATTCAGAAAAGGCGTAAACCCAGGGTTAAAGGACCTCCTCAAGCACCCCCCCCACAACTGGATTAGAGGAACTGATTGTGCTCTGCCAAGGACTAAGCTTAAACCAAGAAACCCACGGCACCGCCCCCATGGTCCCCAGATGGCCAGAAGCCTCACTGCGGCCAGACCAGCCATGACACCTGAGGAGTTGCAACGACATTACAGAGACGGGTTATGTTTCCACTTTCATGAAGCAGGACACCAGACCAGGGACTGTCCCAGAAGAAACCAAACTTCAGGCTCCCTTGCCCAATTAAACACTACCTCTCAGTCTTATAAGTATATCATAGTGACCCTAGAAGTGGGAGATAAAGTATCTCACAAAAAGGCTTTCTTAGACACAGGGGTTGATGAAAGTTTCATTGACCCCACATTAGTGTCCAAGCTGGAACTCACCCCCTCAGATACTCAATTCCAAATCACTATGGGAAACAGTTCAACTGACATTGGCCAAGAATGTAACCAACACCTCGAGCTGAAGATTGGGCAAAACACCTACCCCTTGTCTGTTATCTTGTTGAAAGGATTACCACACCCCTTAATACTTGGAGAATCCTGGGCTGAAAAGCATGGTGCAATACTGAACTATTGCAATCAAAATGTAACCCTGGGAAAGTGACCTAACCCTGACACTGTACCCATTCAGCCAAGCCCACATATAGTACCCCCACCAAACTCATGACCTTGCAATTGAACCCTTGCTCAGGGAAGCTGCCCTCAGCCCTCAAGAAATGGGCCAGTGTCTTCAGCAAAGAGGCGACAACTCAACTACCTGAACACTCTATATACGACCACACCATTGACTTACTCCCTGATATGCAACCCAGCCACGGCCCCATCTATAGTTGCAACCACAAAGAACAGGTGGCCTTGAAAGCGTACATTGAAGACATGACCAAGAAGGGATTTATCTGAGTCTCAAAGGCCCCATGCTCTTCCCCCTACTATTTTTTGGGAAGAAAGATGGGGAAATGGGACCTTGAGTAAACTACCAGAAGCTGAACAAAATTACAGTAAAAAACCAATACCTCATACCTAATGCTAATGACCTATGTGATGTCTTGACTGGAGCACAAGTGTACTCTAAGATTGACCTCCGAGATGCTTTCAACCAAATCCAAATCAAAGAAGGTGATAAATATAAAATGGCTTACAAAACTTGATATGGACTCTATGAATACCTAGTCATGCCTTTTGGGCTACGCAACGCCCCTAGCACTTTCCAGAGGATGATTAACTTGGTCCTTGGAAAATACCTGGACCAATTCTGCGTGGCATATCTTGATAACATTCTGATATATAGCAAAACACATGAAGACCACCTCTGCCACCTGGACCTCATCTTGGAGAAACTAGCAGCAGCCAACCTTCACGTCAAACTCAAGAAGTGTGAGTTTTTCCAACCTGAGGTAGAATTCTTGGGCTACATAGTACAAACTGGTGGATTTGCCATGGCCCAAGATAAAGTGGATGCAGCCACAGCTTGGCCCACCCCCACCTGTTGGAAAGATGTTAGGAGTTTCCTGGGGCTAGCAAACTACTGTAGAGATTTCATCAAATTTTTTTCTCAGATTACTCTGCCCCTGACCCGCCTTTGCTCAGACAAATTCCAGTTTGAGTGGACCCCCAACTGTGTTGTTGCCTTTGAAGCCCTGAAGTTGGCCTTCACCTCTGAGCCTGTGTTAGCCATGCCTGACCACACAAAGTTGTTCATTCTGGAAACCAACACTTCTGACTTTGCCCTGGGAGGGGTGCTTCTTCAGGAAGGAGGGGATGGTATGCTACATCCTGTAGCATATTACTCCAAAAAGATGATCCCTGCTGAAGGAAATTATCCTATATATGATAAAGAAATGCTAGCTATAATGAAGACCCTGAAGCACTGGCGCAGATACCTATGCGGCGCTGAGCACCCAGTAAAGGTCCTAACAGATCACAAAAACCTGGTTTACTTCTTCAAACCACGCCAGCTTAACCAACAACAAGCAAGATGGGCCCTAGAACTGGCAGACTACGTACTAGAAATTGACTATAAACCCGGCAAAGTAAATATTGTCCCAGATGTCCTAAGTAGAAGAGCCAACCTGATCCTGTCCTCCACCAAGTTGAGAGATCACAAAACCCATACCCTGTTGGATACAACCAGTGGAAGAATACAGCTAAACTACCTGAAAATTGTTGCTAAGAAATCAGACGTATTAGAAGCCCAGGCAAAGGACCCTGTTGCCAAAACTATGGTCTCAGAACTCTCAACACAACTAGACAGCCCCCCTGTACAAAAGAGGTTACTAACTAAAAGGAACCACCCTACTGTTCTGAGGAAGAATCTATGTACCAGAAGGATTAGCTCGGATTTCTGTACTAAATGGCTATCACAACTCAGAACTAGCCGGCCATCCAGGCCGCCACAAAACCCTTCAAAGCATCAAAAGGAATTACTTGTGGCCCAAGATAGACGCAGATGTTATCAACTACATTGAGGGCTGTGAAACATGTGGGGGTCCAAAACAAGACGCTCTAAGCCAGAAGGCCTCCTCTTCCCCCTAGACATCCCTTCAGGCCCCTGGAAATTGGTATCCATGGATTACATAGTTGAAATCCCACCCTCTAAAGACTACAATGCAATTCTGATGATGGTTGACCACTTCACCAAAATGGCCTACTTTGTCCCCACCACTACCCATTGCACTGCTGCTGAAACCGTCTGACACTTTCATGACCAAATACTCACCCAACACAGAACCCCAGAGGAAATAGTGACAGACCAAGGACCACAGTTCACATCTCATTATTGGGCGCAAGTGATGAAAGACCTAGGAATCAAAAGATTCGTGTCCACTTCCTATCATCCCCAGACCAACGGCCAAACTAAAAGGGTAAACCAGATTCTGGAACAGTACCTCTTATGCTACGCAAATGCCAATCAAGACAACTGGGCAGACCTATTATCCACAGCCCAATATGCTTACAATAGTAAAGATCATGTGTCCACCGGGATGTCCCCCTTCAAAGCTAATAATGGATTTGACCCCACTTGGGACTCCAAGATTGGAAACCAGGAGTCTAACAAATTGGGTAGAACCTAGATGGAACACATCCACAAAACCCAGATGACCTGCTCCCAAAACCTAACCTGCGCAGTACAGACTTACAAAGCCTTTGCTGATAGAAAGTGCACCCCTGGAAAGCCACTAGAGATTGGGGACGAGGTCTACCTAGACTCAAGGAACATACCCCTAAACGTCCCATGCCAGAAGCTAGCTCACCAAAGAAGCGGCCCCTACCAGATCACGGGCCAAGTAGGCAAAGTAGCTTACCGTCTGAAGTTACCTGACACCTGGAAAATACATGACATATTCCATTGATCCTTGCTGTTCAAAAAAGACAGAACGTCCCTACCCCACCAGAAACTGAAGACTGCCCCTCCGCCCATCCTGGTAGGGAGATCCCTTGAACATGAAGTAGAGTATATACACGGCAACCGCACCCACTACCATAAGCCACAGTACTACGTCAAATGGCTAGGATACCCGCCCAAGGAAAGCACCTGGGAACCTGCTGACAACCTTGCCAACACAGCTGATGACGTCTGCCAATATTGGGAGAAGAAGAAAGTTAAGTCCAGCTTAGAAGGGGATAGTTTTACAAAAGTAACAGCTTTGAAGCCCCGGGCGGGAATCAAACCCGCTCCTAGCCACCAGGTGGGGCTAGCAGGCGGGGGAGATTCACCCGCACCTGGATTTTTGCTTTTTGAAGCAAATCCAGGTGCAGGAACCATTCCCGCCCTGGTGGCAGCTGAGGGCCCCGCTTTAGGCCCCAAAAGCTATGCCCAAGCCTTGGCGGGTTTGGCTGGGCCTGGGCAGGCTATTTTTAGCTGTCCAGTAAACCCAGACCAAGCCCACCCTCCATTAAGTAATTTGGGGTCCCCAATTGGGGACCCCTTTTTAAATCAAGTTCTTTGGGCTCAAGAGAGCCTGTCAAGTCATTCCAAAAATGGTGATCTAATTGAGAAAAACCCCAAAACCCCAGAAGCCAAACCTGCCAAAATCAATGACCAGCCAAGCCAAGATGGACCATCAAAAAGCCAAACAACTGTTCATGAAAACCCCAAAAATAACTGTGAGGCATCCAACCAAACAGCAGAACCTGAAATGCCAAACCTTGCCACACAGATAGCATCAGAAGAATACCCAGAGGCACATGCATGTGAGTAAGTATATAAATCAGAAGCACTTGAAAAAGTTCTGTATTGTCATCCTTACCAAATAAAGTTGTTATGAACCTTTGGTTCACCAATTTGTTTCCATACCTATTTTTGATACTCTTCCATCTGCATACACCCAAGCGTCAGCACCCCTCTACTGGGATAGATAGTCAGACTCCAGTTGATAAACCCGAAGCCTTTGACTACTACTTTTCACCCAACACTCCATTTGGCCCTGTGCATTTCACTGAGTATCCTGCCAATCCTGACCACAAACCCTGGACATTGGAAGACTTGCAGCGGTACACCCGCCCAAATGCTCCCAAGGAACCCTACCATATTGTCCAAGACAGCAAAGCAATCACCATCTACCCTTTGATCTTCAATGGGAAGTACAACAATTCTGCCGCCTACTTGGTCCTCATGGAACCTCCCCCAACACCCAAACCAACCATCTCAAACCCCCCCCCACTTCTGATGCCTCTGGCCAGAGTAGTCAATTCCTGGGAGTGCTTTACCTTGTGCTCACAGGATTGATTGACTCTGCCTTGCCAGCGGCTGGACCTTGGGCTGTGGCTGAGAAGGCCCTTTCCTACCTGGTAAAGTTAGGTCCCATCATCTGGTGGGCCATGCCAGTACCTGCTTCAACTCTTTCCTCACCTGCTAGAGCCCCACAGTACTCCTGGTATCCTGACACCGGTCAATCTGCCCCCTTCAGCCAATCAGACTTCAGCTCCTGCTTCTCAGCGCCCCAAGCAATGAATCATCACCGCCCAAGTTCTCCAGGAAATTGTGGCACTAAACCTACAGGGTCTGTCATGGGGCCAGATTGCCACTGTGGGGGTCCTGTCCACCAGTCCCCAAAGTGTGTCCTGGATTGTAGCCAGGGACTGGCTGGAAGGGATTGTCATTTTCTAGTAAGGGAAAATGTATCTCAAAAATATGTATAGGGGTCAAATGGGCTTTTATTCACTCTCAGAAGGAAGATCTCCTTAGAAACCTTCTGGTATATGGCCTGGGGGGTCAAGGAAACAATATGGATTTGCCAATAATTGGAGACCTCCAACAATATCTTGGACTCCTTGTACTTGGTCTTAGGCTCCTGCACCTTAGTCTTGGACTTCTTCTCCTTAGAATTGGACTCCTGCTCCTTAAACTTGGACTCTGGCACCTTAAACTTGGACTATGGTGCCACAATTAGGATCCAGCTTCTTATTCTTGGGCTCCTGATCTGTTATCTTGGGCTTCAGCTCTCTTTATAGCTCCAGTTTCTTGTTATTCCACTTGCATAAGTACAATCAAGCTCCTGCTGATGATCAAAAGGCTTCCAAAAACCTCTCAGCAGAAACTCAAAAGGCCTGGGAAAGACCCCATCAAAGACCCAGAAAGACCCTGTAACTTTCCAGCCAGCCACCTTCTTATAGTGTCCTTTTCCCTACGTTTCCGCCTTTAAAATGGCTTTCTTCAGAAGCTTAAACCATTGCCACTCACTTTTTCCTATAATAACTTAAGCTTACATACTTACTTTCTCAAAAGCTTTAAGTATTAATTCACTGTTTCCTTGCTTATACTTTAAGCTTTTGGCTTCCAACCAATCATTTTCATCAGGAAACCTGCCAGAACTCAACCAATGAATTTAGAGCGCAGAAATAGACAATTTCTGAAGTTTCACTGGGAGCCAACTAGGAAAATAATTTTCACAGCTCAAACCGCTCAAAGCAATAACTCTTTGCACACCAAAGCATTAACCGCACCATTATTCTGGTACCAGTCTTCCCTGCATTCAACCTAAACCCATTTAAATAGTAGAATACTATTTAAACTTTTCTTTCTGGACCTCTTCAACGTTTTCCCCATATATTTACAAATATAGTAAAATCCAAGGAAAATATCTCACTAAAACAACTTTGTATCCAGCTCTCATAGCAACATACCTTCATCTATCCTAGGAACTTAATAAATATGTTACCCACACTTCTATCCACATTCTTTCTTGAGTTTACTACTAAACCAAGGCAAAACATTCCACATTTTACCACCTTGGCAAATCAATTTGGCAAAATCTTGGCTCATTTCTCTGGACCACCAGTTCTTCATCATCTTATGATCCTTCATCCAGCTCATTTCAGTCTCCAACAGCTCATACCAGTCCTAAAGCTACTTCTTTAACAGAAGTCACTAAACTTATACTTGGCCAACATAAGCCCCGCCTGCAAACCACCAAACATGTGGACTGTCACAGCCGCCCTGTTGCAATTCACTTGAGCCACAATAATGTGGGAATTTAATAACTTAATGAATAAGGAGAGTCTGATTGGGACGGCCAAGAAGCCAAAGAAGGCCCCCGAGTCCCAAATCAATGAGGCATACCCAGTAATGCTTGACCTTCCCCAGCGGGACCCCAAGCTTCCCCTAACCCAGGTACACAAACAGCTTGCGCACCATAACATATGGGTCTCCGAGCGCATGGTGCAGCTCTGGATGCACAGAAAGGTGGCTTCCATACAGGTTCTTACCTATTTTGCTGGTGACAAATGGGATGGCGCTGAGGATTCCCTGTATGATATTGACATTGAGTCAACCCTAGTCTGATGCCTGACAAGTTTTTCAGATGACATCATTTTCATCTCTTAATATAAGCTATCCATAGCTTTTGACAATTTTGGCGCATAAGGAAGAGCCATCACCCAAAAAGGGAGGAACAAGGTCAAGAAGGGGACATTCATTAATACATTCCTGGCTGTTTCAGCCAAAGGTTTTGTCTACTATTAGACAAACCCATATTTAACCAATGGCTACAAGTACAGCCACATCCTTGGTAGATTACTCAACTCCTGGGATGGCTTGAATTCAAAGCATCAGGTTTTCTTGAGCCACCAGATAGAGGGTAGCTCCACCGCCCTTGAGGCCATCCAGCAACGCGGGCACCAGGCCTCAGTCTACCCTGCTGGCCATGCAGACATCTATCTGGCTGATGTTGTCTTCTTCAACATGGGATCCACATTACAGGAGCGCCACCCTCAGGCTTTCAGCAACCTCTATCTTGGGGTCCTTGACCACAATTTTCTCTTTGGCTGCCAGATGATGGCTGAATTATTTGCGTAAATGGTTTTCCATGTAAACATGAGCAACCAATCATGGAAGGAAAAGCGCCTCCCACATTGTGCCACTTCCATCTATCAGCTCATCCAGCCAATGACAGACAAGGGATATGACAAGCGTTATATGGCGTCCATCATATGCAATCCTCCTACCCCTACCCCCGCCACCACCCCCCCACCTTCCAGTCCCACCCACCCAATCCCAGACCCACCAGGCCAGCACTTCCTCTACACCTTCCTTCCCGCACTATTCTGCCTACTAGGCATCACTCTTCCCCACCCCAATAAACCCCCTGTTGCCAAACATTTTCTATTTATATTATCTTTATTTTGAATTTAAACTGTTCATGTTCTCTTTGTTTATAGTTGGTTTTATTCTTTATGTTCAGCTTATTTTTATAAAATCATATATTTACTATGCCGTGTATCTAGATCCAGAACACAGATATTTTTAGTACCCAAACACAGCCCCTTGTGAAAATATTAACAACAATTTGGTGATCAACTGAATTTAAATTAGAAAATTATAGGTTAATTGTATTTAGATAAATTTGTTACTGATCCAAATTCAAAACCTTAATGATAAGCTTTAAGCCAATCAGGAGCCAAGTGATAAAGTGATTGTTGTGACAAAAGGCTCATTCAATAATTCTTTGATGCATGTGCGCTAATTAATATGATTGGCTGGTTGTTTTGCTATTGTGTGCCATTGCCGCTGCGGCAATATCAGGAATATTCTTGGTACAACTCCTGACAACAATCTTGGTTTAGGAAAAGATAGCATCTCTCCTTTGGTTTCTTCTGAATTTCCTAAAATTATTAAGTTAGTTGGTTATAAATGTTTGGATTTACCTGTGGGGGAAATTTCAGGTTTGACCGCTGAACCAGGAATTGATTCTACAGGATTCAAACCTGGGTCTTCTCCTGTCTGCCTTGCTGCTTGGTTTCTAGAAGATTCAATCAGTAATAGTGCAGCCAGCAAATTGTTACCTTGGAAAATCAATTCTGTTCAATCAAAAGCTACATCAATCTTTCCAAAAGGATCTTTTGTTCATGATGGTGACGTTGGGGCTCTTGCATCTCTGTTTTTGCTGTTGCTTTGCCGTTGTCTTTGGTTTCTTCTGTTGGCTCCTTCTCCTCTTCCCTAGCCTTAACTGGGGAATAATTTAGCTCAAATGATCAGGTTTTTGGCATATCTTAATTATTTTGAATCTGAAAATGATTTAAGAGTGTTTTAATTTACCATAATTTTTAGGAAATTCTAATTTCATATTTCAAACTGCCCTTGGTCTCCAGATTTCCCCAATTTTATCCCCATGAAATTCAATCTCCTTTATGTTTTCCCTAGATCATTATTTGTTACCATGCTATGTAAGGCTGGTAAGTTGTGAGCTATCATTTGTTCAATCAATAAAGTCTACATTCACCCAAGTGATTGTTTATTTATCTTTTATTTTGACTTAAGCCTCTAAATTTCCAAACCATGAAATTACCCAAGACTCCTCTTATGGAGTTGCTTGGGTATAAATGGTTACTTTGGATGGTCTTGATTACAACGGTGTTCACCAGTGTTTTCATAGGTTCACGTGCTGATTCAGGTATAACGCCAGAGTCCCAATTACTTGACAGCTCCTGGCGCTGTGTGATTCCGGGCGTCTGGTATACCGCAACTCCTCTCTCAAATAACCCACCTATCCAGGAAGAAACTAAGGTTTATGGTTCTTCCAACCAGGTTCCCAAGCTTCAAGTTTTCCGTCTGTTGGCTTTGGCCTTCTTGTTGTGTTATCTAGGTGCGTATTTCTTCTTGGGGCGTTTTAATCCCCTGCTAGGGAGGTACTGACTCCTTGGAGAGTTATTTCATCTAGGGATGGTCTCCTTGCCTGTGAGATCCCTGGTCACGGGATTGAATCCCTCTGCAATCATTCACCACCTAGGGAGTTTACTCCCTAGTAGGTGGGTACCTGACAGGCAAGTTGTTGGTGGACTAGTGCCCAATCAGCTTCTGAGTTAGCACTAGTCCATCAACAACTTGTCACAGCGGCAATGGCGCACAATAGCAAAACAACCATCCAATCATATTAATTAGCACACATTCATCAAAGAATTATTGAATGACCCTTTATGTCACAACAATCACTTTATCACTTTGCTCCTGATTGGCTTAAAGTTTATCATTAAGGTTTTGAATTCAGATCAGAAACAACTTTATCTAAACACAGTTAATCTATACTTTTCTAATTCAAATTTAACTGATAACCAAATTGTTGTTAATATTTTCACAGGGGGCTGTGCAAAGTACCAAAAATAATATGGCAATTAAGGAAACAATGTCAACATAAAGCAACCAACACATATTGAGATGAGCGTAAAACATATACACAATGGGTAAAAAGATGGGATAATGTAGTAAATGAGAAAACAAACAGGAATAAACAAAGAGGCAACAGTATCAGAATAATACAGATTTCATTGAGGCAAAAGCTATAAAAACATATGAAAAGATTAGTAAAAAATCAATGAGATAATTTGGAGAAGCTTTTGAAGGATCTCAACTTGGCAATTGGCAAAATCAAAGACATTGACAGAAAGGTCAAGGCAAAAGTCAAGGCTGCCATCCTTACAGGGGACAAAATTGACAAGGTGTCTGCCAAGCACTTATGGCCAAGATGCCAGACACCCCTGAAACAACAATTGAGCACTTACTTAATATCCAGAAGCACGTCATAAAAGGACTTTGTTTCAAGTCCTTTGCCCTCTCTGCGCTGTCTGTCTGGATGGACAACCCTGAGATGTATGCACATCTCAAGCCAGCAAAGCACACCAGGAAAGAGGACACTGAATTGCCAGCTAATTACTTGCGCTGAGAATGGCAGAGCCTGCTGAAGCCGCCGGCAAAGAGGAAACCTGCAAAGGTACATAAAAAATTATAATTAATAAAAATTCTAAAATACTTACCTTTTTTTAGAAAATATTGATGGTGAACTCTGCCGGGTCCTAGTTCCTTTTGTCCCGCCCACCTTCTATTTGAATTTTGCCACTCACGTGGCCAAACAGCTCTATATGTCCCCCTGTCTTGCAGGAGCTCAAAGACAGGGTCCACGGGTCCTTTCCAATGTTGCAGCAGGCATTGGCTGAACTTACAAATGCCAAGGGGGCATCTGAGTGGGCAGTTACTGCCTACAAGGATGCACAATTAGTTTGCATTGACCCAGTGGTTCTCAATGAAGTTTACTGTGTAAATTCCATTGAGCTTGTTTGGGACGTCCTGGCAACGTTCCCATTCAAGAATGTACCAGAGATGGGCTGGGCCCATGCGGCTGCTTGCTTCTGCTACCCCTTGGAGCACACAATTTCTTACCTGCTGGACAACTTTGGGCGTGTGGTGGGAAAATTGGCTGTCGCAGACACAACAGCCATCAAGAAAACCAAAATCCTCTTGGCAGACTTCAGGCTTGCATGGAGTGCCAACAAGACGGGGGTCCCTGCAGCCATGGAGCTGACCTTTGCAAAGACCAAGCATGATAAGAAGATCAGTGTGGTTTTCATTAAATTATGCATGTTTACGGAAGCCTTTGCTGGGCAAAGGCTTCATCTGGTGATTTACCTGGGGTATCTCTTCTACTTTGGAATGGGCACCAGCATGAAAGATATTGACGGGATCCTCCTAGGAATTGACAAGGCCAGGCTCTCCCTGGATGGGAAGAAGGTCCCCCAGGTTACAACTTGGTTGACCATGTAATCCAAGACGCCCTGGTCCTGGCAGGAATCTATGGGTTTGCGGCCCCGCCTGAGAAGCTGCTCATGCATTCTCACCTAAAAATACTCCCTTTTACCAGCCGCTGTGAATATTTTAATAAGGGTGTATCCACCATCCACGGTGTGGCAGTGGAGGTTGTGCGCCACCTCCATCACAGGGTGGGTACATAAGAAGAACTCACTACAGGCGCTCTTAATAAATTCTCTCTTCCAATAAATTCCATTGCAATTTATATTATTTTTATCATAATAAAATTTTCTAATTCTTATTTTAGAAAACAATATTTGCAGAATATATCCCAGAGAATGTCTTAATAAAAGCATAATGATATATGTCAATAAAATATACTTCTAGTTTGTACACTTTACATTTAACTTTTTTAATTTGATTTTTATATTTATTTGCCAAAAGTGATATTAATGCGTTTGCGTAATCCAGTATCAAGCGTTTGGGATACCCTTAGATACCACAATAAAAAATGATTATAAATAAATAAATTACTAACCTTCATTGATGGTCCTGGTGAATGTGATTTTGGGCTTGGAAACATCTAAATATAAAATGATAATTAATAAATCTTGAATAGTAAATCAGAGAATATAAAAAAGTTGGACAAGATAAGCCTTTAATTGATTGGCTGTTGGCAAGGCACACAGGTATGAAAAAATCAGTGTGGTCATAGGATTTGGCCACAGTCTCAGCTGGGAGGATGTGGATCCCTGCCTGCAGCAAATTAAACAGGTCTTTGGTCCCAGTTGGGGTTCCTTGCTTGACAACTTGCTTGAGCCACCCAAAGACTCCCTCAATGGGATTTCAGAAGGGCAAATAAGCAGGGAGGAGAGAAGGCGCAAATTTGCTGTGGCCAATTACTGGGGGCCCACAGCAATGCTGGTGTCAATTGATGGAAATTCCTCAAGAATGTCAGCCACCTTATGGAGACCAACGTTGTCCAACACAATGACGTTGGTGAAGCCCAGGCTTGTGCATCTCAGGTGCTCCTGGACCAATTGGAGAAATGATAGGAAGGTCTGGTTATTGTGAGAGCCTAGTATCATTTGGTACAGCTCAAACCCCTTTGGACCAAGGAACACCACCATTGAGTAGGCTGTGGCGCAGACTTCAGCACGCCAAGTCATCCCGTCATTGAAGCCTTTGGGGACATAGCCATATGCATTGTGCATAGACAAGGCAAATGCCAATTTGTAAATATAGTAAAATTTGACTGTCCCCTTGGCTTTGAGGGCAGTGTACAACTCTGCATATTTTTTACGGGTCTCAATGTTGGCTGGGCTATTTCAATTGTACGGAGATACCCTGAGCTTTTTCAAGGAAAAGCGCATCCCCTTCAGCAGATGGTAGTAAAAGGAAATTGAGGCCTCAACCCCAAAAGTAGATTTGATAATTGCCAGTTCAAGATGGCATTTCTGGGTGATCCACTGGAGGATTGCCCATTTGTGCTCCTTGATGAGCATGGTAGAAATGCATATGGATTTCTCTGCAGCAAGGACTCAACCCGTGCTAATGAATCTGTTGAAGGTCTTGGAAGTGTACTTGGGATCCACCCCAACAAGAGCCATGGCCGCCTTGTAATTGCCCAATTCACGCATTAGCTTAAGAAGGATGATGTGTTTAATGTCAGGGATGCGCTTCTGGGAGGGCTTAGTGGGCTCAGATGAACTGGGATCCTGATTGATGACTGGCACACAAGGCATGATCACCTTGGTATAGAACACAGCAACCTTCTTGAGCACTAGCTGTCCCTCATCAGTTTGGTAGAACTCAGGCTCCTTGTCCTCTTCCTGATTGCCATCACTAACATAGGGCCTGTAGCTAGTATCAAGTACTGGCTTCACCTTCTCCAGAATGGCTGACGGGACCAATTCTTGCCGGTAAACAACGTCAAACACATACAAAGTAAGTTCTACCTCCTTGTTTCTAACTTTCTTTGTTGTGGTGATCTTGGTGGGCTTCTGGGTCAGCTTGGGGACCCAAGGGTTAATGCTCCGCACCCTATTAGCTTGTGCTCCTTGAACTGTCTGTGTCAGTGCAGCGTCACTATGGAACTCTCCTCTCCTGTCTCCTCCTTGAGTAGGTACTTAGGTTGCACTAACTCTGTTCTTTGACCCGCGGGGGCAACTGCAACCGCAGCGCACAACAGATGCATTGGTACTCTGGTATTGTGTTCCTTTCACTTTAAAATTTAATAAAATATTAAATAAAACTTAATTAAGTTACTCCCTAATTTTAATTTTTGCTTTTATCTGAATATGGATATTTAATTAATATTTTTCCCCACCCAGTATCCCAATTATAGATTTTTTATTTCTTAATTAGTGTTTCTAGTTTACAATGCCCATTTTAGAATACCTGAAATAATTTCCACCCATTTTCCCAGATTTTACGCCAAATTAAGCACCCAACACAATATTTTTAAAATTTATGTCTTGGATTGTGTGTCTTATTTTAGATACCTTGGTATCATTCTTGATTACAATCCATTGCACACATTGAGTGAGTGATTTTGTTTACATAGTGAGTTCCTATTATGTTTTATTTTTGGATTGGGTTTTGACTCACTTTTCTTGGGTGTATTTTGTCACCAATTCACATAGTAAAAATATGTGCACCAAAAGTCAACTCACATCATTTTGTTTGTGAATCAATGTATTTTGGATTATAGTTTGAATAGTTTTGCTTTTGCCGTGAGCACTTTTTTGCTGTGTTGAATCATTTTGCCCATTAACGCCAATAAAACCTGTTAACAGAGTGTATATTTTAACCTGATAGTTGAATTTTGCTTAAATATGAAATCATTTTGTTTAAATCTGAAGTATTTTTTGGTTGTTGCCATACCTTTTAAAACTACTGTAGCTTTTCTACGTGATATAATGTTTCTCAATAAATATCCTCTTACCCTAAATCACCTACTCTGTTCCATCTTGGGACTGTTGCCTCCCCAGCTCCAAGCATTGAACTACATGCAGTTCAGCTGTAACAGAAATACATGCCTCACTAACAAAATAAAGAGTGTAGCCTATCTTCAGTTATGGATATGTAGAGAATAGTACAGATCACCTTTATTTCTGATTCTTGGGATCAGGATCAACTAATAATTTTTATTTCTGTCTCATTGCTTTTTAATAGTGATAAAGCTATCTAGAGCTAAAGAAGAAAATCTGTTGTAAAATTGCAAAATATACTAATTTAGTCTTATCTTTATCAAGGTATCATGCCCTTCCCTGAAGCGCAGGCTCTTTAAATCTATTATTTTTGTGTGTTTTTGATCAATTTAAAATTCAGTATTTTTCTAATATTGAAGTTTTGAATTGAGAGTTAACATATAAGTATTTTAAAGTTAATTACCTTGTTTTTTGTTGATTTGCGTTTGAATTCATGTTGTTGTTGTCTTTTGTTTTCTCAGCTATTCAATCAGATTTATATTATCTACTTTAAGTTAGAGAAATTTTACTTTTTGCTCATCTTTTGAAACTCCTGTTTACATTGTTGCCGCTTTCCCCAGCTTCATTCTGCTGATCAAACTTAGAATTGGTCTTCTGTTTCTCCTTTTCTGTACCTGGTTTCTCCAACTTCTCCAGTTGCTCCTCTTCTTGGCTGTTTCCTCCTGGTTATCACACTCCAACAGAAAAGGCTTTTTTCTATGAATAAAGAGCTTTTGAAGAGTAGGCTTTAAGCCTAAATTCTAAGTGATTTCTTCCCTTTAATCTTTTACAATTTTTAACTTCAGATTTGTAACTTTAAGAATTTTGTTTTTTTGATTCATTTTTTTGTTTATCCTTTTCTTTCCTTAAATACAATGGAACTTGTAAAACAACAAGCCTTAGGCTTGTTGTATCCATTTTTTTACTTAAGGAATCTTTCATTAGTTATATGTATCAATCTGCTGATGGAGAATATCCTAATATTGATATTCCCTTAGTTACAAATTTTTCACTATTGAACACTTTATTTTATCTTCTTTGCTTAGGATTATTACACTCTATTACTCCATTTGTGACACAATATAGGTTTTTAGCAGGTTTCTGTAAGATTATCTTACAGAAAGTTCCTACGTTCTTATATCTTTTAAATTTGAATCCTAATGCCTTGCACACTCTAGTCTATAACCTTGCATCATTATGGGCAAGACCTTGCACAAGGTAAATCTTATTACAGTTATATTCTATTTGGTATAATTTCAGTATTCTGTGGATCCATAGGGTTTATTGGAAGTGTTGGGTAAATCAGTTACTATCAATTGAAATCTGCCCATCATGAATGTCATTTTTCTTCTTATCATAAAGCAAAACCACAACTAAGGTTCAACCCCAGGTCTCCTTCCCAGCGCCTATCTACCCAAGGTATCAGGCCCCTAGCGCCCACACTTTTTTTGGCTTGGATATGAAGGTTATTTGATTAAGAGCTTGCAAACTAGGGGAGTTGATCAACCACATAAAGAATAAAACCCAATAGTGTGCCACCTGATTCCCACCCCTGTGCTAAAGTAGCTGCTTGCTCATTGGGGTTTTTGGTAAGCATGAAATAGATTCTGCCAACAGCAGATGTCAGAAGCTGGTCTGAATACCAGGGATCAGCACATATTTTTCCAGCCCACCTGATCTTGGGAAGAAGGGGTGTAGACAGGAAGTTTCCTATGTCTATATTCCAGTATTGTCCAACAATAGCCCAACCAAGCCTGGCGCCACCCTGCTGCCCCCAGATCCCTGATATCAGGCAGCCAGAAGATCAGATTCTGGCCCAGAGAATGAGGCCAGAAAAATCAGTATATGTATCCTGTCAATCCAGGATAGGGCTTAATCACCATCTGGATAGTAAAGTTTTGATAAACCCTTGGTTCAAACAGATCTTACCTTACCTAGCTCTTGCTTTTTACTATCTTAACCCTGCGCCCACATGCCTTTCTGCTCCTTCTGGTCCACCCACAGAACCCATGGACTCTCATCCCAAGTTATTTCACCCTCCTGGTGCTTGCTTTAGACCTGTGCATCTTAATGAGTATCTCTCTATCCCAACTTACTCTGAGTTTAAACCAGAACACATCCTCCTTTCTGACCCATTAGCCCAAACTAGAGTACCTGAACAAGTGAACTGTGAATGAGCCTTGTATACAATACAGACCAGACTATTCAAGGGCAATTGTAACTACCTATCTACCTGCATATCTAGGACCAACAACCTTTTCTTGCACCCCTAACCTACCACCCACAATATTCTGTTATCACCAAGGGGACTACATCTAACCAGACTTTTGGAGCACTATACATTACTTGTAAAGATATGGTAAACTCTATGGTTCCCTTCTTCAGACCTTGGTATATACTAGGGCTCTCTCTTATATTATCAATTTGGTACTGATATTGTGGTGGGCCTTGCCCTCTTGGCTAGCAGCCCAACCTGGGCCTGTACTGACTATCCTACCCAGTAACTGATACCCTGACACTGCCTGTTTGAAAATGCAAGGTTGTGAGACTTGGGTCCCCACTCCTCAGCAGCTGGTTTTCAGAAAGGTGATCTCCCAGGAGTCAAGCTCCCCATAGTTTTTGGCAGATGGGAGATGTTGTGTTCTGAGGTGCAGCACAGACACACAACGGGGAATCATAACCTTAGTATTGGATTTGTAATAAGTCTTGGTTAGGGGCAGGGAAGATTATTGGATTATCTTGTGGCCCTGAAATAATTAATCTCTGCTAGTTGTGGCTAGAGAGAGGCACCAAAGTACTTGGAGACACAAAGACAAAAATTTGAATAGAACTTGATTTTTATTGGTGAAAATGAAATGGAATATATAGTAGTTGGTGATACCACAAAACAGTACCAGGACAGTAGGATCACTTTCCACAAGCATGAGCGGGGCAAGTGAGTTGTGCAGAATCAGGAAACCAAACAATTGAATTCCCTAGTTTGGAAACAGACTCAATTTAAAGGACAAAAGCAAAGGAGAGCAATTTGTCTTCAAAATAACCCAACAAAGGCAAAATCAAAAAAGTGTGAATAGCGGCATTCACAACAGGAGATTCTTACCCAGGAACTGTTCCCCAAAGAGAAGAAATCTGCTGAAGCAGCCAAACCTTTAACCCCAGGAAACAGGTTTGATTTAGCTATCAATGAGAGATATGTGTTAGCTATCACTACTGAGGACCTCATCAAGCCTCTAGCCTTCTCTCCCAAAAAATCTTCCCCATAAAGAGCACAATACAACATTTCTACCAAACAGAAATCAACCAGCTGCTCAAAAGGATCAAGGTATGTATCATAAATGGCCCGGTTAAAAATCTGGCCAAGGAGGTGAAAATATGCACATCCACCAATAGAGATAAATACCCTGGTGAAGTGGAGCAAGAGCTCGTTATATTTGATAAAGTTGGTGATGCCAGGGCCCAAAATGCCCATGCCAACCAGGTAGCATACATTGCTATAGTACCACAAAAAGTACAGAGGCACCTACCCAATGCAAATCCAGAAGGAAACCCCCTCAACAACCTCAAATGGCCTGGGGCTTGTGAGATCTGCATACTGGAAAACCCAAAGATTGATGCCATAAGCAAAATTGGGTCCTGGATATATCAGGAAATGTAGGCTGTAAAAACAATTGAGTGATTTTACAGCTGGGCAATTGATTCCTTGAAGGTCTATAAATAGCTGTGGCAATCCAGAAGAAATAGCCAAGCTTACCACAGTTTGGAAACAACTAATATGCCACCCTCCTTACACCCCAGCATGAAGTTTTCCAAAAAAATTTCCAATGCCACTGAAGACAATGCCACCAGTTTCCTGGTGGCACTAGAAACTGACAATTTCACAGTGAGTATAAATAATGAGGAAATGAAGTTTTCCTCATTGTTGACATCATCTAAATAAACGTTTTATGCTAAGGATATTGTTTGATTGCAGGAATCTTCTATTTTTGCACCAATATAGTTATACTACTGGCATCTATATGTGCATCACAACAACAATACAATTGTGCTAATATGTTCCATCCTGGTTCTGCTCCTGTCACTTTGGTTAAGCCACCTCACACCTTTGATTTGGAGTTCTTCTATCCTTGTCACCTGAATCTCCCTCCTGGCCACCCTAGAGTGATCATTCCACCTACCATGAAGGAGATTCCTCTTACTTCCTGCCCTGCCCAACGTACAACCTGCCCAGGTCTTCAGCAAATTGGGGTTTGTTTACATCACAGTATTGGGAATGGCCAATCAGGTTATGCCCCACATAGAAAGTTAGTGTCCCTGGGCCACTGCAGTCAATTATCTCATCAAGATTTCCCCATTGTGTACATGGCCCTCCAGGCCTGGCCTGCCTGTGAAGGTCCACATGGAAGCTGTTGTGCAGGCGAGGGCTGATTTGGCCACAATAAAGACTCTATGCTGAAAGTTGGCAAAGTATAGTAGTTTTGGGACAGGTAGAGGCCTATTAGGTAATATTGGCTACTAGGGAAGATAAGGCCTGCCTAGTAGGCAACAAAGAACTACTAGAGACAAGTGATAAACCAGCTCAACAGGGAACTTTGCCTGCTAGGGGCTGGTTAGTTATTATCACCCAGCAGTGAATGATGGCTGCTAGTGTGCTGGTTGGGTGTCTGGCCCTGGTAGGTAAAAAAGGACTAGCGGGGGAAAATGGCTCTTCTACCTGGTAGGTAACATTGGCTTCTAGGGAGAATGGATGATGTGACCCTGGCAGGTGACATAGGCTCCCAGGGAAGGGAGGAGCTAAGATAGCTCTATGTGCCCTTGTGCACTTACAGGAGATCTGTGATTAAGCACCTTACCTACCAGACTGGTAGAGTGTCCTTGTCTGTGTTTCCTTGGAGGCTTTAGGGAGGTCCTGAAGCTATCATTGGAGGCATAGATATGCTCAGAGACATTGTCAGGGTAGCTGCTTGGGGAAGCAGCTGTAGAACTTGATGATGATTAAGTCTCTGGGAAGTAAAGTTGGTTACTTTGCGCCTGAAAGCTCAGGCTTAACCACCTGAGTGAGTAAAGACAACTGCACAGGCATGAGGATTGTATGTGGCTGAATGGTCCAAGTGGAGGTCACTTTCAGGGGCCCAGTCAAACGCCAGTATCTTTGTAGACTTACTGCCTGAGTCTGAGGTATTGATAACAGGGACTGAAAATGGGACCAAGGTGGTTTGTAGTAAAGATTAGTTGAAGGACTGGAAGATCCCAGTAAAGAATAGTTGAAGGAATATAAGGTCATATTGAGGACTAGCTGAAGGACTAAAAGATCATGGAACATGTCTAGTTGGAGAACTAGAAGCTGGTTGAGAAGGACCAGCAGAAGTAGATGAAGAAGCAAACATGTTGGACTTAGACTGTTGGAAATGAGATTAATTATAAGAAAGAGGAAGTTAAAAGAATTAAGTGAACTGCCAAAAAGATATGATAAAAAGATTGAGATTAATATCATATAAAGGAACAAGTAGAAAGCAAGAAACAATTTACAGAAAATGGACTGTAAATTTATAAGGAATTAATTGAGTAAGAAGGAGCCAAAGTAGCCAGAAACAGGACAGAAACTTTGAGAACAAAGGCTGGAGTTTTGCCAAAATGATTAAGTGAAGGAAGAAGCAAGCAGCAGGAAATTTCAAATGGCTAAATTGTTGAGAAAAATGCGGGAAAAATCAGAGAAACTTTGAAGAAATTAGGGTTCAAAAATCCCCTAAGTAAAACATAGTTGGAAGCGCTCAAGTTTTCCCAGAGAAACGTGATAAGAATCACAGCAAAATTGTTTGAAACACGGAGCAGGTGTTTATCCAGAGCAAGACAGCGCCAGGTTCAATCCAGGGTCAAGAGTGAGTCATTTGGGCAAATTTTTTGGAAAAACAGTTCAATCCAGGCGTTTGATTGGCTGCAGGTCAAATCTTGTTTGATCACTGTTTTAAGGGCTTTAAATAAAGGATTTAAGCCTAAAAAATGAGGTAATGAAGCAGGAAAAGTTGGTTTTTAATTTGCTTAAGTAAGTTAAAAGATTTAATATATGATAGAGCAGAAAAAACCGGATAGTTTAAGCCTGGAAAATTAAAGATATGAGAAGAAAAAGGGACTGAAACAAGGAGCTATAAAAGGGGTTCAGTCTGAGGCTTTTCTGGGATTAGAAACAATGGATAACAAAGGCCACTAAGACTACACAGAGAGCTGGAGCCTAGAATAAGAATCAGGAGCCCAAGACCAAGTATAAAGAGTATAAGAGATTGCTGGAGGACTCCAAGTATTGACACATATCAATTGTTGACCAGACCCCCAGGCCATATAACAGAAGGTTTCTAAGGGATCTATCTTCTGAAAGCAAATAAAAGCCCATTTAGACCCCTGCCCAAATTTCCAAGTAGTACAGATAATCCCTATGAGTGAGTTGACTAATATTTTCTACCCTAGCCAAGGGGAGTAAGACACCCACCGCCAAAGCTGTTGAAGGTTTGCCACTAGTAAAACTTCCCAGGAGGAGTGGTAAATGTTAACTAGACACCTTGAGGTGACAGAAAGGGGGAGTGAATTTATTTTTGATGAGTTTACTAGGCTGTTGAAGGATTGGTAAAGGCCCACAGAGGGACTAGTACCAGCTGAAGTACAAGTGCATGGTAGGGATGCTTGACTAGTTATAGCAAAAGTATTAGAAGAGTTTGCAGTAATGCAAGCCAAGTGTTGAAAATTGGTGTACACTGGCAGATTCAACAGAAGAATTAAGAGGCAGGGGCACACACTCACTATATGCCTTTGAATGTGAAGATTCCAAAAACATTGAACAACTTGATTTGTAATGATTAACTTTATTAGGTCCTATACAAGTAGGTAAAAACTCTGCCCCTTGGCGTTTACTGCCAACGCCTTATATATGAGTATTCTCATATTATTAATCACCAGTCACTGAAAATGTCTTCTGGGGCATTCCAGCACACTGTAGAGTCTTGGTTGGGTTTGCAGAAAAAGGGACAGCCTTCTATTTTAGGGCAAAATCCTGCAATGCCTAGCACAAGGACACCCTCTGCTAGCACATTAATCAGTGATCTTTTTTAAGATATACAATCACTTCCATATCTAGTTCCAACAAGGAGTCAGATTAGTCATTTGAATCAACCCTGGCGCCTTGGCGCTCAATGTTAATTATTGCGGCGCTCTGGCGCTTGTAAATAATTGTGTATGCGTCCTGGCGCTTGATGTAAACTATAGCGGTGCTCTGGCGCCAAGAATAATTAATGCTGGCACCATGGTGCTTATTATTTAAGGTGGTGTGGTGTGATTAATCCTTGGTGACAACGTCATGGGCCACTAATCATGCATTTAATTATATGATAAGTTGACACTAATTTCCAAAAGGGTAATTGATTGGCCTTGGTTAATTGCCAATAGCTGCCTAATAAATTAAGCTTTACACAATCCCTGGTCAACAATTCTTCACACCAAGTATAAACTTCAAGCTAGCCATCTACTTCTATTAGAGAATTTCAACTCCTTCCAGCTGGTTCCTGGCTATGACCCAGGACACACAATGGGTATTGGTGAAGAGGAACCCCACACTGCCTCTCCTGTGGGAGTCCAGCCAGACACTGGTATTGGCTGTGACAGTATATCAACCATATCAAATCTAGTAACCCTAGTACCCTATTCTTCTTTGATTATATGGGCATCTTGCATGCTTTTATTTTTGACCTTAGCTTACTACATAAGACAGCTCATTATAAAGAAACAAGATAATGATAAAAGCCAAGAAGGAGTTGTCAATAAGCTGTCCCAAGTCCAGAATACAATAATCTCCACCTCCAATCAGAACACCTCTGTTTCCAAAAACTTTCCTGGCCTGCCAAAAATGAATTTTTCTGGATTCAGAAAAGGAATGATAATGATTAATGTCTTATTCTGTGCTCATTCTATCAGTAAGTCAAGCATAGATAGAGGCATTGGGTGACTCAGGACGGGGAGCCACTGAGCCAGTTGGAAGTGCCCACCATAATGTAGGTGCTAACTTGATAACATAGGATAGAGATTGCCCAAGAAAGGACCAGAGACCATAATTTGGCACCATAGAGTCCACCAAGCCTGTGAGAGTAATGTAAAATACTCCAGAAAGCTGGGTGGACTTGGTGACAGTGGTGGCTAGTTCTATTGGGCAGTCAGGTTGAGGGGTCAGCAGCAGGGTCACCTGAACAAGGTAAGTAGGCAGATAATTGTACTTGTCACAGAAAATTCTTGGCAGCCTCACATACCACTTTCTTTTGCAGCCTATAGTTTCAGTAACTCTAGTTCTTGCTAGGGGGTCAGCAAGTAGTATGTTCTCCAAGTTGAACTTGAAGTAGGTGGGGTTTGAAGGATATTCAGTGATTTGTAATGGTCTAAAGGGTACTTCAGGAGGACAGTATAGCATGGGTAAAGTGTGAGAGAGGGGGGCTAAACTAACTAAGTTCAGCTCCCATCCTGGCGAGACAAACCACCAGGATGCCGCCCAGTGAAGGACTGGAACAGCCGCTCAAAGAGGAGACCACAGGGAGGACGCAGGAGACAACCAAGGGAAACAGGCATTCAGTGCCATCAATGTCAACCCAGTGAGCAGCCAGGGGGTACAAGTGGGGGTGGACAGAAGGATTGCAGAAGCCCGCAAAGGTATTGAGTCACTCTTCTCTGAGCCAGGGAGAGGGGCATTGGCACCTTCCTGCCCACAGGGGCAGGAGGAGCATAGTCAACTCCCTCCAAATCCAGATTGTCACAGGACAAACTCTTCACCACAGCCTCCCCAGAATAGAGGAGGCTACCAGGCAAGCTCAGGAGGCTGGAGGGGGCTGCACTTGCAAGACGCGCTGAAGAAGAGAGCTTAGACCACAGGTTTGGTGAGGTGGACCACAAGAGGAGCAAAAAGGAACCCAAGGAAAATACAATAAATATTAGGGCTGGGAGTATCATAACTGAAAACTGCACAAAATTTGGAGGAGATTGAGGTAGTTTCCAGAATTGCAAGCAATAAAATTTGGGGTCACAAGGGTAATCACTGGCAAAAGGGGGACAAGAGGAGCAGCAAAGATGGGTCGGAGGACTTGGCGTTGCACTCGGGTGTCTTTAAATAGCTCAGAAGCAAAAGCAGGTTTGAAATCTAAGTGTTTTAAAGGAAAAATCAAAATAAAGTAGGTATTTATATTGAAATTGACTAAAAATTTAGACTCAAGCGTAAATATCTTCAAAGCAAAACCAAACACACTATACGCTGAAGCCAATGTTAATGGTTCCAGAAGAGAGCCCAAGTTCAAAACGGGGGGGTAAGGTAAGCAGTAAAGTGAATACTAACTCTTCAAAATTCTAGGTAATGGAACTCCAGCAGAGGTCCAACCAGGCAGTAAATTTTTAAAATTTCAGTGTTTAAAACCCAAAACTTTTAATAATTGTGAATTGGCAAGCAGGGGACTCAAAGTCCCCTGGCCTTGTTAAAAGGGGTGGGATTGGCAGAATTTGGTCACATGGCTTCCAATGTAGTATTTGATTGGGCAGAGGAGAATTTTTGCTGGCCAGGGCCAGGGGGACTGGAGGGTTCCAGTATAATTTCCGCAACTCCCTCTGATTGGCTGGAAGGTAATGCAAGCATTTCAGATCTAGTTGACTTTGTAGTTGCTGATGTGGCCCCATTTGATTGGGTGTTCCTGATTGTCTTTAAAAGCGGACAATACCATGCCAATAGATAGTCCAAATTAACTAGTGTTTCTTCCCAAGCTGGAGCAACCAGAGCTGGGAGTCCTGCAGGATATGCCAACACAAATCTTTCATCCACTGTGTGAGCTAAATCATTGAGGGAATTTAGTGGTTTTGCTGGGCTTTGTGCAGTCTTTTTTGTGCAACAAGGAAATACCGTCCTATCCAAAGCCAGGGGGGGCAGTGAATTTACATCAAGGGTCAGCAGGTTGTTCACTAAGAAGGGCATGCACCTTGGTGTCTACTGGACTAGATTTGAGATAGAAAATTACTAAAACTAGGTAGGGTAGTATTTTATTGAACCAAATGTATATAAATCTTTATTATCAAAAACAACAATATGGTCATCCCCAGACTGCTGGGGCTTTTATACCATATAGTTTTACTTCTTTGATTTTTGCAGACTTCAGGCATTCAGGCAATTCACTGGCAGAGCACAGACAGTGAGACAGGGTTTTGAGGGCGGAAAGCTCTGATTTGGTCAGCTCTGGCAAACAAAAGTGGCAATGCTTTGTTCCACCGCTTCTGTTTTCTACCTTGCCTGAGCCGGCCAATTGTGTTGCTAAATCTGGGCTGGAGACTGGCAGCAGCTGGTGCTCATTAGCAGGACCAGTATCAGGTCTCATCTTAACCTCCTTTAGGCAAGCCACAACCTCTGAATAGGTCTGGGTTCTCAGTGGCATGAAACTGGTGGCAATCTGGTGACCATTTGGAGAATCTCCTTTATTAAGTGGACGGGTTGTGGTGTAATTCACCAACTCAAGTCTGTGACCTGGTGGGTTGGTGGGTCTCTGTCCTTCCTGGTAGGTGCAAGGTATCTCTTGAGGGCCATTATTTTATTACCAGGTTTTCAATACAAGTATAGTAATGTCATTTGTGACACATTTCATGAGTTTCAGAGATGAAACCCAGAAGGTGATGATGGTGGCTGCCCAACTGAAGGATAACACTAGCAAAACCTTCTTGACCAGTTTAGAAGAAGACCTGGACCTCATCCTCTTCTACAACCAGTTCTTGGAAAGAATGAACTCTGCCATCACCCCTGCTGGAACCAAAATCCAAGCCTACATGGGACTTGTCTGATTGAATCAAGGAAGAGATGACCTGGAGACTTATATACAACAATTTTGACGCCTGAAAGAGTCCACTAAGATCCCAGACAACATATCTGGTTGCACTTAAGAAATGTACTGAACCTGTCACAAGTGAAAAATTCCTGTTATCAATATGCATGAAAAATCCTAACTATGTAATTTGAACCCTGAGACCTTGCAGGCTGCCAGCCCGCGTTTTTTGGGCTCAAATCAGAAAGGGATTTGACTTTGGAGAAACCTCAAAAACCCACCAGTGTAAACCCTTCTACGTCCAGACCCTGCCCTCTGAAAGATCTTCTTAGCTTAGCCAATAGTAGCGCTAACCCAAGAAATATCCCTTTAATAACTTGGGCCACTGCAAATGGAGAAATACAGAAGCTTTCCCAAGAACAAGGGCTGCCAGTTGATGACAAATCCTATGATTTAAAGAAAGAATTCAAGATTCCCTGTCCTATCCCAGCCAATGACAAATTGTCTACGTTGGATGCAACTAAGGATTTCCAAACCCTGGTAAATGCTGCCACTTGTCCCACAAGAATTTGCAAAAGTTTTCCCATGGCAGATGGGCATACTTATACACTGAGGCCCCCAGGAAGTTGTCCATTGCCATTCTTACAATAAAGTGTTATGAACCTTTGGTTCAGGAAGGTCTTATCCTACATCCTTTTAGCTCTTTACCACTTTCAGTTCAATCTTCCCAGGTCCATCCCTGATTCCCACCAAGACCAAGAAAAGCAGACCAGACGCCCAAGTTATACTGTCCCTCAGGTGCACCATATAGCCCAGTACATTTTACAGAGTATCCTCTCAATCCATATTACTCAGAATTTACCTTAGAGGAGATCTTAATTTACAACCAAGAAGCCTGTACCAGAGAAACATAGGTTATTGGTCATGAAGGAACTTGGATCACCATGCTGCCCTTTCTATTTTGCAATTAATATAACTACCTGCCTGTGTATTTGGTACCAATGACCCCATTCTTGACTCCGCAGCCCAACTGCCCGCAAGAATCTGTTGCCACTAGTGAGTCCATCTCCACCCTGATATTTGGAGTTATGTACATCACCATAATGGCCTCATTAATTCTATGGTTCCCACCAGCAAACCCTGGGCCATCCTTGGAAAATCACTATCCTACATTGTAAAGTTAGCTCCCATCCTGTGGTGGGCCCTTCCTTCTGGGCCTGCAGGCTGTTCACACTGCAATTTCTCAGGAACACACTCCAGGATAAATCCCTGAAAGAACCCCTACCACAGCAACCTCATGAGACACCACCACTGTGACCTTCCCAAAGACAAGCTTCTAGCAATTGCCAGAGGCATGGAATTCAGTCTGCCCAAGAATAAAATGGTAGACAGACATAAATAATCAGGCCCCTGATAAAAGTAGGCCCTGCCTGAACATGACCCCTGAGAAGTAATAACACAACATCAGAAGTGGTATGACAATCTACTTGGAAGCATTTTGCAGGTGAGGGCTGTTTTGTCCAAAATAAAGATTGGATGTCTTGAAACAGGTAAATAATGGTTAGTTTAATGGTGTGTATAGCTTGGACAAGAGAGATGTGAGATCTTAGCCTAGGAAGGGGATAAATAAGGCCTTTGAATCATGCTGTATAATGATAGGAAGGTTCTGGATAGCTGGGGAAGGATGTGCTGAGAAGCTATGGGATCCTAGGACCAACTGCAGGGGGCAAGCAGTTGTATGACTTTACCTAGACTGGGAGTAAGATTTCTCTTTCTATGTCTTCATGGTATCTTCAAAGAGGTCTTGAAGTTGCTAGAAAAGCATAATTATGCACAGAACTATTATCAATGTGACTGCCTAGGGAAACAGCTGCAGATCTTGGTGATTTGAAGGTTTCTGGGAATTGAAGTTGGTTACTTTGCGCCTGAAAGCTTAAGCTAACTACTTGAGTGAGTAAAAACAGTGAAAAGACATGAAGAGTGTCTGTTGCTGATGATATAAAGTATAGGTCACTGAGGGGGTCCATTCTAAGTTAAATCACTTTTGGAGACTTATTGCCTGAGTCTGAGGTGTTGACTGATGAAGACTGATATAATAGAGAAGCTCAGATGGAAAGATTGGTAAGGATTAGCAGAAAAAAGAAGCAGAAAGACTAGGGAAAGATCATCAAGGGTGGCTGAAAAGAGATAAATAACAGAAAGAAAATATTTAAAGAGATAAAATAAACAGAAATAATAAAAAGAATATTAAGGAAAGGATTGAAAAGAATAAATAAAAAAGTGAAAGAATTAAGAGACATAGGGAAAAAAAATTTAAAGAAATAAATAATTAAATATTAGAAAAGATTGAAAGATTAAAGAAAGAATTTATTAGATAGTTAATTGAGAAGAATAGAGCAAGAGCAGAAAAGAACAGCACAGAGAAACTTCAAAAGGAGGGCCAGAATTTTACCAGGACATTAAGAGGAGCAAAAGCAGAGCAATGGGCAACTTTGAGTTTTACTGAGAATCAACACAAGACAGGCAAACACTGAGAAACATTGAGTGGAATCCAGAGAGGCAAAATCACTAAGTAAAACTTGAGATGAAACTTGTTCGAAACAACACAACAAAATTTAACATGAAAAAAGAGAAA
Organism: Entomophthora muscae; assembly: GCA_014839935.2. NCBI lineage: Eukaryota > Fungi > Entomophthoromycota > Entomophthoromycetes > Entomophthorales > Entomophthoraceae > Entomophthora > Entomophthora muscae. The sequence goes on along the minus strand of QTSX02000041.1, from coordinate 281,266 downwards.
CTGTTTGAAATGCAGAGACATGGTTTTTCTGGAGTGAGGAGACAACAGGTTCAAGCCAGGGGCAGGAGTGGATAGTTTGGGGAAACTGTTCAGGAAAACAGGCCAATCCAAGCGTGTGATTGACTACAGGTCCAAGTGTCAGGATTGAAAATTCACCACCCCTTAAAACCCAGGCCCAGGAGTAGTATTTGAATCCTGATCCTGATCACCTGCGGGCTGCCTGCCCTGAGGACTGAGAAGCCACCCACCCATGTTTTTTTGGGATCAAGCTCCTCAAGCTGGGGCCCAGGCTAAGTCCTGAAACAATAATACTGACACAGACTTGAGAGTGGTGCACCCAGGGAGGTACTTATTGACTTGCCCAATGGGGATAAGGAAAGTCCCTCTGTAAACTTCATGAACTTGAAGTCCTCACAGGCAAACAATCAGGTTCAGCTACTTGAGGAAAATACGGGTTTAAGACTTTCTCCCATGACCCAAGCTCAAGAACAGAAGGCTAAAGTGACATTTCATGAGTTCTCCACCAATGAGCAGTACCCCAGTAGTGATGCCATTTTACGGCTCCCAAACTCAGGAGTCATGGCCACCCAATCAAAGATTTCCTAACTTTTTGAGGATCCATTTATGGAAAATGTGAAGTTTGGCAGTGGGGTGCTATATAGGTCTATAGACCTGATGATACTATATTGCTATTTTTAGATAAAAGGGTTATGAGACATTGTTTTCCCTATTTGTTACCATATTTTATTCTTGTCATTTACCAAATTGGCTTCAGATTGTCAGGGCCCCCTGTCCCTCTGCCCGCATTTTATTGTCTTCCCAGTGCTCTCTTTGGTCCTGTCCACTATACATAATAACCTTTGAAGCCTGAATACAATATATTTACCCTTGAGAATATACTTAAAGAAGATCCCCTGGCCAACTAAATTTGCAAGTAAGATTTAATAGACAAGGTCCTTGGCATTACTCTGAGTCCATCATTTTCAAAAGACAAGTACAACCTCCTATCTGTCTATCAATTGGACATGGAGCCACTAATCACCCCTAAACTCATTTGCATGTCCCCACCCAAACTTCCCACAGACCATTTCAACAAGATATTTAGGATCATGTATATCACTCTCTCTGGGGTAAATGACATCATTATTCTGTCTGCTGGCCCGTGGTCCTTGGTAGGGAAGTATTTCTTTTACCTTTTTAAGTTAGCTCCTATCTTTTGGTGGGCTCTACTGCAAAAAACCCGGCCCGTGTGATCCCAGAAAATGATGGGCCAGCTGCCCAAGCTTAGATCCCTGAAATTATGGCAATCTATTTTAAACCTGGTACCCTGAACCCCAAGATTTTGATGATTCTTGGGGCATCTTGTATGATTTTTGTAATGATAATCAGTTATTAGACATTTAATATAACCAAGAACCTAATTTCTTCTGTGTGGAAGAACGTGAAACTGAATGACCCTAAGAAACCCAACACTGCCACCACTGCCAAAACTTCTAAAGGTCTCTCCTCCCAGGTGCAGAACAGTATCATCAAACAATCCCTCATCATGGTAGAGATTCACCAGATAGCTAAGCTCACCCTCAAGGAAGCCTGCTGCACCATGCTAGTCCTCTACCTACACTTCCACCCAATGCCTCATCCTACTCCAGTGACACTGAGAAAATACTTGGAGTTGCAGACATGCTCTCTGGAGATGCCCTAGACTAGTTGGCAAGGCCATAGCAGAAGATGTAGAATTCTGCATGTACTACGCCAAGTTTGAGGCAGAGCTGATGGCCACAGGTGAAGATCACAACACCAGATACTACACCCTGAACTCCTTGCTAGAAATCTGACAGGGGCCCACCCAATCCAGGTGTAAATTGAAAATTTTCTCAAGCTAATAACCTTTACCCAGCTTGAGGATGAGCTGGTAGCCATTATTTTCCATAAGGGAGTCAACCTAGTGTCAAGGATCTGGATGTACAAGTATTACAGCTACCGCCAGCTCACTTAACATTCAGTCATCACCCAATTTGATGCCCTTTCAATATACAGTTTGACATGCCGGAAATGGCAAAAAATCAATATCACATGACTGTCCAGGTATCCATCTACTCAAACCCATCCTGCACATAACCAACCCCTAGTTTTGATCAAACTAAAATATTTGACACAGCTAAAGCTATATAAGTCTAAAGTATTATCCGATAAAATATACTTCTTCTCTTCTTAATCCCATATTCAAAGCTTCCCCAAAGGCGCTCCTTATCACTGGTAGCAGCTACGGGTTTTGATCATGCCAATGAAAGAGAAAATGACTGAACAGAACCCACCCATCTTTGCTCATGTACTAAACCAGGACACATACCAGGATACCTGGAAAATGTACTTCCACACCCACAACATTGACAAAAATATACCTAGTGGATACACCGTATTCAAAGGACTGGTCATGCCCAAAGCATGCACCAAGATAATTCAATACAGTTGCTCTCTCCAACCACAAACAAACACACAACCGCATATCACAGGCAAAGTTACCAACACCAAGTACATTGGTATTGACAAATTCTTTGGTAGAAACAAAAAATACGTTATCAACTGGCTAGACCACTCAGCTGCCAAGCTTCACGCCAGCCACATCCCCCAAGAAAAATGGGTCCAGGAAGCCAGCAAGTGCCTGTACAAAGCCGCAGCTAACTGGTTTGCCACCTGGGTTGGCTCACAAAACAACAGCCAGCTTGACAAATGGGAAGAGTTCAAAGCCAATATCACCCACAATTTCTGCGTCACTGAATCCCTCCAAGACATTGCAATACAGCTCAGTGATCTTCCTCAGAAGACCACTATCACAGCTTACACCAATGGATTTGAAAAAAATATGCCACAAGATCCAAAATCCAGCACAAGCTGACAACGTACACACTAGAGCCTCATTCATCAATAGAATGAAACCCTCTGTTTCTGCCCTCATCCGCCCAGAGGCCAACACCTCCATGTCTGCGCTCATTGCAGAAGCCAAGCACACAGAAAAACACGCAAACATGGAATATGCTGTACGCAACGGCAACCACGCCTCAAACAGCAATGGCAGAGACAACTCTGATGGCAACAAATGCCAAAACATCAATCATAGCAATGGCAACTCTAATTGTAACAATGGCAATCATAGCCAAAGCACAAAGTGCTCCCGTCCCAAGAAAGATGTCACCGCTGAAGTTAACAATGCTGAAACAGCAACTTGCTATGAATCTGACCCCACATTCTCTGACCTCAAAGGGCTCAAAACAGAGGAACAGGGAAAAAGGAGGGGGAACAGGTTTAAGTGCCCCTGTCTCCCCCCAAACTGACAAGAAATTGTACCAAGGCACAAACTTTGCTGCTCGCATCCCACATGTCCCACAATCCTCCATTTTATGAATGTAAAAATTAAAGATCACTCACAACTTCTTGTCTATCCATGCACTTAAAAATCTCATAAACATAAAATTTTATTTGAATCTGGTGCACAACACACCATGGTTAGCAAACCATTTGTAACCAAATACAAAATACCAGTTTTCAAATCCAACTTCAAATATATCAGAATGGCAGACCAATCAAAAGTTCTACTTTAAGGCAAAACAACTCCCTTCAGAATTGACTTCCAAGTCATACAAACGTCCATCAAAGGACTCTTAATGAACAACATAAACTATGATATTGTAGTAGGCATGGACTGGTTCACCCAAGTAAACCCCAGTGTATGTTGGAAAACAAAAACCATGACCATCAAATGCAACAGAGTCAATTTTAATAACTCAAGGAACCCAACAATCTCATCCTAAGAGACACAGTATTTTTACAAGTCATAAAACAAGACAACTCAGAACGTCCAACTAAAGACAGTACCCTCCACATAATGAGGTATACCAAATTCAATAACATACAAAACAAAAAATCCAATGCCCAGAACTTGCAGCACTCCTAAACAAATACACCCATGTATTTAAGGAAGAACTCACAGAGTTATCACCTGAGCAGGAGGTCAAGCATGGCATTGACCTATGCAAAGCCATGCCTAAACCAGCACCCCTCTAAAGACTCTCCCCCATGGAGACCCAAACACACAAGACCCATATTGAGGACAATCTAGCCAAAGGATTCATTTCCCCGTCTGAATCCCTGTGGGGGGCAGTGGTATTATTTGTGTTGCAACATATTTAATTACTCCCTCTTGGGGAATTAACGCCCCAAGTAAATCACCGAGCAACTCACCGAGTGGTTCACAGCTCAGCCAATAAACCAGTGGCATCTTTATCAGTTAACCATCTATGACGGGGATCCCTCAATCCAGGTCCTAAATGGAACACAACTTGATTAAGCCTCGTGACTCAAGAGGAACATTACTCAGATAAACCCCATGACCTCCATGACGTATATGGACAACATGTGGCTTGTTATGATACTATATATTAAGCTATATTCATATTCAATAAATTATCATTCTCTTCTTAATCTTCCCCTTTATTTTGTTTATTATACTTCCCAGAAGTATAAACTCAACATTTGTAAAGAAAAAGGAAAGCACTCTGCGTCTAGTAGCTGACTACAGAGCACTGAATGCAAGTACAGTAAAGAATAAATATCCCCTTCCACTCATAGAGGATCTGCTTTCAAGACTCTCAGGAGCCAAATTTTTCTTCAAAATTGACCTCACCTCAGGTTATAACCAAGTCAAATTAAAGGAAAAGGATATACCAAAAACTATGTTCCGTACACAATTTGAATCCTTTGAATGTAGAGTAATGAACTTTGGGATGTACAACACTCCTGCAATACTTTTCACCATGATTAACCAAGCACTAAACGGTCTCTCAAATACATTAAGCTACCTTGATGATATCATTATATTCTCAAAAACAACTGAGGAACACCTCACGCATGTCTGCAAGACACTTGATTGACTCACAAAGCACAAACTCTACGCCAAGCCTAGTAAGTGCTAATTTATGGAAAAGGAACTACTGTTCTTGGGCCACATTGTCTCTGATGGTGGCATCAAAGAAGATCCAGACAAAATAAAAGCCATAAATAACATGCAACACCCCACCTCTGTTAAACAAGTTAGATGCTTTCTCAGAATGGTAGCTTACCTAAGGAAATACATCAAAGACTGCGGAAAGCTAACCACACCAATAAGTGACCTAACCAAGGGTAATGCCAAAAAGAAATTCATCTGGACACCAGAATGTGACAAGAATGTTCAACTATTAAAAAAAGCTTTGATAAAAGCACCAATCTTGCAATACCCTAATAATAACAGGTGCTACAAGCTTGAGTCAGATGCCAGTGACACCGCCATTGGTGCAGTCTTGCGCATCCACCAGCCAGGGCAGCAAGACTTCCTGCCAGTATGTTAAAAAAGAAGAAAACTAACTAATACTGAGCAGAGACACCCAATACACAATAAGGAATTGCTAGCAATATATCACGCATGCAAAAAATGGAGATGTTATCTAGAAGGACATTTAAACGTCTGAGTACTAACTGATCATAAATCCTTAATCTATTTCAAAACTCAGAACACACTTGCACAACAACAAGCCAAATGGATGTCCTTGATGTAACAGCTTAACTTGGACATCCAATACAAAAAGGGGCAGAGCTGGTCACGGCTGATGCTCTCTCTAGACTATGCCAACCAAGAGAGGATCACCCTGACCACCTGGACCCTGACTGGCCCAAGCTATACAACACTGAGTACAAGAAAAAAGGAAAAGATCCCTCCACACACCAAATAACCCATGATACACTAGTTAGGAATGAAAAATATTTCCATGTATCAAATGGCACTGTATACCAAATCATTAAAGACAAACATGTTCCCTACATCCCACTTGCACAAAGAGTCAACACCATCCTAAGAAATCTCCATCTACTAGGACAAAAAGGCTAATGTTGATTTTATACTTCTAGAAAGTATAATAAACAAAATAAAGGAGAAGATTAAGAAGAGAATGATAGTTTATTGAATATGAATATAGCTTAATATATAGTATTATGACAAGCCACATGTTGTCCATATATGCCATGGAGGTCATGGGGCTTATCTGAGTAATGTTTCTCTTGAGTCACAAGGCTTAATCAAGTTGTGTTCCATTTAGGACCTGGATTGAGTGATCCCTGTCATAGATGGTTAAGTGATAAAGGTGCCACTGGGTTATTGACTGAGCAGTGAACCACTTGGCAAGCCGCTTGGTGATTTACTCGGGGTGTTGATTCCCCAAGAGGGAGTAATCAAAGATGTTGCAACATCTCCCCCTGGGGTGCTGGAAGGCAGAGCCTTGGGAACCTTCTTGAGGGTATCTGGTATACAGGCCTGGTACTGAACCAGTTTGGCGTTAGGAACAGGGAGTCTTGAATTTTGTTGGGCTGCTCTTGCCTTACACAAATGAAGTCAATCATGGTGCATACGTTTTAGTTTGGTTCAAGCTCCTATCCCTTTGATGAGGTATGTGTTATTGGGTTTCACCTCCATGACAATGCCTGGTCTGTGCAATCCTGGGTCTAATTTGTGCTGGTTGTGGTTGACAACCCAGATCTTGTCTCCAACTTGGAACCTTTATTTTTTGTAATGGGACTGCTTCTTGTTGAACCCTTTGCTGTTCCATTGCTTCCTGGTCCTTTCTGGCTTGTAGCACTTTTGGGTCATTGCTGTCTGGTATCTTCTTGGGAAGTGGCAGTTGTGGTCCCGTGGTAGTACTGACAAGTGAAGGTTTCTGACCATAGACAAGTTCATAAGGGCTTTTGCCTGTATTGTGGTTGACTCATGTTCTGCAGACCATAAGGGCGGTTGGTAACATATCAACCCAGGCTTTTGAATTGTTGGCAGATAACTTACTGAGGGCTTCCACTAGAGAGTTGTTTAGTTGTTCTACGCGTCCATTTGCTTGGGGGTGATATGGGCTGGCTGTGACGTGTTTTATTTCATTTTTGGCAAGGTATATGTTGGTGTCAATAGCTTTGAGTTCAGTGCCTCTATCTGTGATTAAGAGGCCGGGCTTTCCAAACTTAGCTATAATCTCCTTGCCAATAAATTGTCTTACATTATTGCCTTTGTGTTCCTTTGTGGCTTTTGCTACGGGCCATTTGGTTGCATAGTTGATGGCTGTGATTTTGTACTTCTTGCATTTGCTTTCACCAGGAATAGTTCCCACAATATCTAACAACCATACCTTGAAGGGCTGTGTGATAGATACAGGTACTACTGACTTGGGTGGAGCTTTAGTTTGGGCGTACTTTTCACAGATCTTGCATTGTTCTAGCACTTCTCTGATATCATCTAGCATGTTGGGCCACCAGTAGCAAGTCTTGAGATATTCATGTAAGTTTCTGCTACAGGTGTGTCCCAAGTCTCTGTGATAACGGAGGATTGTGTCAATCTTTTGTGTTGACGGAACGTAGGGTACCATGCCACCATTTGGAAGGATTTGGTGGAGGGTACCATATACGTTTTTGAACAGATTTTTGTTCTTGAAGACTTTCTTTTGATTGTCCATTGGTGTGCTAGGTGGTAACCCTTCCTGGAGATTCCCCATAATTAACATGGGCCAGTTGGGGTCACCATCAGTGCAGAGGATGTGTTTATTTTATAGCCTTGATAGGGTGTCTGCAGTAAGCATCTCTCTGCCTGGCTTGTATTCAATTTGCATGGGGTATCTCTGTATGAGATTCATCCATTTCTCTTGTCTGCTTGACATGTGTTGTTGTGTTTTAAAGAATATCAACAACTTGTGGTCAGTGAGTACTTTGAACGTCTGGGCTCCTTCTAGGTAACATTGCCATTTCATGAGACAGTGTATGATGGCAACCAATTCCTTATCATGTATAGGGTATCTTTGTTCACCGTCTGATAGCTTCCTGGATTCATATGCCACAGGGAGAAAGTCTTTTTGGGATGTTTGGATATGGAGGACTCCTCCTATGGCATAATCAGAGGTGTTGGATTCTAGCTCATAGACACCCTTGCGGTTTGGGTATTGCGAGATAGGAGCAGTAACCATGTGCTCTTTTAACTGGCGGAAATGTTGATCTCGCAAAGGTGTCCAGAAAAATTTGGTTGTTTTCCCTGTGATGGCTGATAGGGGGCTGTTAGGGCGCCCCAGTCAGGGATGAACCTGCGTACATATGCTATCATTCCAAGGAAAGTGTGGAATTTGCTCTTGTTTCTTGGGGCTGGTATTTCTGTTATAGCGTGTATCTTGTCTGGATTGGGCTTGATGCTGTCCTTGCTAATGATGTGACCAAGGAAGGGGAGTTCAGTTGAGAAGAACTCGCATTTGGATGGTTTGGCAATCAGTTGGTTTTCCTGCAGGGTACAGAGGACTGCACGGACGTCTTCCCAGTGTTGTTGTAGGTTGGGGCTATAGATGATGATGTTGTCTAGGTAGATGATTGCTCTCTTCCCAATGTGTTCCTTGAATAATTCATTAATGAAGGTTACAAAGGTACTGGGAGCGTTTGTCATGCCAAAGTTGAGGACAACACATTCAAAGGATCTGTATTTAGTCTGAAATGCAGTCTTTGGAATGTCTTCAGGTTTCACGCAAATTTGGTGATATCCTGCTGTCAAATCAATTTTTGTGAAGATTTGGGACCCCCCAGGGAATCAAAAAGGTCATCAATTAGAGGCAGGGGATACCTGTTCTTTATTGTGACCTTGTTGAGGGCCCTGTAGTCTGTGACTAGGTGGAGGCCTCCATCTTTCTTTGCAACAAAGAAGACAGCAGCACCAAAGGGTGACTTTGAAGTTCTGATAAGGCCTTTCTCAAGTGCTTTGTCAAGGTAAGCTTTCAGAGTGTTGTCTTCTTGTGGTGTGAGGTGGTAGATGGGTTGCGCCTTAGGCACGCTACCTTTCAGGTTGATCTCATGTTGTATACCCCAATCAGGGGGTAGCCCGGGTAATGATTCTTGGAATACAGAGGGGAACTTGTTGACCAGCTGATCTCTAATTGGGTTTTGTTTGTGATGTATTTCTGGGTTTTTGAAGTGGATGACTTCATATGTACATGTGCTCCAATTGATTTTGCTGACGTCAGTTTCCTTCTCTGTTTTCATGATCTTTACAAACATGTGATCCCTCATGAGGGTGTCAAGGTGTGTTGGGTACTTGTGATGGTGGACTTCTCCTTGCTGGATTGTGAGGATGGCACTATCCCAGTTGATGTGAGGCTTTTCTTTTGCATCCAATCTAATCCCAGTATGATATTGTATTTTGGGATTGGGATGATGGGGCCACTAATTGTTGTTTGGACGTCTCCAATTTGTGCCCAGAAAGGTTTGGTCTTGTGGGTAACTGGTGTGCTGCAGTTGTCCGCCATGATGACTCTTCTGATGTTACTTTGAATGGTAAGTAACTTCATGAGGTCTGCAAAACTCTTGTTAATAAGCAATTGGTTGGCTCCAGTGTCAAATAGCGCTGTGCCCAGGTATCTGCAAAAACAGAAAGGATAGGTAAGGAGTTTATTTCCAGATTGAGCGGCAAACAGGAGAGGGCTGCTGGAGGGAACTTGGATCATGGTGATGGAGTCCACGTCCTGTTCTCTGTACAAGTCTTGTGAAGAGGGGGTAGGCATCTTGCCTAAGCACTTTCCTGAGCTTTTCCCTCCTTGTTGGTATCTTCAGTGCTAGCCTGGTTGGCTTGTACAATGCAATTCCTGTTTTGAGGTTGAGTATTGTTGGCTCGGTTGTTTTGCTTGTTGGGGCAAGGCTCTCTCTTAACTGTGGGGTTTTCCTTACGCTTGTTGGTAGCGTGTAGCTTGTCAGACTTCTGAGCTTCACGTTTCCCTTCTAGGAATACATCCTCAAGGTTCTTGCAGCAGGTCATGTCAAACTGATGTCTGATATGTGTAGGAAGGCCATGGTAGAAGTCCAGGCGTGGTCCAGGTTCATCAAAATTGATGGTGTTGGGCGCACAATCACGTAGTCCTTCATATGCAGTGATGGATTCCTCAATGATTCCTATCATTTTGAAGGTTTGGAGTTCAGTCATGATTACTACGTCTGAATCTTTCATGGAGAACTTTTTGAGGAATGTGGCTTTGAATAGTTCCCAGTTTTCCTTCTGGACAGGGTCTTGAGCTAGCCATTTGGTAACAAAGTGTGAAGCAGTCCCTGTGACGTGGAGGGCAATTTTGCTGACCCAGAGTCTTTGGGGGTACTCCACTTGTTCAAACTTGCTCTCAGTGCTGTTGATCCAAAGAGAAGCGTTCTCACGGCGTACACCTGCAAAGGCGCCAATCTCAGCAGTATATAAACGCTGAAACACGATGTTTGATATCTCAGGTTGTGTAGAAGCTGTTGTAGCTGGCATGGTAGGGAACAGTCTGCGGGTTTTAAGGGTGTTGTACTGGTCAATGGGTACAAGGAGATTATTGTAGATGACAAGTCCAGAGGGGATGTCTTGTCCTACTTTGTAATCTCTCCAACTGTTAGGGAGTGATATTGCTTGGGTTCTTTTCTTGGGAGGAATTTTTCCTTTGAGTTGGGTAGGTATGGATAACCTACCTGTGCTACCACTGTTGAGTTTATATTTCTAGAAAGTATAATAAACAAAATAAAGGGGAAGATTAAGAAGAGAATGATAGTTTATTGAATATGAATATAGCTTAATATATAGTATCATGACAAGCCACATGTTGTCCATATACATCATGGAGGTCATGGGGCTTATCTGAGTAATGTTCCTCTTCAGTCACAAGGCTTAATCAAGTTGTCTTCCATTTAGGACCTGGATCGAGTGATCCTGTCATAGATGGTTAACTGCTAAAGGTGCCACCGGTTTATTGACTGAGCGGTGAACCACTCAGTAAGCCGCTCGGTGATTTACTCAGGGCGTTAATTCCCCAAGAGGGAGTAATCAAAGATGTTGCAACACTAACAATCTATACCTCACCTTAAAAAGAGATAGTATGGTGGCCAAATCTAAAACAAGACAAAATTGATGTTCTGAAAAAGTGCAGTGTGTGAAAAATACGCCAGCACCAAAGCTCCTCAGCCAACACTTAACCCAGTACCTGATCCCAAACCATTCAAGGTTTGGGGGCTGGACGTGGTGAGACCCTTCCCAGAAACTAAGACAAAGCAATGTTTCCTAATTTTAGCCATTGACTTTTCCACACACTGGTTTATCTGCTGGGCAACAAAGGACCACAAAGCAGAAACAATAAACCAATTCATTAACAAAGCAATCATAGCTGACTACGGTACTCCAGTCTACATCATAACTGATGGAGCAACAGAGTTATCAGGTCACGCGGTAAACAAAAACCTAAAAGCAAAGAACATCAAACATTCCACAACCTTGCCCTACAGACCACAGGCCAACAGCAGAATTGAACGCCTAAACAGTAGCTTTATCAGAACTCCCAAGAAAATAATAGATGGCAAATTCCAAAGACACATGACCATTATATGTGAAGCATGCATTATTAGTATCCCGGGTCCGCACCAATCAAGGGACAGGCTACTCACTGTTTGAACTAACATACGGATACAAACCAGAGATAGTTACCTGCAACAAACAACAATATGTAAAGATCCCCCGGGTAAACCTCCCACGGTGGAACAAGCACCAACGCTACAACACATACACCTAAAAGCTAAAATAGCAGAAACAAAAAGACTCAAAACACAAAAAGTAACCTCTACAGAGAAACCACTCCCCATCAACTCCCCGTTTGGATCTTGGCTGGGAACAGAAAGAAGCTAGACTCAGTACACAGAGGACCAGGAAGAATCATCAGATACCGAACAGACAGGAACACATACCTGGTTAAGTTCCAGGGTGCCAAAGAGCCCATCATGTAAGATCTTGCCCATAATGGCGCAAGCTTATAAACTAGGGCGTGCAAGGCATTAGGATTCAAATTTAAAAGATATAGAAACATATGAACTGTCTGTAAGATAATCTTACAGAACCCTGCTAAAAACCTATATTGTGTCACAAAAGGAGTGATTGAGTGTAAAAACCCTAAGCAAATAAGAGAAAACAAAGTATTTAATAGTGAAAATTTTGTAACTAAGGGAATGTCAATATTAGGATATTCTCCATCTGCAAATTGGTACATGTAACTATTGAACACTTCTTTAAGGGAAAACAATGGATACAACAAGCCTAAGGCTTGCTGTTTTACAACTTCCATTTATTCAAGACAAGAAAAGACAAAACTTAAAATGAATTAATAAAAATGTATAAATTTTTAAAAATTAAGATCTCAAGTTAAATTTGGATAAAATTGAAGGGGAAGAAATCACTTAGAATTTTGGCTTAAAGCCTACTCTTCAAAAGCTCCTTTATTTATAGTAAAAAGCTTTTTCAGTTGGATGTGATGGTCAAGGAGAAGCAGCCAAGAACAGGAGCAAGCTGGAGAAAGTTGGGAAAACCAGAACCATAAAAAGGGAAACAGAAGCCAGCACTTTACGCTGAAAAGCACATTGAAGCTGGGGATAGAGCGGCAAAGACATAAGCAGGAGTTTGAACGGTGAGGATAAAATGAAAACTTTCTAACTCTAAAGTAGAAATATATATAGAAAATAGATAACAGGAGAGCAAGCAAACAACAACAACAATTTGAGCGCAAATAGCAAAAACAGAACAAGCTAATGAAATTAAAATACCTAAATATTAACCTTTAATTCAAAAAATCCAAATATTAAAATACTGGAAGTCTAAAACCAAATGAAAAATATAAAAGCAAATAAATCAAAGAGCCTGCCCTTTGGGGCAGGGCATGACATTACCCCCTCCAGATCCAAGCTCAGGATGTGCTTGGATATAAGAGTTGATGGCCTTGGGAATGTTCTCAAGGTTTGACAATGGCTCCCAAAAACTCTCCTCAACGGAATATCCCTTCCAAAGAACCAAGTATTGGAGTTTACCATAGTGGTAACAATGGTTGATAATACAATCAACCTCATATTCAGGGGTCCCTTGGACCATGTGAGGGGGAGGTGCTTTGTTGTTCTTATGAGGAGGAGGAGGATAAGTCTGGAGTTTGAGGAGAGACACATGAAAGACGTCATGAATGTGATACCCGGAGGAAGCCGGATACAATATGCAATCTTCCCAACCCTTTCTGTTACAGGAAAAGCCCTATGAATTGTGGGCCAAGTTTACGGGAAGGCCATCTGATAGGAAGATTCTTTGTATTTAGATATACAAGGTTGTTGACCTGAATGCCCTTTCCCTCCTGACAATGATGGTCGGCCTGGACCTTGTAAACCTCAATAGCCTTAGAGAGATTCTCTTTTAAGGAATTCTGGATGAGTTGTAGCTGGACAAGAAACTCTTTGGCTAACGGGGAACAGACAGAAGAGGTGACAGAAGGAACAAAGGCAGGAGTGTAGCCTAAATTTGTCATGAATGGAGTCATCTTGTTAGAAGAATGGGGAGTAGCATTGTAGGAATACTGGGCCAAAGGTAAATGAGAATCCCAATTGTCTTGTTGTCTGTTGGAAAAACAGCAAAGGAAACATTCTAGTGTCTGATTGGCACGTTTGGTTTACCCATCAGACTGGGGATGATAAGAGGTGCTAAGGGAAAGGTGAACACCTAGCTGAGTCATAAAGCCTTCCAAAACAGGGAAAGGAATTGTGGTCCACAGTCAGAGACAATATCTCTTGGAGTACTGTGGTGGATGAAGACGTTCTTGACAAAGAGGGAAGCAGTCTGCTTTGCGATAATGTTAGAATTGCAGGGAGCAAAAATAGCCTGCTTTGAGAATCTATCTACAATGACCAGTATGGCGTCAAAACCTTTGGACTGAGGAAGCTGGACAATATAATTCAAAGAGACAGACTGCCAAGGACCTTCAGGGACTGGAAGGGGACATAGAAGACCCACGGTTTTCTGGGTGGAGTGTTTGCTTCTCTGGAAAACTAGGTAACTGCTGACGTATGACTTGACAAAGGTGGACATCTTTGGCCACCAGAAGTGATTGCGGAGTTTAGAAAGCGTTTTCTTGTATCCAGAGTGGCCTGCAGCAAGGGAGTCATGGAACATAATAGTTAGAACCTGTTGAAGATCCAGAGAAGGAGCTATCAAAAGGTTGTTGAAGTATAACACATCATCCAGCAGGGAGAATGAAGGGTTTGTGACTGTCTTATTGTTTGTAAGAGCATCAATGATCTGAGACAAGGTCTTATTGGAAAGCTGAGATTTGTGGATTTGCTTCAGTATATTGGGGGTTGTAGTACTGATAACATTAAGTTTCAGAAAGCTCTCAGGTGGAAGAATCATCTTGGTGTTAAGAAGTTTGTAGTCTTTGTCAACATAAGATAATGAAGGATGACAACTAAGAGCGTCAGGTAGGGTATTTAGTACACCCTTTTTTTACACAAGCTTGAAGCAGAAATTTGACAGCTCCAGTACCCATCTAGCGTGTCTTTGGGAAATGCAGTGTGACTCAGTGAAGTAAAGCAAGTTCTTATGGTCAGTGTAAATGAGAAAAGGCTCCTCAAGTCCCTCAAGGTAGTGACACCAATGCTTGAGTGCTTTGATGATGGCAAGAAGTTCCTTGTTGTGTACGGGGTAGTTTTGTTCAGCTGGAAGGTGTTTTTGAGAGAAATATGCAACAGGATGTTGCATTCCATCCCCCAAGCTGAAGGAGAACACCACCAACGGCATAGTTGCTGGCATCAGTCTCAACCGAGAAGGGTTTGGAAGGATTAGGCATCAGAAGGACAGGTGTGGAGACAAAGACGGCCTTTGTAGCATCAAACGCAAGCTGGGCCTCAGGTGTCCGGATGAAAGGAACGGAAGAAGAAGTGAGGGTAGTGAGTGGCAAAACTAGAGAAGAAAAAATTTTCCACAAACTTATGGCAATAGTTTTCCAATCCAAGGAAGCCACAAAGTTGTGAGCAAGTCTTGGGAACAGGCCAGCTTTGGATAGCATCCACCTTGCTAGGGGAGACAGCAAAACCGTTTTGAGTGACAACGTAGCCAAGGAAATCAACCTTGGTGCAAAATAATGAGCACTTAGAAGATTTTGCAAACAGGTTGTAGTCTCAAAGTCTCTGGAGTACTTGGCAGATGTGGGTGACATGGTTGTCAATGGAAGAGGAGTATACAAGGATATCATTGAGATAGACAACAACAAACTCGTTAAGGAAGGGCAGAAGTGCCTCAGTCATTAAGGCCTGGAAAGTTATTAGAGCGTTACATAATCCAGAAGGCATTACATTGTACTAATATAACCCAAACAGGGTACAGAACGCAGTCTTCCATTCATGGCCAGGAGAGATTCTGATCTGATTGAAAGCGCTTTGGAGATCAATCTTGGTGTATACAGAACTACCAGCGAGGCAATCTGTCAGAGCCTCAGCAGAAGGAATAGGGCATCTGTCCTTGATTGTGATCTCATTGAGGGCTCTATAGTCTACACAAGGGCGCTTGGAGCTATCAGATTTACTGACAAAGAAGATGGGGGAAGAACATGGGGAGTTGATTGAGAGATGAAACCCTTGGAGAGTTCCTCGTTGATGTAGTTTTTTAGTAGAGTGTTGTCAGAGTCAGAGAGAGGAATAAGCCTTCCCCAGGGAGGAGTGATGCCTGGCTTAAGGTTAATCTGAATATTTTAGGGCCTATAAGGAGGTAGAAGGTTACATTCCTCCTCACTAAAAAAAATCCTTGAAGTCAGAGTAACAATAAGGTAATCCATCTTTGTCCTTGGAGGAAAGAGTATCTGGGATGGTACTAGAGATAGCAGTCAGGTTTGGTTTGGGGGGAGTCAAGCCAAGGGTACCAGGTACTAGGGATAACAATTTGACAACATCATTGCATGTAAATGATATCTTGTTGTTTGGGTGATCAAAGTTAATTAAAGACTCTCTTAGCCAAGAGAATCCAAGTATGAATGGAAAGGATAAGTTGGGGGGAGAGTTACACGTGACGCAGAATGGAGAGCCCTCCAAGTTAATGGTGACAGGTTGGAGGATAGGTGTGACGCCAATGAGATTACTGTTTCCCACCTTAACGTCAAGAGATCCAAAAGCGGGGAGTTCAAGTAGTTTGGCGAGCTTCTCCTCAATGAAGTTGGCATCAGCGCCAGTGTCAAGAAGAGCAAGCACCTTGATCTTTCCCAAGGGTCCATGAATGGTCACTAGGACAGTAGGTGACTTGGAAGTGTCATTGAGGGACAGCAAAGCAAGGATGGAGGTCTTGTTGGCAAAGGAGGACGTTTGGAGAGAGGACAGGCTGGTAGAAGATGATCCTTTGATCCACAGTAAGAGCAGAGGTTGTTGTTCCTTCTTCTAAGGACTTCCTCAGCAGTAAGGCGAAAACCTCCCCCAGACTTTGGCTTGGTGCCAGGTGGAGGGGTTGAAGAGAGCAAGGCCTTGTCTGGGATAAACAACTGGGCTGTAGGAGATAGGTTAGAAGGTGAGTGTGTTTTTGAAGAAAGATATTTCTGATTCCACTTAACCACTTCTCAGATAAGAGGTTCTAGTCCTTCAGGGAGGTTGTGGTGGACCAAAAATTCCTGAAGCAATCTGTTGAGGCCTATCTTGTAGAAGCTGCAAGCCTCAGCATCAGAGGCTTGTAGTCTTGACTGGAGGGAGCAAAACTTCCGGTTTGTCAGGGACCTACTCTCAGGCAGCTGGCTCGCAGGTTTTGGAGGTAACTTGGGCTGGGTTTTTTGTGGGCAGGGCCCACCACAAGAGAGGGGCTAACTTTAAGAGGTAAGAAGCAGACTTTTCTAACCAAGACCACGGGCCGGCAGCCGGTACAATGGTGTCCACCACCCCAGTGAGGGGGATGTACACTATACCAAAAAGCTTGCTGGTATGGTTGGTTGGCAGGTCAGGGGAAGAGGCTGGCATCAGTTTTAGTGTTACAGGTGGTTCCATATAAACATTATAGGCCGGGAGGTAGTTGAATTTTCCTCTAAATAACTTGGGGGTAGAGAATATCCACAGCCCTTGGCGGTTGTATCTGACGGCAGATTGGATGCGGGCTAATGGGTCAAGTTTGATGATTTTCTCTGGTGTGTAATCCTTATATTCAGGCTTTAATGGGTAATCAGTAAAATGAACGGGCCCAAAGGGAGCACCAGGTGGACAGAAAACTGCAGGAAGAGGGGCAGGAGGGCTGGGGGATCTTGAACTTAACTTATAGATGGCAAATACAAAATATGGTAATAGCTGTATGAGCCAAAGTAACATAACCTTTATTCAAAAATGGCAATAAGTTTGGGGCGTGGGGTCCTTTGGTCTATATAGCACCCCACCTCCAAACTTAACATTTTCCATGGGTTCATCAGGGCATTGGGGAAAGCTGGACCGGGGGAATTGGGTACTTGGGTCTGAAAGCAGCAAAATGGCGCTTGGCCCGGGAGTTCTTTCATTGATCAAAAATCTTGATTTGGCTACCTGATTGTCTTGCTTTAGCGTCGTAGTCATGGGGCCAGGCCGCAGGCCCATGCCTCTTTCCTGGGTAGGCTCCTGATTGATTGCTTGAGAGGACTTCAAACTCATGAAGCTTACATAGGCGCCATCTCTGCCTTCATTAGGCAATTCAAGAGGCTCCTCTTTGGGCGCCACTATGGTTGGGCTGGTGTTGGTATTCTGGCTTTGGGAATTCACAGGAGCCTCAGCTTGTAGGGGTTTGATCCCCAAAAAACACGGGCGGGCAGCCCAGCAGTCCATAGGCCCGGCGGCCCGTAGGGATCCAGGGCCGGGGTTCAAATCCCGCTCCTGGGCCTGGGTTTTCAGAGGGGAAGAATTGTCAATCTTGACACAGTTGTATTTGCTAAGTGGAAGAGAACCTTGTATGAGACCTGCAAACCAAGAAGCAGAGGGAGTGGACAACTCCTTGTCTTCTCTAGAGAAAGATAGGAGTGAACTGACAAAGAGATCATAGTTCTGGAGAATTCCCGGGTTGCGTATTGAATGAGAGCTAAACCAATCTCTGTAGTGACCAGTGAGCTTTTCTGCAAGGTAGAGGACCTTCTGAGAGTCAGTGGAGAACTCAGACCCATAAGCAGTAAGTGGGCCTGTGCGTAAGCTAAAGTGTTAAAAATACTAGGGGGTGGTGAACTATGGGCTAAGGTATTGAGAACTACTGTTTGGTTGGTGTAAGTAGTGGGGGTATGATCCTGCTTATTACAAAAGAATTTATCATATAACCAACCAAGTAAGAAAACTACTAGAGATAACAAAGTTACAATGATAATGGAGAGAAAAAAAGCTAAAAATATAATAGAGGAGATGGAAAAAGTGTTGCCTGGGTCAATCCCATGGGAAGCCAAAATAATGTAAGGTCTTGCCCATAATGGTGCAAGGTTATAAACTAGGGTGTGCAAGGCATTAGGATTCAAATTTAAAAGATATAGAAACAAAGGAACTGTCTGTAAGATAATCTTACAGAACCCTGCTAAAAACCTATATTGTGTCACAAAAGGAGTGATTGAGTGTAAAAGCCCTAAGGAAATAAGATAAAAAAGTATTTAATAGTGAACAATTTGTAACTAAGGGAATGTCAATATTAGGATATTCTCCATCTGCAAATTGGTACATATAACTATTGAACGCTTCTTTAAGGGAAAACAACAGATACAACAAGCCTAAGGCTTGTTGTCTTACAAGTTCCATCTGTTTAAAAAAAGGGAAAAGCTAAACTTTGAAATGAAACTAATAAAAATGTATAAATTTCTAAAAATTAAGATCTCAAGTTAAATTTGGATAAAATTGAAGGGGAAGAAATCACTTAGAATTTTGGCTTAAAGCCTACTCTTCAAAAGCTCCTTTATTTATAGTAAAAAGCTTTTTCAGTTGGATGTGATGGTCAAGGAGAAGCAGCCAAGAACAGGAGCAAGCTGGAGAAAGTTGGGAAAACCAGAACCATAAAAGGGGAAACAGAAGCCAGCACTATACGCTGAACAGCACGTTGAAGCTGGGGAAAGAGCGGCAAAGACGTAAGCGGGAGTTCAAATGGTGAGGATAAAATGAAAACTTTCTAACTTTAAAGTAGAAATATATATAGAAAATAGATAACAGGAGAGCAAGCAAACGACGACGACAATTTGAGCACAAATAGCAAAAACAGAACAAGGTAATGAAATTAAAATACCTAAATATTAGCCTTCAATTCAAAAAATCCAAATTTTAAAATACTGGAAGTCTAAAACCAAATGAAAAATATAAAAGCAAATAAATCAAAGAGCCTGCCCTTTGGGGCAGGGCATGACACATCACCAAGAAGTACCACAGATCCCGTCTCCGCCTTAGCAAAGGAGAACACTCGGCCCAGTTGGTACCAACTAGCAAACAACTCCAGGAACATCAGTCAGCCGCCGTCAAGACAAAGCCCCCTCCTGATGTACCAGAGTAACCCCTTAAGGGAGGGGTGTGTCAAGGGTCTGGATGTACAAGTACTCTGGCTACCGCCAGCCCACTTAACATCCAGTCATCACCCAATTTGGTGGCTTTTCAATATACCGTTTGACATGCTGGAAATGGCAACAAACCAATATCACATGACTGTCCAGGTATCCAGCGACTTGAACCCATCCTGCACATAACCAACCCCTAGGTTTGATCTAACTAAAATCTCCGCCACAGCTAAAGCTATATAAGTCTAAAGTATTATCCAATAAAATATACTTCTCTTCTTCTTAATTCTATATTCGAAGCTTCCCCAAAGGCGCTCCTTATCACTGGTGATGATATACATGAGGCTAAAGATAGCACAGTTTGATTAACAGCCATATAAATCTGAATAAAACATTTTAATTAGCATGATGTTTATTATAAGCGGAAGCGATAAAAATCTGGAAACCGCTCTGTTTTGTCACTTTTATTTCTCATATTGATAGATTTCCAAATGTTACCTATGTTACGTCATATCAAACTAAGTTGCAAATTGAGTTTGTCGGATATCTCGCATTCTATTTTCATACTCGATGCACTATTGTAAACTATGTAAAAGGAATTATTAATATATATCATACGTTGGGTTTAAATTACAGCTACATGGTCGTTGTACAGAAAACCGCCTTGAAGAACTGAAAATCAATAATGGAGTTAGATCAAAGAATAGATCAAATAATACACCGGCGATAAGCTCAGCTTTTTCGCTCAAGTAATCCAAACAACATGGAATAAATTTTATGAAATCCAGGTTTCTTTATATACACCTGAACCCAAAATGCTATTCTTGAAATATGAGACCCTCACAACTAATCATTTATAGCAGTTGATCCGTTAGCCTTTCGACTGAAGTCCTCGAGTAAAGCAACTTAAAGTAAACCGACAAAAGCACATTTTCAAGCTAGGCTATATTCATGACTACCAAGCTATCAATAACTCGACACCTTTTTCGGCAATTTCAACTTGCAACTAAATTTCTAAAAACAATAACCCAAGCTTTTGAGTTGCAGCAACAGTTCTGCAGCGTGACAAGTAAAGTCTAGGCAAGCTGTTGGTAGGGATATTACGAGTAGCAAACCATCAGTTGGCATAGAAATTTAAAAAGCCTTCCATGAAATAATCAAAGAAGCACCCTTTAATCTTAATATAACTCTCAAAATGACTCCGAAAAAAGTTCTAAAGAAATCCTCACCTAAATACAAAAGGAGGTGTGTTGGTGGAGCACTGTTTTTAGTCGCAATAAACAAAAAATTGAGAATTAGCGTTGTATTTATACTTGAGTTGGTGAAAATCGTGGAGCCCAAGGTATTTCAAAATAAAGCCCTAGTGTTAACACACCACAAATATCCATTAAGTATAGTAATAAGTAACTTTGAGCTTTTTGATAAAAGGGTAAGAAATAAACTTTATCTGATGACTCTAAGATGAGGTTAAAAAGAGGAGTGAAACTATTGAATGTTGTTCCAAATTAAGAAGAGTATATTCTAGCAAATATTCACAATAGAACCAAGTATGCTAAAATACTTTATTGCAATAGTAAAATTTTACTTTGAAAAGGCTACCACTTGTTGAAACGCCAATAAAAGATGTCCTGGACCTAAACATATACTAAAAAAGGCCTATAGACAAAGCTTCGAATAAGGTTACTCAAACGTTTAGCCATATTTAATTCATAACAATTAAAGGAAACTAGGCATTAGGGTTGATATTGGAGGCAAAAGTTCCTGCTTCAAGTTGGTCGTTCCATCTGTCGATCTAAAAAAGGTTAAAAAGGAGTTGAAAAAATGTATTACCCAGGAAGAGGGGCAGAGAGAATTGTAGTTCTTGAAGAATTGGACGCAAAGAGAAGAATCCTCGCCCTTGGCGCCAATACATTTGTGGTAGTCTACATAGCTTTGCCAACAGTGCTTGGTCTGATTGGTGTTGGGGAAACGGGCATCAAAAGGTGCGGTTTCAAGCTTATTAATCTTGCGTTCAGCGGCTTCAGACATATTGGGTTCTAGAAGAAATAAGAATGTAGAAAACAAGGACTTGCAAAGAGAGATGTGGAATCCATCCTATTTGCAAGTTGCTTTTCGCCAGCAGAACTACAATTAGATACACTGCTGTGATTTACAATACCAAAATATATTCATCACACTCCTTGCCTTATCGATTTGGTCTAAGATTTAAGATTAAACCAAATCACAATCGAATTTGACAAGGGGTTGATTTGAAAAGAAATTTTATAAATCCTAAACCAATCGTAAAGATGATTTCAATGATCATGTCACGAATTTCATCCAAGCTATTGTACAGCTATTAATTAATCCAACTCCTATGGTCAACATACAGGGCATTCTTATTATACCCAAAGCAAAAACAAAATTTAAATTAAAAAATTCCATTAATATCTTAAAATTATTCAAAGACTGTAAGCGACAATGAAAGATTAAAGCTTTGATTGATTATTAGGTAAATAAAAAATACAAGAAAATTCATTATTTTAAAAGAAGTTAAAAAACTTAATATTAGTGATAATACAGTAGTTTTCAAACCTGTTGAGATAAATGTATATTATTCAGTTTAGAACACATGGACTCAGTCACAAAACAAATTTAAACTGGAACCAGTTGAAGGTTAATTTACTCAATAAAGCTTCCATTTATCTAGGGCCAGAAAACAAAAATTAGTCAATCACAAAACAAAAATAAAACAAATACTGAATTCCAAAAATGAGATAGCAAACACATAGAACTCCAATTCATAACGCTCACAATCCAGTCACTTGTTGAAGCATTCTACATCAAATTTGATTATGAGTGTGTGGCAAATATGATATAAACAGAGAACGCATGAGGTTCAGTCACAAAAGTGATGAGTTCAAACACAAAACAACTCATTTTTTTGAAAATATTGATTATTTTTTCAGGACTCAAATTGAAAATAGTGGATTTCATGAGTGAATCCACCAAAATCAATTCAGGGAACTAAAGCATTATTTTCAATGTACGCACATCCAAATTTGGACATTTTTGTCTGATAGAATGTCTCAAATAGGAGCGCTCATTTAAATAAAACTAGGTTTCTAGAAATACTTTGCTTTTCTGTTTTTAATAGATTTTTTTGTTTACAACAAGTTTCACAAGTGAAAATAACTTTGATGTTGTTGAGGAGCAGTATCAGGAGCTACTTCAAGCTCGGGCTGCTGAGCAAGGGAGAGCATCACCTGTGTTGTTGTAACTGAACCAATGAGGATTCAGTATCTGGAATTGGGGAAGACAACAGTCCAATAGAAAGGACAGAATAATAAGAATAAGGTATCATTTATTCAGGAATATTGTGATTAATATACCATATGGGGAAAGCCACAAGGCCACAAGGGGGTGGCATAGTGGGAAGTTCCATGTAAGGTTCAAAGTCAAGGAATAACTTGTGCGGGGA
This sequence comes from Entomophthora muscae, assembly GCA_014839935.2. Taxonomy (NCBI): domain Eukaryota; kingdom Fungi; phylum Entomophthoromycota; class Entomophthoromycetes; order Entomophthorales; family Entomophthoraceae; genus Entomophthora; species Entomophthora muscae. The sequence goes on along the minus strand of QTSX02000041.1, from coordinate 258,454 downwards.
TCAGCAAGTCAAATTAGTAGCGCTCCTAATTAGGATGAAGTACCTGCCATTTGATATTGTCATCAGATTAATCCATGTCGTTAGATACGTCAAGGGGCAACTCATCAAGCGCCCCCTGTTTATCGTAAGATACATTAGCAGGCAAGTCTGGAAGCTCGGTTGCAACACCCCCCTTGCCCCCTGCTCATCGTCAGACACCAAGACCGGAGTCTGGGAAGGTCTGGGAAGGTCCACACAAACAGCCTTTGTGTGAGGATGGTGCAGCAGGGGTGCAAGCAATCATAGTGAAGCTTCTTGGTATTTCCTTGGGCGTCTTTGAGTTGATAGGTATGATTGTCATAGACAGCGGCTATCTTGAAGGGCCCTAGGTGGTTGGGCTCCAACTTGGTAGAATTGGGATTGAGGGTGTAGACGGGGTCACCTACAGTATATCTAGCTTTGAGGTGCTTTGTCCCTCCTTCCATTTTCTTGTGTTCAATTTCCCAGGCTCTGGCACGCCATTGGTCTAGGGATGGGGTTGTTACTAGGGGAGGCTTTTTGGGAACCTTGGACCGTAGCTTTCCCTGTTCAACTTCTGTAAGACTGTCAGGCGTCCCAAAGGCCAGGGTGCTGGGGCTGAACCCTGTGCCCCTGTTGATTCTTGCTCACAGGATAAGTAGAGCAGTGGGCAGGTGTTCAGTCCATGCGGTGTTGGGGTGCTCTTGTGAGAGCTTGGCAATCAGTTGAATCAGTGAGCCATTTAGCCGTTCCACACATCCATTGGCTTGAGGATGGTAGAGGGTCGTAACTATACGTTGGAGTGCGTTTTTGGCGCAGTATGCCTTCATGACATGCCCAACGAGTTCAGGGCTGCCATCTGTGATGAGAAGTTTGGGCCGCCCAAAGCGGGCCACAATTTCCTTGCCAATAAAGCGGGTGATGGTGGTGGCAGTGTGGTTAGTTGTTGCCCAGGCCACTGGGCAGCAAGTGAAATAGTTGATGGCAGTGATAATGTACTTCTTTCCCAGTCTGTCTTTGGGGAGTAGCCCCACAATGTCAAGAGCCCACTGCTTGAAGGGTTCCATGGCCTTGATGGGCAGGACAGACTTGGGGGTGCAGGTTTGGATGTATTCTTTTTGCACAGCACACACGTTTCAAGGAGATCCAAGATGTCTTGACGCATTTGCGGCCACCAAACCTTTTGTTTCATGATCTTGAAGAGGTTGCACCCTCTGATGTGACCCAGGGTTTGGTGGTAGTGCAATATGGTGTCACCTCGTTGCGTGGTGGGAATGTAAGGCGTCTTTTTACCTGTCTCTGCCCGACGGCAGACGTTACCAGCATTGGTGGTGAACTGACTTTTGTTGTCCTTCAGCTTGGAGATGGTTACCAAGTTAAGGCCCTCATAGCAAGTCACCTCAGGGCGGAGGTAGAGCATGGGCCAATCTGGATCCAAACCATTGTCCCCAGTGATAGACACTACATAGAGTTGTGAAAGGGTGTCAGCCGTGACAAGTTCCTTCCCAGGCTTGTACTTGATGCGCAACTGGTAAGGGGATAGACACTCAACCCATCCTGCTTGGCGGCGTGTCAGGTGGGACTGCATGTTGAAGTACTAAAGTGACTTGTGGTCCGTTAGCACGCGGAGTGGGAAGGTAGCACCTTCCAAGTAACAGCGCCACTTCTCAACACAGTGCACAATTGCTACCAACTCTTTATTGTGAATGGGATAGCGTTTTTCTGAATTGGTAAGTTTCCTGGACTCATACGCCATGGGGAGGAAGACACCATTGTCAGTTTCTACCCTTAGCACGCCCCCTATGGCTCTGTCTAAGGCATCAGTCTTGAGTTTGTACTGGCAGTTGCGGTTGGGAAACTGCAGTACTGGTGCTGTTGTGAGTTTTTGCTTCAACATCTCGAAGGCTTGATCTCTGACAGGGGTCCAATGGAAGCGCTTCTTGGTGTTGAGGAGCTCAGTGAGAGGTGTAATTAGTTCCCCACAATTGGGAATGAACTTGCGCACGTAGGCAACCATGCCTAGGAATTCCTGCACCTGGCCCACATCAGTGGGGGGCGGCATGCTGGTGATAGCCTTGATTTTGGCGGGGTCAGGATTTATCCCTTGGGCAGAGATGGTGTGCCCAAGGAATAACAGCTCCGACTTGAGAAACTCACATTTGGAGGGTTTAGCTTTTAGCTAGTTTTTCTGAAGGGTGTCGAGGACAGCACAGAGGTGTTGGAGGTGCATGGTTTGATATTGACTGAAGACAATAATGTTGTCAAGGTACACAACCACACATTTTCCAATAAGGTCCTCAAATGCTTTGTTCATTGACATGGCCAAGGGTGAGGGAGCATTAGTCATTCCAAAGTTCATGACCCAACACTCAAACAACCTGTAGCTTGTTCAGAAGACAGTTTTTGCTTTGTCCCCTGGCGCAATGCGGACCTGGTTGTACCCTGCGGTGAGATCAATCTTGCCAAAGACCTTTGCACCCACAAGTGTGTCAAACAGGTTGTCAATCAACAGTAGGGGGCACTTATTCTTAACAGTCACCTTGTTGAGGGCGCAGTAATCTGTGACTAGGCAAAGGGACCCATCTTTATTGGCTACAAAGAAAACAGCCACCCTGTAGGGAGAGAGTGAGGGGCAAATGAAGCCCTTATCAAGCGTTTCCACAAGGTGCTGGCGGAGGGTCTCATCTTCTTTTGGTGTAAGACGGTATAATGGTCATGCTTTAGGTAACAACCCTTGAAGTTGTACAGTGTTCTGAATCTTCTGGGAAGGAGGTAGTTGTTCAAGTGTCTCATTGAATACGTCCTTGTACTACTTGAGGAGTTCAGCAAGCGCTGGTGGTGGTGAAGAGGTCAAGGGGGGACTGCAGATGGTTCAGTGTGGATAACTTTGACTGAGCATTGATTAAAGTCTAGTTTCCCCCCTTGAAATTGTACAAGCATGTCTCTGTTATTCTAAAAAAACAGTATCATGGAGTAATTTGCTCATTTCCACATGGTAAATCTGGAATCCCACCCCATTTCTGTTGAGGGTGATGACAGAGGTATCCCAGTCAATGTAGGGACAGTTGTGCTGGAGCCAGTTGAGGCCAGCAATTACGTCGTGGCTGAGCCCTGCCATGATTGGCCCAGAGAGCTTAACCTGGATGTTCCCCATTCTCACAGAGAAGGGTACCATCTCGTGGGTGATTGCAACTCTGTGGGAGTCAGCCACCCGTACTGCCTTGAATCTGCTTGGCACGCGGTCTAATTGTTGAGAGTCGGCAAATGCCTGGTCCACCATAGTGTGATTAGCCCCGGTATCTACCAGTAATTTGTGGGTATTCCCACGGAAACAGAAGGGATAGGATAAGTGTGTTACTTTATTTGAGGAGTGAATCACTTGCAATACAGGGTTGCCGCTTTGGACTTGAAAGACGTCCAAGGTTTCAACTTCATGGATGTTGTAGTCACAGAGGTTCTTCACAAGCAAGGATTGAGAGGATGGGTCAGGTGGGGTTGTAAAGCCTCTCATTGCTACAACCCCCAGGCTTTTCCCGGATCCTCAATCTGCGCAAGCTGGAGCTCCCCCTTGCGGGGGCGTTTGGCCCCATTATCCTGCTGACGTGGTTGATGGCAGCCTACTTGATTGTGGCCATTGCCAGGTGTTGTACGTGGTTGGGATTGAGCGTCACTGGTACGGTGAAAGCCTATTGAGGCCTGGTTGTTAGCCTCCACAATGGCCTTGTAGCAATCATCAATGGAGGTGCAGCAACCTATGGGGACCCACTTGCAGATATGGGGCTTTAACCCATTGATGATGAGAGTGAGTAGCATTGCATTTCTGTTGGTCACAGCTTTGGGGGCGGCAGCAAGAGCTTGTTACCAGGCGGCAAGGTACTCAGGAACGGAACCAGTTTGTTTGATTGCTAGAAGAGGTGTCCTCACAACAATGGGGAAGAAGGTTTCACTGTAGGGGTACTTGGCAGCGTCTTGGAATGCCGCCCAGGTAACGTTGAGTTCCTGGCTGGCCCAGTTGGTGAACTGCACAGCAGCAGGCCCTGTGAGGCGGCCAGAAGCAGTGGCAACCCACATGGGCTCAGGAACCTGACAGATACGGAGGCGGGTTTCAGTGGATTGGAGCCAACCGACAATGTCGGCCCCCTTTACGCCCCCGCAAAGGATTCTAACTGGAGGTTAAGCATGCGTTGGGACAGGTCTGACTGAGGCAGGGTGACGCTGGTGTTGCGCTGCCTGAGGTAGAGCCAATTGTACACGCTTGTGAGAACTAACTGGTCTTGATAGATGACATACCTGTCAGGGATGTCCCCCTTGGGGATTGGCAGGAATGCTTCTTGTTGGGCAGTAGCCATACAGCCTGTACTCTGTCCTTTCTTAGGAGAAATTTTTTTAGGTAGGTTGTCAACCTACCACTGCTACCACTGTTGCAACTGAACCAATGAGGATTCAGTATTTGGAATTGGGGAAGACAACAGTCCAATAGAAAGGACAGAATAATAAGAATAAGGTATTGTTTATTGAGGAATATTATGATTAATATACCATATGGGGAAAGCCACAAGGCCACAAGGGGGTGGCATAGTGGGAAGTTCCATGTAAGGTTTGAAGCCAAGGAATAACTTATGCGGGGATCAGCAAGTCAAATTGGTAGCGCTCCTAATTAGGATAAAGTACCCGCCATTCAATATTGTCATCAGATTAATCCATGTCGTTAGATACGTCAAGGGGCAACTCATCAAGCGCCCCCTGTTTATTGTAAGATACGTTAGCAGGCAAGTCTGGAAGCTTGGTTGCAACAGTGTTTCCTGTGTACACCCAATTCAATGCAAGTTGTGAGGAGGCTGAATTGTATGTGTCACCAGGCCCATCTAAAGATGGCTTTTCTGATAGCCAATATAGTGCTCCCCAAGATCAGGCCCAACCCGCGCCTATGCCATATTTTAGAGACTGGACAACTGTAGCCCCCTCCAACCCAATCCAACCAGTGCTTGATAATTCAGGCCAATCAAATCTTGCTGCCTAATCCAGGTACCCTTATTCCTGAATCCCGCCAAAAACGTCAAATCATAACCAATGAGGTGATAGAGGAGATTGTGAGCCTTAATCAGAATGGTGTTAGTTTTGCAAAATAGCCTCTTGGTTTCAATTTACTGAGGCAGTGATTAAGCAAGAGTTCTGAGCCCTCTTGAAGAGAGGTGGTGAAAAGCTGGGCAAGAAGCCAAAGAAGCAGGCCAACTCTCAGATCAAGGAGGTCTATCCCTTCATGCTTGACCTTCAGCAATGGGACTCATACCTCTGATTGACTGAGGTCTGTTGCCTACTTGGGCTCCAGGACATTGTTGCAACCAAGGTTCAAACCTTGCCTGCTAACATATCTTACAATACACAGGGGGCGCTCAATGAGTTGCCCCTTGATGTATCTAACATTATGAATGAATCTGATGGCAATGTCAAATGGCGGGCACTTCATCCTAATTAGTACATTGCCAATTTGACCTGCTGATCCCCGCACAAGTTATTCCTTGGCTCCAAACCCTACATGGAACTCCCCACTGTGCCACCCCCTTGTGGCCTTGTGGCTTCCCCATTTAGTATATTAATCACAATATCCTACAATAAACCTTACCTTATTCTTATTATTCTGTCCTTTCCTATTGGACTGGTGTCTTCCCCAATTCCAAATACTGAATCCTCATTGGTTCAGTTGCAACAGTGATAGCAGAAGTAGGTTCTGACCTATTTCAAAAACAAAATTCCCCCCAAGAAAAGACGGAGTACGGGCCGCATGGCTACTCCACAACAAGAGATGTTCCTTCCGATCCCCAAGGGGGACATTCCCAAAGGTTATATCATCTATCAAGATCAGTTAGCTCTTACCAGTGTATACAATTGGCTCCGCCTCAGGCAGCGTGACACTAGCGTCACCCCGCCACAGTTGGATCTGTTGCAACATATGCTCAACCTACAACTAGAGTCCTTCACTGGCGGTGTTGAAGGAGCTGACATTGTCAGTTGGCTCCAGTCCACCAAAACACGTCTTTGTATCTGTCAGGTTTCTGAGTCCATGTGGGTTGCCACCGCATCTGGCCGCCTTACAGGGCCCGCCGCTGTGTGGTTCACCAACTGGGCCAGCCAGGAATTTGACGTCACCTGGGCAACATTTTGAGACACCACCAAGTCCCAGTATAGCAAAACTTTCTCCCCCATTATCTTGGGGACTCCCCTCCTAGCCATCAAGCAGACTGGCTCTGTCCCTGAGTATCTTGCTGCGTGGCAACAAGCCCTTGCTGCCGCCCCCAAAGCAGTGACTGATGGGAACGCCATGTTGCTCACTCTCATTGTCAATGGGTTAAACCCCCATATTTGCAAGTGGGTTCCCGTAGGCCGCTGCACCTCTATTGACAAATGTTATAAAGCCATCTTAGAGGCCAGTAACCAGGCTTCAATGGGCTTCCGCCACACCAACAATACCCCACCCCAACCACGTCCTGCACCTAGCAATGGTCAAGGTCAAGTGGGCTGTTGCCAACCTCAACAGCAGGAAGGTGCAGCTCCAGCTAGCGCTAATTGAGGACCAGGGAAAATCCTGGGGGTTGTAACAACAAGAGGCCCTACAACCCTGACTGACCCTCCCTCTCAGCCTTTGCTTGCAAAGAACTCCTGCAACTATAATCTTCACGAGGTCAAAACCCTAGACGTCTTTCAGGTCCATAGCAACAACCCCGTATTGCAAACCGCTCATTCTGCAAATAAAGTAACACACTTGTCCTATCCCTTCTGTTTCTGTGGGAACACCCACAAGTTACTGGTAGACACCGGGGCTGATCACACTATGGTAGATCAGGCGTTCACTGACTCCCAACAATTAGACCAAGTACCCAGAGGATTCAAAGCAGTACATGTAGCCAATTCCTGCAGAGTGGCCATCACTCATGAGATGGTACCCTTCTCTGTGAGAATGGGGAACATCCAGGTTAAGCTTGCTGGGCCAATCATGGCTGGCCTCAGCCACAACGTGATTGCTGGCCTCAACTGGCTAAAACATAACTGTCCCTACATTGACTGGAATACCTCTGTCATCACCCTCAATAGAAATGGGGTGGGTTTTCAGATTTACCCCATGGAAATGAACAAACTACTACATGACACTGTGTTTATCAGAATGACAGAAACAGTCTCATACAACTTCAAGGGGGGAAACTAGACTTTAACCAATGTTCAGTCAAAGTTATCTGTGCAGAACCATCTGCAGTCCCTCCCTTGTCAACATCACCACCACCAGCGCTAGCTGCACTCCTTGAGGAGTACAAGGATGTATTCAGTGAAACACTCAAACAACTACCTCCACCCTGGGAGATCCAGCACGCTGTACAACTTCAAGGATTGTTACCTAAAGCACAACCATTATACCGTCTCACACCAAAGGAAGATGAAACCCTCCGCCAGCACCCTGTGGACGTGCTTGATAAGGGATTCATTTGCCCCTTGCTCTCCCCATACGGGGTGGCGGTCTTCTTTGTAGCTAAGAAGGATGGGTCTCTTTGCCTGATCACAGATTACCACGCCCTAAATGAGGTAACAGTTAAAAATAAATACCCCCTGCCGCTGATTGACAACCTGTTTGATACACTTGCAGGTGCAAAGGTCTTTAGCAAGATTGATCTCACTGCAGGGTACAACCAGGCCCGCATTGCACCAGGGGATGAGGCAAAAACTGCCTTCCGCACACACTATGGGTTGTTTGAGTGTCGTGTCATGAACTTTGGAATGACTAACGCTCCCTCCACCTTTGCCATGTTGATGAACAAAGCCTTTGAGGAACTGATTGGAAAGTGTGTGGTTGTGTACCTTGACGGCATTATTGTATTCAGTCAATATCAAACCACACATATCCAACACCTCCATGCTGTTCTCAACACCCTTCGGGAAAACCAGCTAAAAGCTAAACCCTCCAAATGTGAGTTTCTCAAGTCAGAGTTACTATTTCTTGGGCACACCATCTCTGCCCAAGGGATAAAGCTCAATCCTGCCAAAATCAAGGCAATCATTAGCATGCCGTCCCCCACTGATGTGGACCAAGTGCAAACATTCTTGGGCATGGTTGCCTATGTACACAAGTTCATCCCCAATTGTGGAGAACCAATTGCACCTCTTACTGAGCTCCTCAATACTAAACAGCGCTTCTATTGGACCCCTGTCAGAGATCAAGCCTTCAAGACGTTGAAGCAAAGGCTCACAACGGCACCAGTACTGCAGTTCCCCAACCGAAACCGACAGTACAAAATTGAGACTGACGCCTCTGACAGGGCCATAGGGGGCATGCTAAGGGTAGAAACTGACAATGGCGTCTTCCTCCCCGTAGCATACAAATCCAGGAAGCTCACTGACTTGGAACAACGTTATCCCATCCATGATAAAGAGCTGGCAGCCATTGTACACTGCATTGAGAAGTGGCACTGTTACTTGGAAGGTGCGACCTTTCCACCTCGCGTTCTGACAGACCATAAGTCACTCTAGTATTTCAACACACAGTCCCATCTGACACGCCGCCAAGCAGGATGGTTTGAACGTCTGTCCCCTATCAATTACGCATTGAATATAAGCCTGGAAAAGAGCTTGTTACAGCCAACGCTCTTTCACAACTCTATGTAGCGTCCATCACTGGGGACAACAGACTGGACCCCAACTAGCCCATGCTCTACCTGCGCCCTGAGGCAACCTGCTACAAGGGCCTTAACTCGGTCACCATCTCCAAGCTGAAGAATAACAAGAGTCAGTTCACCATCAATGCTGGAAATGTCTGCCGCCAAGCAGAGACAGGTGAGAAGATGCCGTATATTCCCACCACACAACGAGGAGACACCATCTTACACTACCACCAAACCTTGGGTCACATCAGAGGGCGTAACCTCTTTGAGATCATGAAATGTAAGGTTTGGTGGCCGCGCATGCGCCAAGACATCTTAGACCTCCTTGAGACATGTGTATTATGTGAAAAGAATACGTCCAAACCTGCACCTCCTAAGTCTGTCCTACCCATCAAGGCTATGGAACCCTTTGAACAGTGGGCCCTCAACATTGTGGGACCGCTTCCCAAAGACAGACTGGGTAAGAAGTATATTATCACCGCTATCAACTATTTCACGTGTTGGCCAGTGACCTGGGCCACAACCAACCACACCGCCACCACCGTTACCCGCTTTATTGGCAAGGAGATTGTGGCTCGTTTTGGGCAACCCAAGCGTCTCATCACAGATGGCGGGCCTGAACTTGTTGGACACGTCGTGAAGGCATACTGCGTCAAGAACGCGCTCCAGCATATAGTCATGACCCCCTACCATCCGCAAGCCAACGGGCGTGTGGAACGGTTAAACGGCTCCCTAGTTCAATTGATTTCCAAGCTCTCACAAGAGCACCCTAATACTGTGTGGACTGAACATCTTCCCACCGCCCTACTGATCCTGCGAGAAAGAATCAACAGGGGCACTGGGTCCAGTCCTAACACCCTGGCCTTTGGAACACCTGACTGTCTGACAGGGGTTGAACAAGGTAAACTACGGCCCAAGGTTCCCAACAAACCCCCCTTAGTGCCAACTCCCTCCCTGGACCAATGGCGCGTCAAAGCCCGGGAGATCAAACACAAGCAGATTGCAGGGGGGACAAAACACCTCAAAGCTAGATACACCGTAGGTGACCCTGTCTACACCCTCAATCCCAATTCTGCCAAATTAGAACCCAATCACCTAGGGCCCTTCAAGGTAGCTGCTGTCTATGACAACCACACCTACCAACTTGAGGATGCCCAGGGAAACACCAAGAAACTTCACCACAATTGCTTGCGCCCCTGCCGTGCCATCCCCACACAAAGGTTGTTTGTGCGGACCTTCCCAGACCTTCTGCAGACTCCAGTCCTGGTGTCTGCCAACAAGCAGGAGGCAAGGGGGGTGTTGCAACTGAGGTTCAAACCTTGCCTGCTAACATATCTTACAATACACAGGGGGTGCTCAATGAGTCGCCCCTTGATGCATCTAACGTTATGAATGAATCTGATGGCAATGTCAAATGGCAGGCACTTCATCCTAATTAGGAGTGTTGCCAATTTGACCTTCTGATCCCTGCACAAGTTATTCCTTGGCTCCAAACCCTACATGGAACTCCCCACTATGCCACCCCCTTGTGGCCTTGTGGCTTCCCCATTTAGTATATTAATCACAATATCCTACAATAAACCTTACCTTATTCTTATTATTCTGTCCTTTCCTATTAGACTGTTGTCTTCCCCAATTCCAAATACTGAATCCTCATTGGTTCAGTTGCAACAACATAGCCATTGCCAGCTGCACAGCGCAGCTCTGGATGCATGGCTTGTAGTTGGTGTTCTGATTATGACCAGTTGGCTGGCCAATTAGTTGTATGATGGATCTGATTTGCCCTATGACTGTGCAATTAGTGCCACCCTCACCTGCTGCCTGTCTTCTATTTTGGACAATGTTGTATTTATATCCTATTATAAATTGTCATTGCAGCTTCATAATTATGGCACTCTGAGTGAAAAGAACGCTCCCAAGGGCAAAAATAAGGAAGCACAGGGGAAGGTGATTGGTGCATTCCTTGCAGTTTCCCCAAAAGAGACTGTGTTTTACTGGACTGCAACCAGTTACATCAATGGTTACTGGTACAGGAAATTCCTATCTGACCTGCTTACCACCTGGAGCTCAGCCAATTCAAAATTACAAATATTCCTGAGCCACCAAATGAAGTGCACTGAAGTGGCCTCCAAGAAAATACAAGAATGCCACAATGTTTCAATTTTCCCTACTGGCCATGCTGATCTTCACCTGGACAATGTGTTGTTCTTCAATATTGGGGACACCATCTGTGGGCGCAACCTCACAACCTTCAGCCAGGTGCTTAGTGCAGCCAACACCCCCTCAGTGCTGTTTCCCTTTGAGAAGATTGCTGATATGTTTACAAAGATGGCATTCAATGCTCCTGGCAACAGCCAATCACCAAAGGATCCCAGCTACCACCTTGTGACTCCCCAGTGTACAAGCCAATCACTGTTCTCCCCCGGTCAGAATATGATGTCTTGTACAATCAATTCCTCTAAGCCAATCAAGGCACCCAATTCCTATTGGGTCCTCCAGCTGCCCTAGTCCCCATCCAATCCTCCCAGGTGACTAGCACCAACCCCACCAGCCAATCAAGCCCTCCCCCCTCAACCTAGTCTACCATCTAATTTGCACCACCTAATCCTATTCCCCCAATAAAACTTGCCCCCAATAATTTTTATTTTTTTAATTTATATTGGATTAATGTTTACAAGTTTTTATAGTTATAATAAATAATTTACATTTAAATAAAGTGGGAATTGATTTTTATCATGCCACAAGTTAAATTTTTCTGCTTTAATAATTATTAATTATGTGTTTTCTATTATACCTTTAATATATTTGAAGCACTACAAGAAAGTGAATTCTAAAAACTACAATTGTTACAGACCAGCCAATCAGAATGAGTGTACATGTGGTGTCTTTGTGCTTGGCTCAGACCAGAAACACCTCAGTTATTGCACCAAGCTTAACTTAATGAAATAAGCCTATTAAAAATAGGACATGTCTTTGTTTGCAAATTGGCACACCAACTTGTGGTCAATCTAGCACTAGACCACTGGGTTCTCTGGTGCTAGATTGACCACAAGTTGGTGCGCCAATTTGCAAACAAAGATATCTCCTATTTTCAACAGGCTTATTTCATTAAGTGTTACTTTCACTTGAAAAACTCATACTAATAAAAGCAATAAAAATTCTATTAAAACAGAAAAGCAAAAAATTATTTCTAGAAATTAATTTTATTAAAGTGTGTGCTCCTTTTTGAGCCAGTCTCTGTGACAAATGGGGCCTGTGCTCCACCTTGCCACAAAGGCATTTGGCAGGGTGAACCAGGTCAGGCCCCAAACCACGGAGACCATAGCTGACAGGAACCAGTTACGGCAGGAGACAGCCACGGACTCTGGTAACTATTGCATAAGGTCAGAAGAATTGCAAATGAGAGTAAAATAATCTGGAAAAAGCTTAGCTGAAGCATTTCCTCAAACAACAAGAGAAAAAAATTCTGCATAAAAATTTATTTTTTTCAAAATTTAAAATCAATTTTCAAAATGTTGATTTTTATGCCAAACTGGGTTTTTTTTGTCATTTTTTACTATTTTATTATAGTTTTTTTAGGAAACCAAGTGTCAGGGACCCACTTCTACAGAATCAGGTCTCTGTACTCCATCCAGTATTCCATATTGATTTCAGGCAAGGTGGCTATTTTCATCAACCCAGCAGTAGCACACACATTCTTCATAGAAGGAATCACAACCAAGGGGACCAAGTCAGTGTTGTAGGAGAGCAAGCAGAAAGTCATACATAGTAGCAAAGCCAACATACCCAAGCCACCACCAACATCAGTAGTAAGCATTCTAGGCACTAGCTAGGTTTTCTATTTCAAACTATTGTAGTATGCAGTAAATTTGGGAATTGGGAACAGGATAAAGAGTTTTTATTAAACAAACAAGAATCAAGGAAGGGCATTATTCACTTAAATAACCTTAAGGTCCAACATCAGGAGATCTAAAACACATCTGTTACATATCAGGGGCAAGGAGTTGAGCTCATAGTTGATCATCAGCATGAAAAATTGCAGTTGGATTTTGGTGATGAACAATATAGAGTTTCACATTACCCTGGAGGTGAAACAATGATCAGATGAATTGGATAGTCAAAGGAATTTGTTGATATGTCTTTAGGAATCCAAATCATAATTGAGAAAAATTTAAAAATCTCTTAAGGATAATTAATGATGTCAGAAATTGGTTCCTGACACCAAGATAACTCTCAGGGAGCTAACATGATAGGTATTTAGAGAAAAATTTAAAAAGTTCATAATAAATATGGAATGAGAGAGATGATTGGATAAAGAACAAAAAAGGGAAAATCTGTTACCCAATAGAGAGTTTTTGGAATCCAACTTTGTCAGTTGGATTTTTTACAGTCTCTCAGACATAAATGTCCAAATTTAGAAGCATTTACTGTAAATTCAGAACCTAAAGGTAAAAATGCAGGATTGTCAAATTCTTTTGTGTGAACTCACCAACTTAAAGAATATTTTTCATCCTTTTATATAAAAATTAAGTTGTTCTGGGATGAAAATCACTCCATTAAGTTGGTGAGTTCACACAAAAGAATTTGACAATCCCGCGTTTTTACCTTTAGGTTCTGAATTTACAGTACATTGAAAATAATGCTTTAGTTCCCTGAATAGATTTTGGTGGATTAACTCATGAAATCCACTATTTCTATTTTGAATCCCAAAAATAATCAATATTTTCAAAAAAAATGAGTTGTTTTGTGTTTGAATTCATCACTTTTGTGCTTGAACCTCATGTGTTATTTGTTTGTATAATATTTGCCACACACTCATAATCAAATTTGATGTAGAATGCTTCAGCAAGTGACTGGATTGCATGTGTTATGAATTTGAGTTCCATGTGTTTGCTATCTCATTTTTGGAATTCAGTATTTGACTCTATTTTTGTTGTATGATTGACTATTTTTGTTTTCCATCCCTAAATAAATGAAAGCTTTATTGAAAAAATTAACCTTCAATTGGTTCCAGTTGAAATTTGTTTTGTGACTGAGTTTATGCGTTCTAAACTGACTAATATATGTTTATCTCAACAGGTTTGAAAACTACTGTATAATTTTATAATTTAAAATTTAGCTGATCACCAAATTGTTGTTAATATTTTCACAAGGGGCTGTGAAAGAGCTCAAAATAACTGTGTTCTGGATCTAGATACATGGCATAGTAAATATACAATTTTATAAAAATAAGCTGAGCATAAAGAATAAAACCAACTATAAACAAAGAGAAAATAAAAAATTGAAATTCAAGATAAAGATAATGTAAATAGAAAACTTTTGACAACAGGGAGCTTATTTTGAGACGGGGGAGTGATGCTGTGAGAGAGGGGGCTAAACTAACTAAGTTTGGCTCCCATCCTGGCAAAAAAAACCACCAGGATGCCATCCAGTGGAGAGCTGGAACGGCTGCTCAAAGGGGTGACCACAGGGAGGACACAGGGGACAGCTGGGGGAAATAGGCATTCAGTGCCATCAGCGCCAAACTGGTGAGCAGCCAGGGGGTACAGGCGGGGGTGGAAGGGGGCGTCACAGAAGCACGCAATGGTGCTGGGTTACTCTTTCCTAAGACAGGTGGGGCAGACATTGGTGCCTTCTTGCCCACAGGAGCAGAAGAAGCATAGTCATCATCATCCAGGTCCAGATCATCACAGGTCAGGCTTTTCACCATGGCCTCCCTGGAATGAAGGAGACTGCCAGGCAAACTCAGGAGGCTAGAGGGGGCCTCACTTGCAAGCTGCACGGAAGAGGAGATTTTAGACCACAGGTTTGGTGAGGTAGACCACAGAAAGAGCAAGAATGGAGCCAAAGAAAATGCAACAAATTTCATGACTGGGAGTATCATATTCACAATCACCACAAAATTTGGGAAGGAATGGTGGAATTTTTATGATTGCAAGTATTAAATGGAGGACCAACCAAGGCAGCCACAAGTAAAAAGACAAGAGAAGCAGCAAAGTTGGGTTGGAGAGCTTGGCGGTGCGCTCGGGTGTCTTTAAAACCACCAGGAGCAAAAGCGGGTTCAAAATCAAATTATTTAAAGCAAAAATCAAAAAAGTAGGTTTTTATATTGATTTCTACTAAAAAAAACTTAGGTTTGAGCTTAAATATTTAAAGTAAAAGCAAAAACCAAAATTTGCTATACGCTGGGGTCAGTTTGAAGGGTCCCAGAAGAGGGACAGAGTTTGAAACGAGGGGTTTAAAGGTAAGAGGAAAAGCAAAGACTAACACTTTAAAATTCTAGATTATGGGGAACTTAAACAGATGCCCAACCAATAACAAAACTTAAAATTAAGTGTATCAAAAATCTCCAAACTTTAATAAATTGAAAATTGGCAAGCAGGGGACTCAAAGTCCCCTGGCCTTGTTAAAAGGGATAGGTTTGACAGATATTGGTCACATGGCCTCCAATGTAGCATCTGATTGGGCATGGGAGAATTTTTGCTGGCCAGGGCCAGGGGGGCTGGAGGGTTTCAATGTAATTTCTGCAACTCCCCCTGATTGGCTGGAAGGCAATGCAAGCATTTCAGATCTAGTTGACTTGGTAGTTGTTGATGTGGCCCCATTTGATTGGGCAGTCCTAATTGTCTTTAAAAGCGGATGATACCAAGCCAATAAATAGTCCAAATTAACTAGTGTTTCTTCCCAAGCCAGAGCAACTAGAGCCGGGGGTCCTGCAGGGTATGCCAACACAAATTTTTCATCCACTGTGTGAGCTAAATCATTGAGTGAATTTAGTGGTTTTGCTGGACTTTGTGCAGTCTTTTTTGTGCAACAAGAAAATACAGTCCTATCCAAAGACAAAGGGGGCAGTGAATTTACAGATGCCTACTAGAAAGAATAGTGCAGGAAAGAAGGCTTAGAGGCAGTGCTGGCCTGGGGAGTCTGGGATTGGGTGGGTGGGGCTAGCAGGTGGGGGTGGTGTGGGTAGAGGCAGATGGATTGCACATGATGGCTGCCATATACTGCTGGTGGTATTCCTCATCAGTCATTGGCTGGATGGGCTGGTAGGTGACAGTGGCCCAAGGTGGAAGGCGCTTATCCTTACGTGATTGGTTGCCCATGTTCACATGGAAAACCATTTGCGCAAACAAGTCAGCCATCATTTGAAGACCAAACAGAGAATCATTGCCAAGGACCCCAAGATAGAGATCTTTGAAAGCCTGTGGGCGGTGCTCCTGGACTGTGTCTCCAATATTAAAAAACACAAGATCAGCCAGATGGATGTCAGCATGGCCGGCTGGGTATACAGAAGCCTGGTGTCTGCGTCCTTGGATTGCCTTGAGGGTGGTGGAGCTACCCTCTATCTGGTGGCTTAATAAAACCCAGTAGATGGAATTTGAGCTATTCCAGGAGTCAAGCAATCCACTGAGAATATGACTGTACTTGTAGCCATTGATAAAGTCAGGGTTTGTCCAATAATAGACAAAACCCTTGGCCAAAACAGCCAGAAACGCATCAATGAAAGTCCCCCTCTTGACCTTCTTCCTTCCATTCTTGGTGGTGGCTTTTCCTTGCTCACCAAAATTATCAAAAGCTATTGATAGCTTGTAGTAGGAGATGAAAATGATGTCATCTGTTAGACTAGTCAAGCATCAGACCAGGGTGGATTTTATGGCGGGATCATATGAGGAATCCTCAGCGCCATCCCATTGGTTGCTGCCAAAATTGATCAACACCTGGACTGACGCCACTTTCCTGTGCATCCAGAGCTTCACCATGCACTCAGACACCCAAATGTCATGTTGTGCAAGTTGCTTCTGGATCTGAGTCAGGGGAAGCTTGGGGTCCTTCTGTAGGAGATCAAGCATAATTGGATATGTGTCATTGATCTGGGACTCTGGGGCCTTCTTGGGCTTCTTGGTCGTCTCAACCAGGTTTCCCTTATTCATTAAGTTATTGAATTCTTGTATTATGATGGCTCAGATAAAGTGAAATTGGTCAGCATTTAGTCCCATGTCAAACCATGCAGGTTCAGTGCCACAATTTCTTGGAGAATTTGGCCAGTAATTATTCTGTGTTTAGGGCGCTGGGCTGCAGGAGCTGAAGATGAAGCCTGATTGACTGAGGGGGGGCAGGTTGGCTTGTGGCAGGAAGTTGTTCCAAATCAGGGTTGCTGTTCTGATTGGCTGGTTGGTTGGCAGCTTGTGCAGGGGTGGGCAAGGGGGCAGGGGCAGAGCTAGACACTAAGTGACTCTCAAACAAGTCAAAGCCATAGGGGTCGGGGGTCAAGTACAGGTCAGCTTCATCATTACCCACATCAAAGGCCTGGGTGTAAACAGGTGCCTTCACATTATGAGCCTCACCTCCATTGAAGCTGGCTTGGCTGCTGCTGTCTTGTTTGCTGGAGCTGTTGAAAATGTTGCTAGTAAAAACCATTGTACAATAAAGCCTAGGATAAAATCACTAAAAGTAGAAGTTTAAAATTTTATGATTTTTTTAAATCACAAGTCCATATTTGGAAGGTTCTCAAAGCCATTTTACACAAATCAGGGGCCATTAAAATGAATAAAATGCCTCTGTTTCTAAATTAGATAGCTGTTGATTGGCTATGTTACTGTTATTTTTCTATTTTAGGCTGCTCATACTACACATCTTGTGTGACTTCAGTTTTTTTGTATTTGTGAAATCTCGCTTCTAGATTGCTCTAATTTTGTTTCATTTAGTCCTTCTGTTGGTGGCTCATATGAATACAGATTAGATTATAATATATTCTGGAAAAGCATCCATCCATTTTCACTTTATTTGCCAGTCCATTTTATTTTTGTTTGAACTACGCTGCTTGATGTTTGATATAATTTCATATAATGTGTTAGTGAAATTTGGTTTATTGTTTGACGATTTGTTTGTTCACCAAACATACTTAGATTATTTGATTCCTGAACCTTGTCCAACTTGGGGTTTGCTTAAATAAAAAATTATTTTTTTAAATCTGAAGTATTTTTGGTTATTGTCATAGCTTTTAAAACTACTGTACAAGTATAAAAAGACTTTTTCAACAAGAAACAAAGCCCTGGCCCACCAATTGAAGTAGGAGACCTTGTGTACTTCAGCGCAAAAAACATCAAGACCATGGCCCCATGCACTAGTTTGAGCCCCCAACAAACAGGCCCCTACAAGGTCCTACAACACATTGGCCCTGTAGAATACTGGTTATAACTACCCCTGGATAGAAGATCCATGATGTATTCCACTTCTCTCTTCTATCAAAAAAGAAAGGATTTTCTCTCTCACACCAGTTAGTAAGAATGGCTCCCCCACCTATCAAAGTAGGAAGCTTCACAGAGAACAAGGTTAAAGCTATCTTAGGATACAAACTCTGATATAAGAAACCACATTCTCTTATCAAATTGAAAGGGTACCCAAACAAAGAGAATACTTGGGAACCAGAATCTAAACTGAATAACACAGCTACCCTGATAAAAGAATAAAAGTCCCAGAATAAAGAGTTGTGCTCTGAAAGATCAACTATAGTGGAAGATGATGTCAGGGCCCAGAATGCCCTGGACAAACAACTAGCCTTCCTAGAGATAAAACAGCCAACAGTGTGGAAAGCATTGCCAACTGCCTGCCTAGAAGTAAGCCACCCTTTCTGACCGCAAATGGCTAGAAGTTTGCAAGGCTCATGTGCTGGAAACCCCTGGAATTGGAATTAAACACAAAATTGGGTACATTTGCTATTGTGAAATTATAAATTGGTAAAGCAATTATTTGATTGTGTGATTGGGCGCTCAATTGCTTGTGAGATCTAATAATAGCTGTGGAACCTTGGCATGCTGCAGCCCAAACAAGGTTCTTGTTATACCAGCCAATGCTCATTCACCCCCTGGCTCAATTACACAATTTCCTGACCAAATCTCAAGTATTACTGAAAACAATGCCACCAGATCTCTGGTGGCACAAAAGGCTACACATTCACCAGTAAGTATAAGTAGTGAGGAGGAAAAGCCCTCCTCACTGTTGACATCTTAAAATAAACAACTTTATGCCCAGGACCCATTATTTTCTTGTAGGAATTATCTATTTTTGCATCAATATAATTATTATTATTGCATCTATTTGTGAATCCACTACACAATACAACCATGTCTATCTATTCCCTCTTGGTTCTGCTCCTGTCACTTTGGTTAAGCCACCTTGCGCCCTTGAATTGGAGTTCTTCAATCCACATCACCTGGATCTCCCTTCTGGACACTCTAGAGTCCCAATTCCAACCATCATAAAGGAAATCCCTTCCACTCTCCCCTTGCCAAGCGGGCCTCCTTCCCAAGACTTCAGTAAGTTGGGGCTTGTCTGCATTACAGTATTGGGGCTGGCCAATCAGGTTGTGGCCCATACCGGAAGTTTGGTGCCCCCTGGCCACTGATGTGAACTATATTTTCAGGATTGAATCAATTGTGTACATGGCCTTTCAGTACCAGCGGACTCTGTTATGGGCTGTGACAATATAGGAGAACAATTTTCTGAGCAAGGACCAAGGTCCATTGGTGGGCACCATAGAATCAACCAATACAGTGAGTGTTATGTAGAGGACACCAAATAACTGGGTGAAGGTTGACTCATTGGCAATCACGGTCCCTGGTGGATGATTGGGCTGTGATGTCACAGGAGGAGTCATAGGCACTAAATAGGCAGGCAGGTAGTTATATTTGTCCTGGAACAGTAATGGTTGCTTGATATGTCAGGTGCCTTTTACATTCAATAAGTTTGGGCTCTCTGGTATGGGCTTCAGGGTTGTAGATTAGAATTTCTTCTAATGTAAACTCATAGTAAGCAGTATTTGGGGGATATTATATAAAATATACTGGATCAAAATGTGCTCCTGGTGGACAGTATAACTCAGGCAGCTTGTCCACTGTTTCTTTGGGTTGGCTGGGGAGGGGGAAAGAGCCGCAAAATCAGTCTGCAAATAAAAAAGGCTAAAATTAGGTATGTGATGACCTGAGTGAACCAATGGTTCATAACACTTTATTGCAAAAATGGCAATGTGCAACTTTCTGGAGGCCCCAGAGTATAAGTATGCCTATCAGCCATGGCAAACCTTTGCACAATCCTTTGGACTGGGTGGTATCATTTACCAGGGTTTGGAAATCTTGGTGGCGTCTAACATAAATGATTCATAATTGGCTGGGCTGGAACAGTAAATCTCAATTTACTTCTTTGAGACATGAGATTTGTCATCATTTGGTTGCCCTTGTCCTCAGGGAAATCCCTGCAGCACTCCATTGACAGTGGCCTGGGTTATTACAGGGGTATTTCTTGGGTTGGTGCTCCTATTGGCTAGGCTAAGAGGATTTCTCAGATGGCAAAGTTGGATTGTGAAAAGCACCTCATAGGGGCAACAGCGCCCATGTCAACACTTTGTTGACATGGCCACTGTTGACTCAAAACTCTAAATCTCCTATGTTTTTTGCTAGTTGTGCTAGCTTAATTCTTTTTTTAAAGTGTTCAGGGGTGCAAACCCAGAAAACACGACAAAATTGTGGCCATCTCAACACAATTTAATATTAAGCCTAATAAAAAATTTGATTTAACCAGATTTTTCCTTTACTTTTACTAATAAAAATTAGTTTATTTTTTATTTGTTTTCATGATGTAAAAGTGTCAATGTTGGCACTTTTTAAGCATAACTTATTTTTAATAGCAAAACTGAAATATCTACAGTAAAAAAATAAGTGTACATTTTTAAAAAAAATATTGAATTACTATATTGAAAAAGACAGTGCAAATACATTTGATTATTGGAATGTTCATGTTATAAATATATATGTGGCACTTATTACAGCTTTAATATATTAAGTGGATTGGTGGCTAACGGCAATCCAATAATTTAAGTATGAGTTACTATGTAAGTTACTATAGAATTTGTTATTAAAAATAATGTTGACACTTGTAAATGTTGTTTAATTTGCTTGTGATCATCTGTCAGGGTGGAGTTAAGCAAATTAGAGTGACACAATTAAGCCTTGATTAATATGTCACCTCATATAAAGAATGTTGTAAGTGACGTTGTCAACACTTTACCCTTTTCAATACTGAAGACTACTTTATTAACAACTTCAAATATACACAATGGTAAAATGTCATATTACCACTACCCAAATATTATTTTCAATAAAAGAATAAAGAACTTTGATACTTTTTTTTACTTATTTTCATATGATTTTAAATTTTTATATGCAAACAAAAATACACAGAAAACAGTTAATTTTTGCTAGCCTGCGTAAATTTAATTAAGTGTATTATGAAAAAACATAGTAAATTTTTAAAAAAAATGTTGACAGTGACAATGTTGTCAAAAATAATGTCTAAAATTTTTGTAATTGACAGTGGGAATTCAGCTTTTTTTTACTAATTGTCACTCATAATGTCGACGCTTTTCAGTTCTCACATATAAAACTTTAGTTTTACATAATAAAAACTTCTCATTTTTTGATATGTTGTATTTTTAACTTTTCTCTTCCATATTTTTCTAATTTTTAAAATAAAACCTATATTTAAATATAATACTTTCACATAAATATCTTAACTTTTAATTTTTTTATTTAAAACTATAAGAAATTAAAACCTATACAAGTATTTTTTACCTTTTAAATGCCAAGAAAAGCCATCTAAGATTTAATTTTTATATATTATGCTTTTTAAGTTGTTTTGTTTGTTTTTTACATACATTTTTTTATTTAAACTCTTTTACTTCTTATTTTAGGACAAAAACACTTCCAAACAGCCCAAAGGAACCAAGCATTCTTCAAAGCCAATCAAACCTACCAAAAAAAGCCTGTCTCATCAAAGAAGGCCACTCCAAAACCATCCCAAAAGCCCTCACCAAAGCCCTCCCCTGAGCTCTCTCCTGAGAAGAGCCCTGCTCACTCCACTGGGGGAGAGGAATCTGACGGCTCCCTTACAGACCACAGTTTTTACAACTCAGCTTCTGACAAGGAGCCAACCAAGAAGTGGCGGCAAGGCAAAAAGACCTCACCCAAGGATAAGTCTCCTGCACATGAGGTGCACCATAATAAGTTCCCTTCTGCTTCCCCCCACCACCAAACTCCCCCCTTAAAGATCATCTGGGGATGATTCAAAGCCCCACCCCAATTACTCCCCTGGCTTCTGCCATCCTCCTGCTGGCCCCTGGGACCCTCTGTTGGCCTACAACATCTGCAACGTCAATGACAAATAAAAAATTCCTCTTCCTTGCCCAAATACTTCCCAATCATGAGCGTAAAGGGTGGGCCAGCCATGGTGGCCAATGGGTATATTTTCTCTTGCAATAATGCCAACCAGGGCTTCAAGAGCCGCCATTACACCTGCAAGGACTGCTCCTGCCCAGTGCGGCTCAACACTGAGCACTGGGACTTGGTCCAAACCATCAAGGGTGAGCATACCTGCATCATGCCAAATACTACCATAGCCCGCCTGCTTAAGCGGTATCTTGTCCAGGTGATGCCCACCTCCAAAGATCTTTCTGCCACCCAGCTGGCTATGCTTGCTTGCAAGTACCTCTCCCTAACCAACTTGAAGAGGGTTCCAATCC
This sequence comes from Entomophthora muscae, assembly GCA_014839935.2. Lineage (NCBI taxonomy): Eukaryota > Fungi > Entomophthoromycota > Entomophthoromycetes > Entomophthorales > Entomophthoraceae > Entomophthora > Entomophthora muscae. The sequence continues at coordinate 236,239 of QTSX02000041.1, read as the reverse complement.
ACAATCAGTTGGTCAAGTTTGTAAGTGATAGGCGTCAAGCCTCAAACCCCTTGGCCAAGAGCGCCACTAAAATTAAAGACCTGGTCCTCAAAAATGCCCTCAAGAAGACAGAGGATGGTGAGATGTTCCTGCTCCATGACAATGGTCAGGAAGTGGAGGATAGGATTATAGCCTACGCCACAACCCAAAACCTGGAGCAGCTCAATACTGCTATCACCTGGCTGTGTGATGGCACATTTGCTACTTGTCCCTCTCTCTTTAAGAAGCTTTGGGTCCTGAATGGGCAGTTTAATTACCAGGTTATCCCTCTTGTGTTCTTCCTCCTGCCTGGTGCCAAGACAGAGGTCTACACCAGAGCCTTCAAGATTGTCTGGGATGCTTTGAGCTCCCTTCCCACCAACCAGCTCCCCCCTCCCACTCACGCCACAAGGGCAAATCCCTTCTCCACTGAGAAGGATGAGTTGACCCTAGCTGCTAAGCAGCTAGCTCATGCGCGCTCACTTGGGCCAAAGGTTACAATAATGGACTTTGAGCAAGCTCAGTTCAGAGCCTTCAAAGCCATCTTCAATGGAGAAGTCCAGGGCTGCTTCTTCTATTTTAGACAGGCCCTCATCAAGAATCTCAAGAGTGAGAAGGACCTTTTTGAGAAGTATCTTAACAATGGTAAGGGGAAGTGCCTCTTTGCCTTGACTCAGTTTGCTGCCTTGGCTTTTGTGCGCCCAGAGCATACTGGGATTGGTTTTGAGGCCCTCCTGGAGGACGCTTACATCAATAAGCACTCCACCATCTTCAAAGGTTACTTGTATTACTTCAAGAAACAATGGGTGGGCAAGAAGGTGACTGCCTGGAGAGGTAAGAGCGGGGCCAATGCCCCTTGGTATTGCCAGGGTGCCTGCCTCAAGGGGGAGATGAAGACCACCTCTAGCCTTGAGGTTTGGCACAAGCACCTGAAGGTGAAGTTTGGGTCAAACCCCAAATATAACAAGTTCTTCCAGAAGCTGCAGGAGGAGCAGGCCCGGACTGTCTCCAAGTTTTGCAACCTGGCCAACCGGATGGCCCCCAAGAAGCAAAAGCCCAAGGAGCAGGACTACCAGGCAGACGTTCAGAAGGTGGTAAAGAAAAAGTATAAGGTGGCAGAGATTAAGAAGTACCTTGAGGACGTTGCTACTGCTCTTGCTGATGGCTTTAATTTGCTTAATAAACCTTGCTTTTCCTGTATATTTTTTACTTTTAAACTTTAATTTATTTATAGTGTACTAATCTTTTTAGGTATAAATGGTAATTTTCAGATACAGTCTCAATGTGGTTTAGTAAGAAATATCTTATATTTTGTTAATTTATCTTTAAGGTATGCAATTTTTTCAGGTAGGCTTATATAAACTATAATAAATTAAATATAGAGTTTTCTTATATTTTGTAGTTATTATGATATATAAAATATCTTTATTTTTTTCTCATTGTAATTTTAATTTTTATGGAAATAAAAATAATTTTATAATAAAGAGTGTAATTTACATAGTAAACTGAAAATAGTTGCTTATATCTCCTTATTTTTATTACCTATGATAATTTTTTATTGCATTTTTGAACTCTCTGGGGTCATTTTATTATAATAAAGTATTTTGAAATTTTTTATATTAAAAATGTTTAGGGTAAAGTGTTTTGTTAATTGAAAAAGTGTTGATATCCAGGAAACAACATTAATTAAAACTGGGTTGTCACTTTACTATAGTGTCAACATTAAAAGTGTCAACATGGCCACTGTCAACATTTTTAATGTTGACATGGGCGCTGTTGCCCTCATAGGTAGGTTTTGGAGGCTTCTCTGAGGTTGAATACATTATTGGCTCTAGCCCAGAAAAACTTGGGCGGCTAGGCAGTGGGGCCTGCAGGCTGGCGGATTGTAGGGGTTCAGGGTTTGAATCCCGGAAATGATGTTCTAACTTGAGAATCAGTAATAAATTACAGTTAATTGTGACATTATGTGAAAACCTGAGAGAACCAAAGATTCATAACACTTTATTGGAAAAATAACAATGGGCAACTTTCTGGCAGCCCCAGAGTACATTAGTTTTAGAAGCTATGGCGACAACCAAAAATACCTCAGATTTAAACAAAATGATTTCAGATTTGAACAAAATCCAAGTTGCGCGAGATTCAGGATTCAATTAATTTATAAAATTTCAGTTAATAAATGAACTTTCAAACAAAAAACAAAATTTCACTAGCCCATTATACAAAATTATATCAAACATCAAGTGATGTAGTTCAAATCATAAATGAAATGAACTGACGCAACAAGTGAAACTGATGGATGCTGTTCCGGAGTATATTATAATCCAATCAGGATTCATATGAGGCACCAACAGAAGGACTAAAATGAAACAAAATTTGAGCAATCTAGAAGCGAGATTCCACAAGCACAAAATGAAATGAACTCACACAAGATGTGTAGTATGAGCAGCCTAAAATAGAAATATAACAGTTTAACAGACAATCAATAGCTATCCAATTTAGGAACAGAAGCATTTTATTCATTTTCATTTATCCTGATTTTTATGGAATGGTTTTGAGAACCTTCCAAATATGGACTTGAGATTACAATAAAAATAAATCATTAAATTTTAAAATTTCTACTTTTAGTGATTTTATCCTAGGTTTCTTTACAATGGTTTTTACTAGCAATATCTTTGACGGCACAAGCAGCCAAGCCAGCAGAAGTCAAGCCAGCTTCAATGGAGGCAAGGCTTAGATTGTGGAGGCACCTGTTTATACCCAAGCCTTTGAGGCGGGTAACAAGGAAGCTGACCTGTTACTGTCCCCCGACCCATATGGCTTTGACTTATTCAGTAGTCACATAGTGTCTAGCTCTGCCCCTGCTCCCGTACCCACCCCTGCACAAGCTGCCCACCAACTAACCAATCAGGATGGCAACCTTGATTTGAAACAACTTCCTGCCACCAGCCAACCTGCCCCCCTACAGCCAACCAGGCTTCAGCTCCCCCAACCCAGCGCCCCAAGTGACGGATCATCACTGCCCAAATTATTCAGGAAATTGTGGCACTGAATCTATAGGGTCTGTCCTGGGAACAGATTGTCACCCAGTTGCAATTTACCCAAGCTACTGTCATGCGGGAATTCAACAACCTGATGAACAGGGGGAATCTGATTGGGACGGCCAAGAAGGCCCCTGAGTCACAAATATCTGAGGCATATCTAATCATGCTTGACCTCCTCCAGCGTGATCCCAAGCTTCCATTGACCCAGGTCCGGAAGCAACTTGCGCACCATGGCATTTGGGTGTCTGAGCACATAGTGCAGCTCTGGATGTATGGGAAGGTGGCTTCCATACAGGTTCTTACCAATTTTGCTGGCAACTAATTAGATGGCGCTGAGGATTCCCCGTATGACACTGCCATTGAATCAACCCTGGTCCAATGTCTGACTAGTCTAACTGATGATGTCATGTTCATCTCCTATTACAAGCTATCAATAGCTTTTGATGATTTTGGCAAGCAGGGAAGAGCAGCCACTCAAAAAGGAAGAAAGAAGGTCAAGAAGGGGACGTTTATTGGTGCATTTCTGGCTGTTTCCACCAAGGATTTTGTCTACTTTTGGACAAACCCAGATTTCATTGATGGCTACTCATACAGCCACATCCTTGGTAGATTGCTTGACTCCTGGGATGGCTCAAATTCCAAATACCGGGTTTTCTTGAGCCACCAGATGGAGGGAAGCTCCACTGCCCTTGAGGCCATCCAGGGACGCAGGCACCAGGCCTCAGTCTACCCTGCCAGCCATGCCGACATCCATCTGGCTGATGTTGTCTTCTTCAACATGGGATCCACATTACGGGAGCGCCGCCCTCAGGCTTTCAACGACCTCTATCTTGGGGTCCTTGATCACAATTTTATCTTTGGTCGCCAAATGGTGGCTGACTTGTTTGCGCAAATGGTTTTCCATGTGAAAATGGGCAGCCAATCACATAAGGATAAGCGCCTTCCACCTTGGACCACTGCCACCTACCAGCCCATCCAGCCAATGACCAATGAGGAATACGGCAAGTGTATATGGCAGCCATCACGTGAAATCCTCCTGCCTCTACCCCCGCCATCAACACCCCTCACCTACAAGCCCAACCCACCCAATCCCAGACCCCCCAGGCCAGCACTGCCTCTATGTCTTCCTTCCCGCGCTATTCTGCCTCCTAGGCATCACTCTCCCCTGTCCCAATAAACCCCCTGTCACCAAACATTTTCTATTTATATTATCTTTTTTGAATTTCAATTGTTCATGTTCTCTTTGTCTATAGTTGGTTTTATTCTTTATGTTCAGTTTATTTCTATAAAATCATATATTTACTAAGGTGTGTATCTAGATCCAGAACACAGTTATTTTTAGCACTTAAACACACTGCTTGTGAAAATATTAACAACAATTTGGTGATCAGCTAAATTTGAATTAGAAAATTATAGTTTAACTGTTTTTAGATAAAGTTGTTACTGATCCAAATTCAAAACCTTAATGATAAACTTTAAGCCAATCAGGAGCCAAGTGATAAAGTGATTGTTGTGAAATAAAGGTTCATTCAATAATTCTTTGGTGTATGTGTGCTAATTAATATGATTGGCTGGATGTTTTGCCATTGTATGCCATTGTTGCTGTGGTGAGTTGTTGATAGACTAGTGCCCAATCAGCTGCTGGGTTAGCACTAGTCCATCAACAACTCACCACAGCGGTAATGGCGTACAATGGCAAAACATCCAGCCAATCATATTAATTAGCACACATACACCAAAGAATTATTGAATGAACCTTTATTTCACAACAATCACTTTATCACTTGGCTCCTGATTGGCTTAAAGTTTATCATTAAGGTTTTGAATTTGAATCAGTAACAACTTTATCTAAAAACAGTTAATACTATAATTTTCTAATTCAAATTTAGCTGATCACCAAATTGTTGTTAATATTTTCACAAGGGGCTATGTCAAGAGCCAAAAATAATATGGTAATCAAGGAAATAATGCCAACAAAAAGCAAACAACACATATTGAGATGAGCGTAAAACATATACAAAATGGGTAAAAAGATGGGATAATGTAGTAAATGGGAAACAAAAAGGAATAAAAAAAGAGGCAAAAGTATCAAAATAATACAGAATTTATTGGGGAAAAAGCTATAAAAACATATGAAAAGGTTAGTAAAAAATCAATGAGAGAATTGGAGAAGCTTCTAAAGGATCTTGACTTGGCAATTGCCAAATTCAAAGACATTGACTGCAAGGTCAAAGCCAAAGTTAAGTCTGCTGTCCTTGACAGAGACAAAATAGGCAAGGTTTCTGCAAAGGCCCTAATGACAAAAATGTCAGACACCCCTGAGAAGACCATCAAGCGTCTTCTCAACATCCAGAAGATAGTGGTTGAGGGCCTGCAATTTAAGGCATACAATCTTTCTGCGCCGTCCGTCTGGGTTGACAACCTGGAGATGTATGAACATCTCAAACCCTCCAAGCGTTCCAGAACAGAGGATAAAGAACTGCCCGCACAACTGCTTGCACCAAGAATGGCCAAGCCTGCTGAAGCAGCCAGCAAGGAAGAAACACATGAAGGTAACATAAAAAAATAAAATTAATAAAAATTTGCAAATACTTATCTGTTTTTAGAGAACATAGACAGTGAACTCCACCAAGTCCTGGTCCCCTTTGTCCCTGCCACATTCTACGCCAACTACACCACTCATGTGGCCAAGCAGCTATATCTGTCCCCCCTGTCTTGTGGGAGCTGGAGGACCGCATCCACGGGTCCTTTTCAATGTTGCAGGAGGCATTGGCCAGGCTGACGCATGGCAAGGGGGCATCCAAGTGGGCAGTTACTGCCTAAAAGGATGCCCAACTGGTCCGCCTGGACCCAGTTAACCTCAGTGGAGTTTACTGTGTAAACTTCATTGAGCTTGTTTGGGACGTCCTGGCAACGCTCCCATTCAAGAATGTACCAGAGATGGGCCGGGCTCATGCGGCTGCTTGCTTCTGCTACCCCTTGGAGCACACCCTATCTTACCTTCTGGACAACTTTGGGCGCGCGGTGGGGAAATTGGCTGTTGCAGACGCAACAGCTGTCAAGAAGACAAAATCCTCCTTGCCAACTTTGGGTTGGCCTGGAGTGCTGACAAGACAGGGGTCCCTTCAGCCATGGAGCTGACCTTTGCAAAGACCAAGCACAATAAGAAGATCAGTGTGGTTTTTAATAAATTATGCAAGTTTACGGAAGCCTTTGCTGGGCAAAGGCTTCACTTGGTGGTTTACCTCAGGTATCTCTTCTACTTTGGAATGAGCGCCAGCGTGGAGGATTTTGACAGGGTCCTTCTAGGAATTGATGAGGCCCAGCTCTCACTTGACGGGAAGAAGGTCCCCCTGGGTATGACTCAGTGGATCACGTCATCCAGGACGCCCTGGTCCTGGCAGGAATCTATGGGTTTGCAGCCCCGCCTGAGAAGCTGCTCCTTCATTTGCACCTAACCCTACTCCCCTTCACCAGCAGGCAGGAGTTTTTTAATAAGGGTGTTTCCACTGTCCATGGTGTGGCGGTGGAGGTTGTGCGCCACCTCCATTGCGGGGTGGGTACATACAGAAGAACTCACTACAGGTGCACTTAATAAATTCTCTCTTCCAAATAATTCCATTGCAATTTATATTATTTTTATTATAATAAAATTTTCTAATTCTTATTTTAGAAAACAAGATTTGCAGAATATATCCCAGAGAAGGTCTTAATAAAAGCATAATAATATATTTCAATAAAATCTACTTCTGATTTGTACACATTACATTTAACTTTTTTTGATTATTATATTTATTTGCCAAAAGTGATATTAATGTGTTTGTGTAATCCAGTATCAAGCGTTTGGGATACCCTTAGATGACACAATAAAAAATGATTATAAATAAATAAATTACTAACCTTCATTGATTGTCCTGCTGAATGTGATTGCGGGTCTTGGAAGCATCTAAATATAAAATGATAATTAATAAATCTTGAATAGTAAATTAGAGAATATAAAAAAATTGGACACACTAAGCCTTTAATTGATTGGCTGTTTGGCTAGGAACGCGGGGATGAACAAATCAGTATGGCCATAGAATTTGGCCACAGTCTCAGCTGGGAGGGTGTGGATCCCAGCCTGCAGCAAATTAAAGAGGTCCTTGGTCCCAGTTGGGGTTCCTCACTTGACAACTTGCTTGAGCCACCCAAAGACTTCCTCAATTGGATTAAGGAATGGCAAATAAGCAGGGAGGAAGAGAAGGCACAAATTTGCTGTGGCCAATTGCTGGGGTCCACTGTGCTGTTGGTGTCAATCATTGGGAATTCCTCAAGAAAATCAGCCACCTTATGGAGACCAACATTGTCCAGCACAATTACGTTGGTGAAGCCCAGGCTTGTGCACCTCAGGTGCTCCTGGACCAATTGAAGAAATGATAGAAAGGTACGGCTGTTGTGGGAGCCCAGTATCATTTGGTATATCTTGACCCCCTTTGGACCAAGGAGAGCCACCATTGAGTAGGCTGTGGCGCGGACTGCAGCACACCAAGCCATCCCATCATTAGAGCCTTTGGGTACATAGCCATATGCATTGCGCATAGACAAGGCAAATGCCAATATGTCAATATAGTAAAATTTGGCTTTCCCTTTGGCTTTGAGGGCAGTGTACGCCTCTGCATAGTTTTTCTGGGTCTCAATTTTGGTTGGGCTATTCCAATTGTATGGAGATAACCTGAGCTTTTTCCAGGAAAATTGCATCTTCTTCAGCAGATGGTAGTAAAAGGAAATGGAAGCATCAACCCCAAAAGTGGACTTGAACATTGCCTGTATATTTTCTAGTTTAAGATGGCAGTCCTGGGTGATCCACTGGCAGATTGCCCATTTATGCTCCTTGGTGAGCATAGTGGAAATGTGCAAGGATTTCTCCGTGGCAAGGACACAACCAGTATTGATGAATATGTTAAATGTCTTGCTAGCGTACTTGGGATCCACCCCAACAAGGACCGTGGCTGCCTTGTAATTGCCCAATTCACGCATTAGCTTAAGCAGGATGATGCGTTTAATGTCAGGGATGCGCTTCTGAGTAGGCTTTTTAGCGGTAGGGATTGAATTGTTGGCATTGGGAACAACACAGGGCATGGGCACCTTGGTGTAAAATGCAGCAACCTTTTTGAGCACCAACTGTCCCTCATTGGTTTGATGGAACTCAGGCTCCTTGTCATCCTCCTGATTGTCATTACTGACGTAGGGCTTGTAGCTAGTATCAAGTACAGGCTTCACCTTTTCCAACATGGCTGACGGGACCAACTCTTGCCAGTACACAACGTTGAACACATACAAAGTAAGTTCTACCTCCTTGTTTCTAACTTTCTTTGTAGTGGTGACCTTGGTGGGCTTCTGGGTCAGCTTTGGGACCTGAGGGTTGATGCTCTGCACCCTAGCAGCTTGTGCTCCTTGAACCAGCTGTGTCAGTGCAGCTTCATTATGGAACTCTCCTCTCCTGTCTCCTCCTTTAGTAGGCACTTGGGTTGCACTAACTCTATTCTTTGACCTGTGGGGGCAACTGCAACTGCGGCGCACAACAGGTGCAATGGTACTCTGTTGTTGTGTTCCTTCCATTTTAAAATTTAATAAAATATTAAATAAAACTTAATTAAGTTACTCCCTAATTTTATTTTTTCTTTTATCTGAATATGGATATTTAATTAGAGTTTTTCTCTCTCAATATCCCAATTATAGATTTTTTATTTTTTAATTAGTTGTTTTTGGTTTTACAATGCCCATTTTAGAATACTCAAAAAAATCCACCCATTTTCCTAGATTTTACTGCCAAATTCAAACACCCAACACAATATTTTTAAAATTTATGTTTCAGATCTTGTGTCTTATTTTAGATACCTTGGTATCATTCATGATTACAATCCATTGCACGCACTGAGTGAGTGATTTTGTTTACATAGTGAGTTGCTATTGTGTTTTGTTTTTGGATTGAGTTTTGACTCACCTTGCTTGGGTGTATTTTGTCACTGATTCACATAATAAACATATGTACACCAAAAGTCAACTCACACCATTTTTTTATGAATCAATGTATTTTGGATTTTATTTTGAATGGTTTTGCTTTGTGTGTGAGCCCTTTGTTGCTGTGTTGACTCATTTTGCCCATTAACGCCAATAAACCCTGTTAACAGAGTGTATATTTTAACCTGAGTGTTGAATTTTGTTCAAATCTGAAATCATTTTGTTTAAATATGAGGTATTTTTGGTTGTTGCCATAGCTTCTAAAACTACTGTATAAGTATGCCCATCTGTTGTAGGAAAACTTTTAAAAAAAACCTTTGGTCCAGGTGGTAGAATTTACCAGGGTTTGGAAATCCTTGGTGGCACCAGAAATTGTTGGCATGTCATTGGCTGGATTCAGATGAAGAATATCAGTTTCCCTCTTTGAGGCATTGGATTATTTATCATCTGGTGGGCCTTCTTTTTGGGAATAATTCATGCAATGCTCTATTGGCAGAGGGCCAGTTAAACACAGAAATTTTATTCAAGTTGGCGTTTTCATTGGATAGGCTAGGGGTTTGTGGGGGGGCAAAGATGAACCATGGATTGCACCTCATAGGTTGATTTTGAAGGTTTCTTCAAAGTCAAATCTTCCCTTGGCTCAAGCCCAAAAAACGCGGGCAGCCAGGAAGCAGGGCCTACAGGCTGGCAGCCCCCAGTGTCATGATGGTTTTCATAATGTTGGATATTATCTGTCCTAACCAGAAAGCCAAGAAATTGGGGGGGAAAGTTGAACAAGTTAACCAAGTCAACAGATTTGAATCAAATTGTTGATTGAAAATGGGTTACTGCCACTCCAGTTTGTCAGCAAAATATGATTAACCAAGAAAAATTGACACTGATAAATAGACATAATCTAAGGGTCATCCAATACAACCTCGTTTATCAGAATGGGCATCTAAAATTAATTACACCAGGGTTTTTTGTGTGCTTGTTAAGGTACTCTTGGAATGAGACAGAATAGGAGCCATGAATTCAGGTGGTATTGCTTAGTTGATAATTTTGTTACATATTGGAATTTTTTCACTGTTCAACTCTTAAGAGTTGAGTCCTCCCTAAAAATTATACTCAATAAACTTTAAATTATCTCCTTGTTAACTATTATTTAAAATGCATCCTGTAGTGGACCTACTCCACTGTATTTCATACAACTTGATACTTAATCAAATTGTAACTGGAAGGTGGGGTCCTTCTTTGGATTATACGTCTTGCATGTCTCCTAATGTTACATCAATGTCGGCCAATCTTAGAGTTTTTAACTTGGAGTCCAAAACTGAGACCATAGTTACCTCACAATGTCCAGATTTTTATTCTGAGAACTCTCTAATCTTGTCACAGGCTATTTATCTGGGACCTCTCTGGTTGGGTTTAATCATCTTGTTAAATCAGAGTATCTTTTAGAATTTTTACTAAACATTATTTGAAGCTTTGGTGGTGGTTAATTATCAACTCCTTATGGATTAGGGTTGTTATTCTGCACTACTTGGAGACCTCTTCATACTATCCAGCAATTTTTGTCACATGCAGGGGGTCAGGGTTCAAATCCTGGAAATGGGATTCCATCTTGTGAATCAATAGTGGATAACTGTCACTTGTGACATGCCTAGAGTTTCCCTAGGGTACCAACACTTGACACTGGCAGACTTCTTGGAAAAATAAGCAAGTACATCAACAAGAGTACTTTCAGGGCCCAGAATGCCCTGGAAAATCAGTTAGTCTTCCTAGAGACAAAGCAACCCACAGTATGGGAAACATTACCAACTGCCTTCCAGAGAGAAAACCCCCCTTTCAAATAAAAAATGGCCTGTTATTTGAGAGGCCCACAAGCCTCAAATCCCTGGCATCAAATCTAATAACAAATTTGGGGCCATTTACTATCAGGAAATGGTACATTGGGAGGGCAATTATTTGATTGTGTGATTGGGCACTCAATTGCTCGTGGGATCTAATAATAGCTGTGAAATCTTGGCATGCTACAGCCTAACCAAGGTTCTTGTTATACCAGCCAATGCTCATTCACCCCCTGGCTCAATTACACAATTTCCTGACCAAATCTCAAGTATTACTGAAAACAATGCCACCAGATCTCTGGTGGCACAAAAGGCTACACATTCACCAGTAAGTATAAGTAGTGAGGAGGAAAAGCCCTCCTCACTGTTGACATCATAAAATAAGCAACTTTATGCCCAGGACCCATTATTTCCTTGCAGGAATTATCTATTTTTACATCAATATAATTATTATTATTGCATCTATTTGTGAATCCACTACACAATACAACCGTGTCTATCCGTCCCCTCTTGGTTCTGCTCCTGTCACTTTGGTTAAGCCACCTTGCGCCCTTGAATTGGAGTTCTTCCACCCACATCACCTGGATCTCCCTCCTGGTTGTGCTAGAGAGACCATCCTGCCTGCTATAAAGGAGATTCCTACTACTCCCCCCTGCCTAATGTGCCTCCTGCCCAGGACTTCAGCAAGTTGGGGTTTGTTTACATTACAGTATTGGGGCTGGCTAATCAGATTGTGCCCCATACTGGAAGTTGGTGTCCCCTAGCTACAGCTGTGAATTACTTGTCAGAATAGCAGAAATTATGTACATAGCCTTTCAGGCCCGGCCCGCCTCCCCTGTGGAAGTCCAGCCAGACTCTGGTATGGGCCGTGACAAGTACCCATAACTCACTCAAAGTCCAGGAAGTGGCACTGGACTTGAATATCTGTCTAATTCCAATATCCAAGTTGTCAATTAGAAGAGTTCAAGGCCTTTTCTCAGATGTAGCCAATGGCAACCCACTCATGCCAAATGCCACCCTATCATCTAAGACCCCAGACACCAACCTGCCCAATCTCAAGAAACCCAATCAGAAAATGAGGTCTGGCAGCACAGTATAAGTATCTGCTGAACCAAGATCAACCCACATTGTCATTTTTAAATAAAGTTTATGAGATATTAGTTTCTCCAATTGTTGCCATATTTATCCTATTCATCTACCAGTTAACTCAAAAAATCTCCAGTTTTCCTGCCACCCCACCAGCTACTTATTGTCTGCCAGATGCTCATTTTGATCCTATTTGTTTTAAGAAATACCCCTTGAAGCCTGAATATAAGAATTAGACCTCTTACAAGATATTAAAGTGGATTTCATTAGACCTAACTAAAGTGTCAACCAGATACAACAGGAAGGACCCTTGGCACCATAATGAGCTCTGCCTGTTCAGAGATAAATACAACTTTCTTCCTGCCTACTAATTAGACATAAAGCCACCTGTAATCCCCAAACTAATGCCTGTATCTGCTGATGAGCTTCCTCTGGACCATATCAACAAGATATTTGAGATAGTGTATATTTTTCTTACTGGGGTAATAGACACTATTGTCCTAACTGCCAGCCCATAGTCCTGGGTGGGCAAATCAATGTCCTACCTCATTAAGTTAGCACCAATCCTCTGGTGGGCATTGCCCGCCCAGCCCACAAACTATCAGTTCCAAGACACTAGCAAGATGCAGCTCAGGGCTTGTAAGAGAGGAGGGCTAGATTAACAAAGTCTGGCTCACATCCTGATGAAAACATCCACCAGGATGTCATCCAGTGCAAGACTGGAATGGCCGCCCTAAGAGGCCTCCAGGGAGAGGCAGGTCAGGACAAGGGAAGAAAATAAGCGTTTAAGCCCATAACTAAGGCACCAGACAGCAAACACAGAGAACAATTCTGGGTGAGATGGGAGTCTGGATTCATAGGAGGAGATTGCTGCAAGGAGGAGAGGGGGTGGTTTGAAACTGACATAAGTTTGGTGTTGTTATGTTTTACAAAAGGGAATTTGTCAATGCCTGGCTCCTGGAAAGGTTGGAGGTCCTCAGGATAGAGACCTATCCAAGCTGACTTGACAAAAGTGTTGAGGATGGTGGAAACCTGGGTCAGATGAGAAAGAGAATTTGAGAGCAGGCCAGAATTGGGAACAGAGTGTTGAGCAGCCAAGGAAAGTCTATCCCAAATACCTGAGGTTGTGGTCCATAGCAACAGTAAGATGGATATCATGGTCATCATAGGTGACTTAAGGAAAGAAGGCAACATTCTGTAGAATGAGTTTTTAACAAAAAAAACTCTGGGCAGATGGACCGCAAAAACTGAGGGGTTTTTGAGGGTTCAAACTGGGTTCAAATCTTCTCAAATTAGATCCCAACAAAAAACCACTGGCAAACGGACAACAGGGCAAGCAGGCAGGCAGACCACAAAACTGAGGGACTTTTCAAGTTTCCAACCAGGGTTCAAATCTTTTTAGATTAGATCCAACAAAAAAAGCAGGCAGGCAGACAGCGGGGCAAGCAAACCAAAGGAAAGCAGGAGGAAGAGATGACAGCAGAAGTCAGGACAATAGTCTGTGTTATTAAATTAAAACCACAGAATACAAAATTAATTTGCAAAATCAGGATTTTTATTCAATATTCAGAATTGGTAAGCAAGGGACCTGATGGCCCATGCTTTCATAATATGCATGGGAGGGGTAATGATACCAGGGTGTTATAGGAGGGGGTTTTGAAAGCAGCAAGGGGGAACTAGTTAGACGCATCTGCCTAATCTACCCATGACCTGGGCCCAAGAAAATAGGAGCAACAGACCCAGGTGCAAGAGACAGCAGCCTAGTTGGCTAGGTACATTCCAAGGACTCAGACACAACATTATCATTGATGTTTGCCTTTGATGTCATAGCTGGAATGTCTCTAGAACCATTTTTTTGGGTCAAGGGACCCCCAGGCTTGAGAAATTGTTCAACCAGAATTCCGCTATATGTGGAATTTTACATCCAAATTTCCTGGGCCTTAAGTCAGGAAAACCCAGTAAATAGGGCCCACATTTTTATGTTGTCCTGCCAATTGTTTTAAGGAGGACAGCACCAGGAGAGCAAACAATCCAATTGAATTAATGTCTCCTTCATAGTGAGAGATGACTCTAGGAAAGGGGGAGAGTTTTGACTGTAAAGGCCAGCACAAAACGCTCATTCACAGTGTGGGCAAGATCCTCCCGGTTGCAGAGAGGTTGTACATTCACACGGCCCGCCTTTTTTGTGGCTCTGGGTAATATATCCCTGTCCAGAGCCAGTGGAGGCCCTCAGAACTTTACAGGGTTGGTTCTCTGACATTCAAACTTGGAATGATTCTCTACTGTGAAAATATTTTACAGTAGATATGTCTTAAATTTTCTGTCTTTCATTAATTCAATGAAAGAGCTTTTATAGGGCTATCATGCTCTTGCCAGGATAATATGTCTGACACTTCTAACTCTTTTTCAGCCTGTCTTTCTATTCTCAGACTGCCAGCATCAACTCCTAGAGTCAGGCATCCATGTAATGGCATGAGACTTGATTGCATAGTACCATGTGCTAGGTACTATTTACCTCATAGCTATGCATAATTATTGGCATGCTGCTGCTGGTAGTACCATTTGATTATTCTATTTTTAGTGCATAACTTCTTCATATCTGGTGTCAGGAATTTATATTGACTTTGCCTTACCTATGTAAAATAGTGATGACCTGCCAAGCCATTAATGAAAGAAGCTTTTTATAGATTACAATCAAGCCTAATTGATCTCAGAAGCTATTGCTAAATTGGATTCAGGTCAATAGATCCTAGGTCAACCAGGAGCATCCCAAGTAACCTATAATGATCAAATCCTGATTGGCCAGAGATATTTCAAAATACCTTAGCAACCTGCTGGGTTAGAAGCAAAATAGGTTTGATAACAAGGCACCAAGAAGATGATGAGATTTTCCAAGAATAATGAGGATTGGGATCAATTTGCACTGACAGCCCGCCGGTGGCACTGCAAATTCCTGCTGGAAAGATCACCAGACAACCCCATTATTCATGTGCTATAAATAGAGCAATCAATAGGCGCCGCCACCGCCGGCATGCCAATGAATTATGCATAACTATGAAGTAAATAGTACCCAGCGCAGGATACTATGATATTGAATCCCATGCCATTGCATGGATGCCTGACTCTGGGGGTTGATGCCGGCAGTCTGGGGATGGCAAGACTGACTTCTGCAAGACTTAGAAGCGTCAGATAAATTATTCTGGCAAGAGAGTGTGAGCTCTATAAAAGCCCTTCTATTGGACTAATGGAAGGCAGACAAAAATTAGATATTCCTAATGTAAAACATTTTTGCAGTAGAAGATAATCCAAGTTTGAAGATCCTTGTCAGTACTCGAAGACCTTAGCAAGCCGCCAGCTAGAGAGCCACTTATATATTGCCTCCCTAGGGCATCACTAGTTGTCATCCTGCCAAGGTCAAACAGTCATCATAGATAACGCTTGTCATCATACAAGCATTCTATTCCACAGAATGGCCAAGATTACACATATACTTAATAAAGTGAATGATACTCAGACCTCCAGATCTGATAGCAGAAATGAAAGTTCTGACATCTGGTGCCCTTTTACAATAGGAATTTGTAGTGGCACTGGCGGGTTGTCAGTGCAAATTAGCACCAACTATTCTAATTCTCAGATAATCTCATCATTCTCTTTGTGTCTCAATGTCAACCCTGCTTTATATCTGACCCGGCGGGACGCTAAACTATTCCAGAATAATTGTAGCCAATCAGAATTTGACCTCAATTGATGATCTTGAGTGCTCCTGGTTGTCTTTGCATCTATTGGTCAAAGTCTACTTCATCAAGGACTTCTGGGATCAATTAAGCCTAATTGTAATATATCAAAAGGCTTCTTATATTGATGGCTTGACAGACCAGCAGGTTAAAAAGTTTTTGGTAGCCTGGCTGTTATCATTTTACAAAGGTAAGGCAAAGTTAATAATTTGAAATGCAATTTCCTGACAAATTCAAATAATGAATAAGAAATTTTAGAATACTGAAAGTAAGTAGTATCCAGAAATAATTGTCATTTAGAAGTAAGTTGTAAAGCCCAGATACTTTTCAGTGAAGAATCAAGTGCCTAAAGAAGATAAGTGTGTGATGATAAGATAACTGTTTAAATAAAAGTTAAGCTCAGCTATAATTGGGTTAAACTGCTTTAACTTGAGGTTTCAAGCAGAAACCTAGAAATAATGAAGAGTCCACTCTTTTTCTTGTTGCTCAGGACTGAGTTCGGACTTGCTCCACTCAGAAGAAAACAACGGAATAAATGGAACTGATTTGATAGAATCTATCCCCTCTTTTACATCAGGCTGTTGATACTTACGGAGAAATGTATTAAATACTACATCAGGGATAGCTGCGATAGGCTAAGAAGTTCAGTATCCCACAATTCAATCTCATACCTTGCCATTGACCAATGATGGGCATAGGCTATTAGAGCGAAATAATGCATTATGCTTGCACAACCTAAATTCCATACTAAAAACAAAGCACCTGACCTGAGCCTTGAACTTTATGGCAAGATCAATATACAGCTTTCTTGTTGCAGAATCAAGATTTGTATTGTCTGGAGGTTGGATTACATCGATGTTAATCTATTTACCTATGACAACAGACTTTTTGGAAGTCAAATAACTTTCCGTTGCCTTCAAACAGGTTTCCTTTGTTTTGAGGGTATCCTGGAGACTTAACGCCTTTAAAAAAACACTTACGTTATTTATCCATTCATAGTCATGTGGCTTTAGAAACCGCTTGAAAGCTGACGTCTTTCCGCTCCCAGGAAGGCCAACCATCAGCACTAATTCCTGGCAATTGGCTGGCTGGATGGTGGGTTTACTTAGTTGGTTTTCTGAGGAATATGTGGTTTAGTTTGCAGTTTGATTAATTGTACATATGTTAAATGCTTGAACTATAAACTGTTGCTTCTGCGTATTGGTTGAAATGTGTAGGCTTACTCTGCTTCAAGTCATTCAAATACGCCTTTGCATCAAATCCGGATAGGATGTATTCTTGGGGAGGCTGGGATAAAAAGAACTCCTCGGGGGTAAAGAAGTTCAAGCCAATGTTAAGTGCAAGCTTTCTAGAGCCAAGTCAGGTGTGGACTAACATGTAACTACCTGTCAGTATCAGAAAAATCCTTCTTCTTTTTGGGAACTGAAGTTGCAGGTCTGCCAGCTGCATCTCCCACAAAGATAGACTTGCTTCGATCCAGGCAGCGACCACACAACTTTTCGAGATGTTCCCACATTCCCATGCATGGCTTCCGATATCTATCCTTTTCTAATGACGCCATCAAAACAAAAGGTAGCTTAAGCTAGATCAAGTCAATAAGTCGTATTCAAGTATAGCTAGCTGGGGCCAAATGAAGATAGAATAGTCGGTTTGCAATCATATACCTGATTAGAGATTTGCTGAATTTTAGTTTTGAATTGATCCATCTTATCGGACCCTTTAGCATTGTTTTTACTGGCTCGTAGTCCACCTTGGTTTGTAAAAATAACTAAACCAACACCATCCTTTCGGTACTGTTGCAATTTCTCAACAACTTTACTATTATGCCAGCACCAATCATCAGCAGATTTGGCATGTAAGATGTGACCCCTTTACCTTGATGATAGTTCCATCAAGATCTAATGCAAGTACTGAAGCAAACCCAGAAAAGCTGAAATCTCTTGTTCTTCCTATCAGCAAAGAATCCGACAGTTTATCTGAATTTCCTTCGAACCCCCAAATTACTTTTGATTCTATCTGACTCACTGCAACCACTGGTTTCATTGAGACGCTTAGAATTTTTAAAGAAGGGGTGAATTTCAGAGGATGATTTTGGTGCTTTTTTAGCCACAGCTGGTTGTCCTTCGCTTTTTCTTTTGGTAGACATTGCTGTAAAGAGTACCCGATCGATATAGGCTTTTGAAGATAAGAAAAGGAAATATCGAGATTTTAAATGTAAGGAGGGATGCTTAGAAAGTATGGCTTTAAATTTTACTTGAAACCGATTGAAGTTAATAAGAACTAAACTTAAACTGTAAAAACTCATATATTAGGGCAAGGATAAACCCCCACCACTGAAAGAAATTTTCACGGAAATAATGACGGGGTTGAATTACCTCGTTGCACTCTGGCTAACCTAAACTGGCTGACAAAGTATTCTTGTTAAATTTTAAGACGTGTTGTGTATTTATTCTTGCTTTAAATACTCGTCACCTTCATCGAAATCCGTATTGAGATTCAGGAACTATCTTCCTTTTGGCGGATTTGAATTGTGAATTCGAGTTTAAATCAAAGTGCTTGCTTCTTGATTTCACTGGGTTTATAATAGAGCTTAAGGCGAGCCCTTGTGGCGTCCCCCATTCCCCTTTGACATTCCCTAATAAAGACTGATATTATAGAAAAAATGGGTTTATAATAGAGCTCTATATTTAGTCATATCGCTTCAAAAAAGTGAGATTTATTTTAGTAATTATATTTAATGTGGTGAAAATTGTGAAGTTCTGACTTGTAAACAAAGCTGTCAGGTGAATATCATCGAACCATTTCAATGTGACACCAGCCAATTAGTATACTTGTAACCTAAAAGTAATAAGGGGTAGGGGTTTACAAAGCAGCTGATTCGCCCCCTCTAAGCAAGTTAAATAAACAAGCATCCACTTGACTCATATAACTTGCAAGTCAGTAAATAATTTTCAGATAATATATCCAATAAGTCAACTCCTTAAAGTTCGATAGTAGAGACCAAGAGCTTGATAACAAATAGTTGATATCAAGTTTAATTAAATTCTAAAAGAAATAGTTTGTATATCGTTTTGAATTCGATTAGGGCTGTGGTGCACCACTCCCAGACAAAAATAGGATTTTGCTCGGCATTTTAAAATATTTGGATTCTATATATTTTCTATTTAAATTATTTTAAAAATCCACAATTTGGAAAGCCAGGCAAATATGATTTTTGTCTGGGGGTGGTACGCCACAGCCCTGAATTCAATGTACTAGTAAAATCTTGGGGCCAGGTCAAGTGCTATACAATGCTGTATAAATTGGTACCCACCTCATTTCTGACAACATTTTTCCTATGTTGCTTCCAACACCTTGATTTGTTAAACCCTTATCCCCAACACACATAGTAAAGTACACATTTATAAACTCTTATTTCCAACACTTTGAAAATTAAACCTAAAATTTAAATTAAGCAAAAAACACTTTTAAACTAAAAGTACATTATAGTAAAAGGCAAACATATGAGTAATTTATTAACAAATAAAACACATGTTGTTGTAACTGTGCTGTTTTAGCAGAGTTACAAGGGAAAAAATATTTGGAAACTAGATAATATTTTTTATTGAGAGATAATGATTATATAGTTATTGTGAATCGTGGATAGCAGGAACATGATAGTGTTGATCACACTGTGAGATGTTGAAGGGGGTGGCTTGATCCTTGTAATGAGTCAAGCGCCAAAACAAGTTATCCACCGGAGAGGATCATTTTCTGTTCATGTTATTGTATTTGAAAATCCAAGTCACCTTCCTAACTTGGCTTCATGTGACTGGATAATCGGATTGGGGTCACAAACCTGCTTACTCGGAACCTTGCTGACGGGTCGAGCCTACTGTTTTGACACCCCCTCTCGACTGAAGGTTGGCCTCCTCTGGGGGCAGGTCGTCAGGGAGGTCGTCAGGAGCCTGGGCGCCATACTGAACTAGCAGTTGTTTGGTGATGGGTAAGACGGTCTCTCATTGCTTTTGTCTTGCTTTGCAGGGCCTGAGGCAATCATGGTGGAAGTCTTTGTCCTGTTTTTGTTTTTCAAGTCCTTGCATGAGGTAAGTGTTGTTTTTGTTTATCTTTAGAATGATGGCAGGGCCAACTTTTTCTGTCTGTAATTTACTTTTTTTGGTATTCATGACCCAAACTTTGTCACCAATCTCATGTCTGTCTTGGATAGAAATGAAGGTCTTTTGTAGAAGCTTTCCTTTTTTTTCTGATTAGTCACTATTGGCCTGTATGATCTGGGGATTGGAGTGGGGTGAAACCTTGTCTGGCATCTACAGCTTAGGTCTTGATAGCTCCTGGATGATATTGGGTTGTGTTTCATAAACTAACTTGAAGGGGCTTTTGCCAGTGAATCTGTTCACGCGGGCCCAGCATACAAGTAATGCAGTAATAGCTGCTTGTACCAGTCCTCAGGTCTCCCAGCGGTGAGCTTGGCCAAGGCTTTCACAAGGCTGTCATTCAGCTGCTCCACGCGTCCATTGGCCTGAGGATAGTAAGGTGTTGTCACCGTGTGCTGGACCCCATTCTTAGTGAGATATACATTGGTATCTTCAGAGGTCAATTCTTTGCCTCCGTTGGTTATCAGGAGCTCTGGTTTTCTGAACTTGCTGATGATTTCTCTTCCTATGAAGCACTGTACGTTGTTGCCAGTATGTGTCTTAACTGCTTATGCCACTGGCCATTGTGTGGCAAAGTCTATTGCGGTAATGATGTATTTTTTGTCGTTATGTTTCCCTGACATAGGGCCCACAATGTCTAGGGCCCACACCTTGAATGGCAGTTGTGTGCAAATAGGTAATACTGATTTAGGTGGGGTCTTGCTCTTTGTTAATTTCTCACACACTTTGCACTGGTCCAAGACTTCCTGGACGTCCCGGTATAAGGTCAGCCACCATGTTTTGTGTTTAAGGAATTCATAGAGGTTGCGGCTTTTTGTGTGTCTTAGGTCTCTGTGGTAACATAGGATTAAGTTGACTCACTGATGTACGGGAATATATGGGATGGTTCTTCTGTTGGACATTTTTTAGTGTAGGGTTGCATATATGTCTGCAAATAGGTGCTCATTCTTAATGACAGTTTCTTTTGTTATGTCTGTGATGCCAGGGGAAAAACCTTTGTCCTTCGTCCTGAGCACCAGGAGAGGCAAGTCTGGGTTGAGCCCATTCTTGCCTCTAGTAGCTCTGACGTATAGGCGTGAAAGCACGTCCACCATGGCGAGCTCTGGGCCAGGCTTATATTGTATGAGCATGTTGAACCTCTCCAGAAGCTCCATCCAGTGGGCTTGACGGCGGGATAAGTTTGCTTGGGTTTTGAAGTAGATGAGCAACTTGTGGTCTATCAAGGCTGTGAACTCCTCCTGTTGTTTTAGGTAACAACACTATTTGACCAGGAAGTGCACAATTGCCAACAACTCTTTGTCATGTATAGGGTATCGGCATTTGCCATGTGTCAATTTATGTGATTCATAGGCTACGGGCAAGAAGTCACTGTTGTTACTTTTGAATTGTAGTACTCCCCTAATGGATGTGTCCAAGGCGTCTGTCTTCCTTTGGTACTCTTCATCATGTTTAGGGTATTGAAGGATGAGTGCTGTGGTGAGTTTCTTCTTGAGGCGTCTGAAGCAAGGGTCACACTGGGGGGTCCATACAAACTTGGATTTAGCACCAGTTATGGCGGACAGGGGTGCAGTCAGGACGCCACAGTCAGTATGAATTGTTGTACATAGGCAATCATCCCCAAGAACGTGCAGAGTTCTGACTTGTCCTTTGGAGGTGGCATTTTGCAAATGGCCTGGATTTTCTGGTTGTCAGGTTTAATGCCATCTTTCAAAACTATGTGTCCCAAGAAGGATAGCTGTTTGCGGAAAAATTGGCATTTGGAGGGCTTGGCTTGCAGCTTATGTTGCGCTAGGGTGAAAAAGACTGCCTCCAGGTCCTTGTGATGCTGTTCCACCAAGGGAATGTAGAAAATGATGTTGTCCAGGTATACCAGGGCATGCTTGCCAATGTGGGGGGCAAACACCCTGTTCATGAAGGTCACAAAGGTTGATGGGGTGTTTGTCATTCCAAAGTTGAGTACCACACACTTGTAAGAACCAAATTTAGTATGAAACACTTTTTTAGGAATATCTTCTTTCTTAATGTGGATCTGGTTGTAGCTGGCGGTCAGGTCAATTTTGGAGAAGACTGTGGCGCCACCCAAGGCATCAAAAAGGTCATCAATGAGTGGTAGTAGGTAAAAATTCTTGATTGTAACTTTGTTTAGTGCCCAATAATCCATGACTAGGTGCAGGGTGACATCTTTCTTTGCTACAAAGAATACAACAGCACCAAAAGGAGACTGTGAGGGGTGGATAAGACCTTTCTCCAATGCCTCCTTGAGGTAAGCACATAGGGTGTTGTCCTTGTTTGAGGTAAGGCAATAGATGGGCCGTGCCTTAGGTACAGCTCTCTTGAGTTGGATGGAGTGTTGGATGTGTTTCTCTGGAAGCAGCCCAGGTAGGGCCTCTTTGAAGATTTCTGGGTGACAGGCTACAATCTCACAATCCTGAGGGATGGTGGTGTCCTGGTGATCCTTGAAGTGTATGATCTTGTACTGACAAGAGTCCCAATCAATTATCTTGAGATTCTCCTTCTCATCCAAGGTCTCTGTGATGCGCACAAAGACATGGTTGCACAGGAGTTGGTTTACTGAGTCAGGGTAGATCCAGTGATTGACACCTTTAAGTTTGATGGTCAGTACAGAGGTTGCCCAGTCTACATGGGGGTTGTTCTTTTGCAGCCAGTCCAGTCCCAGTACAATGTCAAACTTGGGAAAGTCAATGATGGGACCCTGAATGGTGGAGTGTAGGTTCTCTAGCATGACAGAGAAGGGGCAGCTTCCCGTGTCACGGCAATGTGATGTTCATCAGCTAAAACCACGTTTTTAATCTGCAAAGGATTAGTGGCTAACTTGAACTTGTTTACAAAGCTGCTGTTGACTAGGATTCAATCTGCGCCCGAGTCCAGGAGTGCTAAACCTGTGTAACTTCAAAATTGGAAAGGGTGAGGCATCAGTTTATTTGGATGTCTGGCAATGGTTTAAAGTACCAGGTCTTCTGAGGGTACTTGGATCATTGGGCATTGGTTGACGTCCTCAGGTCAGTACTCATTGTTAGGCAAGTCAGGAATTGTGTGGGGAGAGCTTGGCTTGCTTAGTGCTCTCCCCGGGCTTTTCCCTTGTCTTGGTTATCTTGTGTGGCAGTGATACAGAAATGGGTTCAGTTTGACTGGCTGTTGTCCCCAATTCCATATCCATTTGCGCCTGTGGGTTTGTGATTTGTATTGCTGTTGTTGTTCCCAGGAAGTGATTGGTTGGAACGCCCAGCTGGGTGAGAATCTTTGGGCCGCTCTCTCTTTCCTGTTTGTGTCTTGTGGAGAGTGTTGGACGTTTGTTCTGCTTTCTCTGCCTTGCAATATAGGCTTTGTAAGTTGGTTACTTGGTACAGGTTCACATGTCTCATTACATGTGACTTGAGCGCATTGTAGTACATGAGGTGAGTAGCTGGGCTGTCAAAGGCCATATCAGAGGGGGCACATAGTCAGAGTTTCTTGTAAGCACGGTTGAGCTCCTTCACTGTGCCAGTCTGGGTCAAGTTCTTTGTTTGGCAGATGATCATGAGTGTGGTGTTCTTCAGCACAAATCTTGCCAAGAAGTCTTGCTTGAAGGTGTCCCAATTCTTCTCAGTATGTTCTTTGTGCCACTTGTTACACCAGGTGCCAGCGTCATGAGTTAAATGGATGGAGATTTCAGCAATCCAAAACCGTTGCAGGCATTCCATTTGGGCCAGCTTGCTTTGGGCAGACTGGATCCATGCCATGGCGTTATTGTTGTTGGCTCCAGCAAATGGTTCCAGGGCAGCACTTTGAAGTCTCTGCACTATGTAGATGGGCATGGTATTTTTGTCAGTTGCTCAAGGAATGGCGGTGGGTGTTTGGAAAAAACCTTGTTCAGACAGGGCGTTGAAGGCAGAAAGCAGGATCACCATGTTCTGGTACAGGAAAAAGCCATCTGGTATTTTGATTCCAGGTGTGTAAGTAGACCAGTCTAGCGGGAGGCCAGACATAATTCTATTTAGGATTTGTTGACTGCGGCAAGTATGGGCAACAGGCAGAATTTTGGGGAATAAAGTAGGATGGGAAACCTACCTGTGCTACCAATGTTGTAACTGTGCTGTTCTAGCAGAGTTACAAGGGGGAAATATTTAGAAACTAGATAATATTCTTTATTGAGAGATAATGATTATATAGTTAATGTGAATTGTGAATAGCAGGAACATGATAGTGTTGATCACACTGTGGGATGTTGAAGGGGGTGGCTTGATCCTTATAATGAGTCAAGCACCAAAACAATTTACCCACCAGGGAGGATAAGCTTCTGTTCATGTTATTGTATTTGGAAATCTGAGTCGCCTTCCTAACTTGGCTTTGGGTGACTGGATAATTGGATTGCGGGTCATAAACCTGCTTACTTGAAACATTTCTGGCAGGTTGAGCCTGCTGTTTTGACAATGTCCTTGGATATTTTTTCAAGATAGTTTTTCATTGTTTCTGCAGTATATTCAGAGTTGTCATGATTATATATTATTTTTCTTCATCTCATAAATTGCTTTTCTAGCATGTGAAGCCTCATCCTGCTCAATTTCATCTATTAGCTTCTCAGTAATACTCTACTATCCCTAAATAACCTCAAAGTACCTACTAAATGAGGGCTTATTATCCCTGACTAATTTAGAAAACTTCATATGCAAGTCCTCAATAGCAAAATTTGTCACCAGCCCCTTTTTAAGCACAACATGATAAATGCCCCAGGAATTTTTTTAGTTTTTGTTTGCAATCCTTCATAAGTAGACTCTCAGGATGCCAGACTACTGGTGGATGAGATAACAAAGATCAAACCCGCCTCCCTGAGCTGCTGCATTAAGCAAAGATTGCTCTCAACCAGTGTGTTAGTTGAGGCCTTGGTGCACTATTCCAAAGAACTCTATCATGTGTAAAATGTGCTTGCCTCAAACAGCTTTACTGCCTTTCAACTTTTTAATAAGTTTAGTAAGACAGAACTGTTACAATTGTAACAGTTTTGAAGCCCCAGGAGGGAATCAAACCTGCTTCCAGCCGCCAGGCGGGGCGAGCGGGCAGGAATCATTCCTGCCCCGGTGGCAGCCAAAAGCCCGTTCTGGGCCCCAAAAGCTATGCCCAAGCCTTGATGGGTTTGAATGGGCCTGGGCAGGCTAATTTTAGCTGCCCAGTAAACCCAGTTCAAGCCCACCCTTCATTAAATAATTAAGGGTCCTCAATTGGGGACCCCTTTTTTAATCAAGTTCTTTGGCCTCAGAAAAGCCTGTCAAGCCAGTCTAAAAATGGTAATCAAATTAGGAAAAACTCCATGGCTCCTGAAGCCAAACCTGCCAGAACCAATGACCAGCCAGACCAAGATGGGCCACCAAAAAGCCAAACAGCTGTTCCTGAAGACCCCAAAAATAACCATGAAGCATCCAACCAAACAGAAGAACATGAAATACAAAGCCTTGCCACACAGATAACACCAGAAGAATGCCCAGAGGCACCTGCATATGAGTAAGTATATAAATCAGAAGTACCTGAAAAAGTTCTGTATTGTCATCCTTACCAAATAAAGTTGTTATGAACCTTTGGTTCACCAATCTGTTTCCATACTTATTTTTGATACTCTTCCATCTGCAATCACCAAAGCTTTAGTACCCACCCTCAGGGATAGATAGCCAGACTTCAGTTGACAAATCCAAAGCCTTTGACTACTACCGCCCATCTAATGCTCCGTTTGGCCATGTGAATTTCACTGAGTATCCCCCAAACCCTGATCTCAAACCCTGGACCTTGGAAGACTTGCAGTGGTACACCTGCCCAAACGCCCCCAAGGAACCCTATCAAATTTTCTGTGGCAGTAGAGCAATAACCATATACCCTTTGATCTTAAACAGGAAATACAATAATCCTGCTGCCTACCTGGTCCCCATGGAACTACCCCCAACATCCAAACCAACCATATCAATCCCACCCACTTCTGATGCCACTGGCCAGAGTAGTCAATTCCTGGGAGTGCTTTACCTGGCGCTCACAGGATTGATTGACTCTGCCTTGCCAGCAGCTGGGCCTTGGGCTGTGGCTGGAAAGGCCCTTTTCTACCTGGTAAAATTAGGTCTCATCATCTGGTGGGCCATGCCAGTAACTGCTTTGACTCCTTCCTCACCTGCTGGAGCTCCACGGTACTCTTGGTATCCTGACTTCTATGCAAAAGCTAAGAGGCTGGGTGCCCAGAGATTACTATGCCTGGCCAGTTAACCAAGGAAAACTTTATAGAACGGTCAAAACATTTCTCCAAAGCAAAATATACAACAGCAGAGTGCAAAAATCCACAGCAAAACTTTGCTGATTTGGTGGAAAAATAGTTACTTTGGCTGCTGAATCAGTAAGGCTCTTTAGCAAGCAAGCAAGCTGCCTTGGATCCCAAGTGGTGCAGGGGGTTATTTTTTGACTTTGAGGTCTATCCTAACTATAGCCATTGATAAAGAACTAGAAAAATCAATTGAATCAAGGGAAAAGATTGCAAAAATGGGATGGTTGCTTTAGAAAGTAGCTCAGAAAGCTAATATCATTAATGCAAAAAGGTTGAAAGAGATTTATCAAGCCTTGGAAAGGTTGTTCTTTAAAGAGGATACACAGAAGAAGGAGAAAGATGAACACACAAACACATAAGCATCTTTATGTCTGAGAAAGCACTGACACATTAACACTGATATACAGAGATCCAGAATTTTTACTCCCTAAGCAAAATGTTCCCAAGACGGGCATACCATAGAACAAGGGAATATAACCCAAGGCTTTTATAGATCTCTCTCCTACAATTTACAATACAGACTATTTTCAACCCCAGTAAGTTTTTTATTTGAACATCCAACAGTTTTTCACATATAAATACCTCAGCCCTGATAAAGTGGAAAGGTTCAAAAGAAACTGTAAGCCCTTTATTTATCTCCTGTCAGGAGATGCTGGCCAGGTTAAAGATAATCAAGGGTGTAAATCTATTGTCAATACAAATGATGTCTCTTGAAAAAGAGTTGACAAAGTTCTTCTAGGGCTTGTTGAAAATTTGCGTACACCGGCAGCTTCAACAGAAGAATTAAGAGGCAGGGGCACACACTCACTATATGCCTTTGAATGTAAAGATTCTGAAAACATTGCCCAACTTGATGTGTAATGATTAACTTTATTAGGTCCTATACAAGTAGGTAAAAACTCTTCCCCTTGGCGTTTACTGCCAACACCTTATATAGGGATATTCTTATATTATTAATCACCAGCCACTGGCAATGTCTTCTAGGACATTCCAGCACAGTGTAGAGTCTTGGTTAGGTTGGCAGAAAAAGGGACAACCTTCTATTTTAGGGCACAATTCTGCAATGCCTAGCACAAGGACACTCTCTGCTAGCACATTAATCAGTGATTCTTTTTAAGATATACAATCACTTCCATATCTAGTTCCAACAAGGAGTTGAATCAGTCATTCAAATCAACCCTGGTGCCTTGGTGTTATTCTCCCTCAAAGCTGGCACTCAATGTTAATTATTGCAGCGCTCTGGCGCTTGCAAATAATTGTGTTGGCGTCCTGGAACTTGCAAATAATTGTGCTGGTATCCTGGCACTTGATGTAAGCTAGAGTGGCGCTCTGGTGCCAAGAATAATTAATGCTGGCGCCGTGGCGCTTATTATTTAAGATGGCGGTGGTATGGCGTGATTAATCCTTGGCAACAACGTCATGGGTCACTAATCATGCATTTAATTATATGATAAGTTGACACTAATTTCCAAAAGGGTAATTAATTGGCCCTGGTTAATTGCCAATAGTCACCTAATTAATTAAGCTTTCCAAAATCCCTGGTCAACAATTCTTCACATATCCCCCCACTTGACCAGGGCTACTCTTCATTCTTTTCCCCATGAGTGCCCACAATAGTAGCCAAACTTCCTTGCCCCAAGTCTACCAAGGCCTCATGGCTGGTATGACAGACAAAGATTGTAAAGTGTTTATGTGTATGCCGCGCTCTTCTTGGGTCCATTTCCTGAATCAGCTACTTCCCGCTAACAGTTGTCAGTTGTGGGCCCAGGACTGCAACACCACAGTGGCGGGGTCAGAGTGTGGTACCGTCACACACATTAAAGGGGAGGAGGAGTTTGACTCTATTTTTTTAGAGACTGAGGCGCCCCTAATCTGACTTCCTTGCCTTGGCTTTGAGGATCTACAAGATTGGTCCAATGATATTGTCCTCAAAACTTCTTCCTCACCGCTTGCAACATCCTTTGCGTTAATTGCACTTGTTGCAACTCTGAAGAGCTGCCCTCCGCCTACCCTGCCATCATCAATTGATTTGGTATAAACCATCACAAAGAGACATTATACGTGTACGTCCAGGCGTTGTTTGCCAAAGACAACACTGTGACGCCAATCCGCTTGGGAGCTTGTTACCATGGTAGTTACAATGTGGAGCAACTAATTGGGGAGGTTGACCTCTTTCTGCAAGTCACGGCCAGAGACACCAGCGGCTTTTCTTTGCAGCACATCTATACCATTCCTCAGCATAATCAATATATTTGTGAGGTTGCTTGCATCTAGGCATTGGAACAGTCTGCCAATTTT
Source organism: Entomophthora muscae (assembly GCA_014839935.2). Classification (NCBI taxonomy): domain Eukaryota; kingdom Fungi; phylum Entomophthoromycota; class Entomophthoromycetes; order Entomophthorales; family Entomophthoraceae; genus Entomophthora; species Entomophthora muscae. Next base: position 207,784 of record QTSX02000041.1, on the reverse strand, counting down.
GAGCTCCCCGCACTCTTGGGCTGGAACTTCAGGATAACACACCCTATTGTTTCTCCTTGGCCCTGCATTTATTTTTACAGGCAGTGAAGGATAACAACCCGCAGTTGTATCTTCCCTTGGCTGCGCCTGTTGCCCACTTCATGTGGTATCCTCCTGAGGTGTGTTCTTCTGGTGCCGTGGGTTTTGCAGGGTGTTGCCTTGAACACTTCTACAGGCTAGCCTATCAGTCAAAGGTATCCTTGCCAGCATGCTACTCCTACATGGAGGATGTACTGCTCAATTGCCTTACAATAGGCTCTGCCTTCTCTGCTTGTGGTGGGTGGGGATGTCTGGTTAGCAAGGGTAATATTTGCTTGCCTCTGTGTGGTTGGACTGGTATGTCCCGCAATTCTCAATTGGCTTGGTGCCAAATGTTGGTGGCTCTTGCATTTGTCTGTAACCAAATGGATAATGATGAATACAAATTGGTAGCTCCTCTGGTTCCACTCTCAACATTGAAACACCCTCGTTCCACTCCAAGTTGTCATTCCATCCCCCATCTTCCCGCAAACAGTGCTCCTTCTACAGGTACCTCTAGAAAGACTCCAGGTAATTGGTCCCTTTCTTATGGCTCCAGACGTTCTCTTCCTGAACAACCAGCCAATAAAGCCTTGCTTTCTTATTTTGTCTTTATAGTTATACTTTATTATTTTTGTTTTGTTTGTACTGGTTCTTCTTTTTACTTTTCCATATACTTAATTCTTTGTAGTTGAATCACTTTATTCTTTAGAAGGGGGATTCTTTACAAACTTCCTCAGGAACTTTGCATGTACACGGTTGATCATCTGTCCGTCCTTAATCTCCTTAATAGTATAGGCGTCTGTGAACGTCCGGGAAATGATTTTGAATGGGCCTATCCATAAGGTAGCCAATTTGTGCACTCTGCCAAATCCATGTGTGTTATGGAAGAGCACCCAGTCACCTACTTGAAACTCTTGAAGAGGGGCCCACTGAAAATTATCTTTTTCCTGGCACCTTATCTTCTTGGCCAATGCATTGGAATAGGCTTCTTACTGCAATTGAATCAATGTGCGGGCCAACCTTTGCTGGTACACATGGGGAGACTGGGTGTCTTCTTCCCCAACGCAGGAGTATAGAATGGGGGTAGCGCGGGGTGCCTGACATGTAAGAGTTGAAATGTTGATTTCCCTGTAGAGAAGTGGATGGAAATATTGTAGGCAAAGATAGCTGGCAGCAGGAACGTGTTCCACTCAGCGGTGCGGCTAGCAGCCAATTTCCTCAAGATGCCTACTAAGGTCCCATTAACTCTCTCTACCATTCCATTTGACTTGGGGTGATAGGGTGTTGAAAATGCTCCTCAGATTCCAATAAGTTCATTAAGCTTGGTCACCATGCAGGAAGTAAAGTTGGTGCAATTGTCAGTGAGGATAACTTGGGGGCAACCATGACATAATATGATCTGTTCAAGTAGGAATTTTGCAGTAGTGTTAGCACCTAAGTTGCGCACCGCCTTTGCTTCCACCCATTTGGTCAAGTGGTCTATTGCATCAATGATGTACTTTGTGCAATAGTGTCACAAGTGACAAACTCCTGTCAACTATGATAATCAAAAGGCCTCAACTATGGGAGTCAAACCCTGATGCCCCGCGGGCCGCCAGCCTTCAGGGCCAGCCACCCGGCTGCCCGCAGTTTTTGGGGTTTGAATCAGAATTAGATTTGACTTTGGAGAATCTCCTGAAGTCTGATGAACCAAGTTTGCCTACAACAATACACCCCGCGCTAGAGATCCCTGTTAACCCAACCAATCAACGGGCTGGGTTAGCCACAGACCCCGGAATAACTCAGGCCACTACAGAAGAAGAAACAAAGATACCTTCTATAAGAAACAGGCCACCCAGAGATGATCCGTCCCGTGACCTGGTTAAGGAATTGGAGTGCTCTAGTTGAAAGTCAGCCAATGAAATAACCCCTGCAATTGTTGCCACCAAGGGCTGTGAGGACCTAGCAGACGGGGAAACCTGGGCCATGAAAATCTTTGAAAGATTTGCCATGACAGATGGGCATACTTATACCCTGGGCCTCCAGGAAGATGCCTATTGCCATCCTTGCAATAAAGTGACATGAACCTTTGGTTCAACCAGATCATACCATACTTGTTATTAGTTTTACTTCATCTACAGTCTACTCCTCGCGGCTCTGCCCCACGTGTTCACCTACCCCAAGAAACCGCGGACCAGCCGCCCGAACTTTACTGTCCACCAGGAGCTCCCTTTGGCCCAGTACATTTTACCAAGTACCCACCCAACCTGGCGTATTCTGAGTTTACTCTGGAGGAGATCCTCATTCACAACCCTGAAGCTAGAACTAGAGAGACTGAAACCATATACAGAGAAGGCATCAAAATCACCATACCTCCTCTACTATTCCTAGACAAGTATAACTTCCTGCCCGCATATTTGGTTCCAATGACGCCGCCCCTCACCCCTCGGCCCAACTGCCTGCAAGAATCTGTTGCCACTGATGAATCCACTTCCACCCAAATATTTGGGGTGATGTATATCACCCTCACTGGGTTGATTGATTCCATGGTGCCTACGAGCAAACCTTGGGCAATCCTTGGAAAATTGTTATCTTATATTGTAAAGTTAGCCCCAATCCTGTGGTGGGCTCTCCCTGCTGGGCCTGCTGGCCGTCTGCCAGCAAGTCCTCAGGAACCCCCCACAGGTTGGATCCCTGACAAATAGTTGCTGACTGGCAAGGGTCCTATGACGTTGATTGAGACGGCGTGCCAAGAAAAGTTAGGCCGAGCTAAGTGGTAGGTTGTTGACTTTTTGAACAGGGTTTCCCCTTGGCATTCTTTACACCAGCTCAGCGTTTCTTATACGTCAAAGGCCATGGCTTCCCAAAATTATGTGGTTTTTAGTTGTGCAAGTGTCTTCCTGAAGGCGCCATGCCCTATTGCCTTATGAGCGCAAACTATTAGATCAGCCTGTTCTGATGGTCTGGGCATTATTCTTATTCCTTATAAGGTGTGTTTCAATATATGCCCATTCTTGATTTTGGTGTTTTCCAGCAGCCTATCTAGGGTGCACTGGACTTCTGCAGGATCATAATGGTAGTTTCCTGCCAAAATTTTATCATAAAGTAGGTCAGAGACATCAGCCAGGTGGGCTACCACCAGTAGCCAAGACAGTCCATCTGTGTTCTGATGCTTGACACCTGCTATGTGTGATATTTCAAAGTTGTAGGCCTGAGGTTTTAGCACCTATTGTGATAGACGTCCTTCAGGTTCTTTCAAGTTCTGGAGCCAGTGTAATGATGTATGATCCGTGATTACCTAGAAGTGGACGCCATGTAGGTATACGCAAAACTGTTTGTATGCGTATATTACTGCCAAGCATTCCCGTTCAGTCAGTGTAATTGCGCTCATGGATGTTCAGGGTTCTGCTGCAGTAGGCTATCAGGTATTCTTTGTTGTTAGTGTCCACCTGGGAGAGCACACTTCCCACATCAGTCAGTGAGGCGTCTGTTTGAACAATGAATTCACAGCTGAAGTCTGGATATTGCAGGATTGGTTTGTTCATGAGGCTCAAGTATAGGGTGTCAAAGGCTTGTTGACAGGCTGGGGTCCAGTCAAATTGCAAATTGCTCTTCAGAAAGTGGAAGAGGGCCTCTCCCTTCCTTGAGAAGTCTTTGATAAAGCGCCAATAATAGCCAATCATGCTCAGGAAAACTTGGACATCTCATTTATTGGACGGCATCTTCATTTTCTCTATGGCTTTGACTTTGGCTGGCTGAGGCTGTAATCCTTCTGCGTCAACCACAAAGCCAAGATATTCAAGCTGATCCTTAAAGAAGTTGCACTTCCTGGGGTTGACCTTAAGGTTAGCAGCTGCTAGGCGCCATAAGACCTCCTCAAGGTGCTGAAGGTGATCAGAGAATGTTTGTGAAAAGACATTGCTATTGTCCAGGTAGACTAAAACACAGCTCAGCTTGAGGTCATGAAGCCTGTTGTCCATGGCACGTTAGAATGTGGCAGGTGCATTGCACAGCCCTTGTGACATTTGAGTAGGTTCAAAGAGGCCTTGACTGGTGAAGATGGCACATTTCTCTTGCTCCTTGGGAGGCAATTCAATCCGCCAATATCCAGATATTAGATCCATTGCAGAGAAGAAATTAGCGCCTCCCAGGCGTCTGAGCGCATTGTCAATATACAGAAGAGGATAGGAGTCCTTCTTAATGATGTTATTAAGCTTGCAATAGTCAATGACAACGCGGTTGCTCCTATTTTTCTTCTTGACTATGAGTACTGGAGACAGCCACGGACTCTTGGAGGGATCAAGTAGACCTAGTTGGACCAGCTTCCCAATTTTCTCATCTACAGCGGCGTCAGAAGGACGAGAACATTGTATGAGACGGAGACGTATAGGGTGTTCCTTGCCTGTGTCAATGTGGTGGAGTGTGTTGTGTGTACACCCCAGGTCAAAGTCATCCTTGGTGAATATCTCCTTGTATTTCTCAAACAGGGCAAGGGCTGCATTCTGTTAAGCAACAGTGAGTCCTTGCAGTTGCTCATGTGAAATGATCATGCATATGGCAGGCGGTATTACTTCTTCTGAAGGGAGGCCAAACTCATCCAGGGTGCCAAAATGGTATATCTCCATCACCTCTTCTACCGGTAATAGATGCAGGTAAACCACTACTTGATGGCGTTTTACCTCAACAGGAGAGTGATTGAGGTTAGCAAGCAATACCTTTATGAGCCCATGATTAGGGAGCACAATGCCAGGCGCAACCAGGGGTTCTAGCCTAGAGCAATTATGGGGGGGGGTTTCTATTTTCCCGTAAAGCCCTTGAGGGATTTGTAAATCTAATCCAATATCCATTAGCACCTGATGACCAGCTGGGATAGTATAAGAAGAGTTGGTGCACAATGACAGATCCTTATATTCCTCAACTTGGGTGGAAAGATGTTTAACCTGACATCCCAATTTACGGTATTTGACTGGGACAACATCATTACAATATGTGATGTTAACATAGGGAGTGGTTTGGCTGCCCATCTCTGGGGTTGAGCGGTTGTAATACAGAGGGATTACCTGCCCCAAGATTTTGAGAACATCATTCTTGAGGTCAGTCTTTACTCCATACTGTCACATGAACAAGGTTCCAATCAGGATATCATAGTTTTCATTGGGTAGCACTATAGCTGGGGCAGAGACCACCAGAAAGCCAAAGCGTAAAGGGAGCACACTGTACGCTCCTTGGGCAGTGGTACAGTCTAGTCCAGCTGTACCATACTGTTTCTTGTGATCAATATCTGGAGCAAGCCCCATTTGCCGTACTAACTTGGAGGACACTATGTTTATAGGGGCCCCAGTGTTGATGATAGCTTGCACCTTAAGTTTATTCACAAAAATATCAGCATAAGTGCACTCAGAATAAGAAGAACCAATATTGTTTACTAAGTGGATGTCTAAATTTTTGGCAGTGGAGAGGAATTCAACAATACTGTCACATAGTTCTGGGTGGTAATCCTTCATTGTTTCCATGGGGATAGCCACATTGACGCCCCTAAGGGGGGTGGCATCACCCAAGCGTTGGGGTTCCGTATCAGGTGTGCCGTCTAATAACTGGCAAGAATAAGGCTTGGAAACTTCCTTAGTGGCCTCTTGAGAGGCCTGAACCTTAGAGCAGGTCTGTACCATATGCACATCATTGACGAGAACCTGATGAAGCGCATTTCCCAAGAACCCGGTGTCAGGCATAAAGAGTAGGTTGGGTGGAACGTTCATGGATTCTGTGGATGTAGAGAGCTCCTCCTCTACTCCACGCTGACTTTTCCCTGTACTTCAGGTTCCAGGGAGGCAGCACGTGGATACCCATCTTTGAGTTGCAACTAGAGGCATAATGGTCTTTTTGGTTGCAGTGGTGACAGATTACCTTAGTGATGTTGGTTTTTGGCAGTGACTTGTTGTTGTTGGTGGGAGCCTCCAAGCGTCCTGGATAGTTGGAGACTAGGTAGGCCTTTGATCCAGTGTTGGGGGGTCCAAAGGTGTCACCACACTGGCGCAAGTAACGTACTATGCCATCCAAGGTGCAGTTGTCTTGGAAGGCCAGCATGAGGGTTTGGTACAAGGCTTTGTAGGGCTTTACTGCTGCGCGTAAAGCTATATGGGCGTCATGCACAGTCAGGGACCCTGAGCTGGTGAGGATCTGTGCCTCAAGGTAGAAAAAGTTGGCAAAGTCAGCAATTGTCTTGTCTTTTCTGAAGCTAATCATCAAGAACTCATTTTTTCTTTTGGTGACCCAAGCAATGCTACCAAATTTGTATAACAGTGCATTTTTTGCCGCTGCATACAACCAATTGTGTTTAGGCATGTGCAGGATGATTAGATCAGTGCTGGCTGCATATAATTGATTGAGTAGTGTGGTAGCCTTGTCTTGGTTGTTGGCATCATACATAGTCATCTTGAAAAGACGGATGAAGGTGTGTAAATTGCCTTTAGGGTCAAACTTAGGCAGGTTCATTGGCTTGAAATGTGTAGGGGTTTTGGCTTGAGGACAACGGCGGGAGGGGACTCTTTGCAGCAGCTTTGGTAAAAAAAGTTGGTACAAGAGCTCCTGGCTGGGTCAGTCTCCCTGGGTGCTTTGGGGTATCAACAGGCGTGGGGGGACAGCAAAAATTTGTGGGAGGCTGTTGAGCAACTTGTGATATTGCTGGTATGTTCAAAGCTACAGATAGATGTTAGCCTTGCCAATGTACTCTACCTAATCCTATGCAAGAGCACTACAGACTACAATAGAATAGAACTTTGAATATAATTACGTTTATTGATACTGGAGTACAATCTAGCCAGCAGCTGCAATCTATCCAGGTGTAACTATGAACTTGTTGTTGTCCTTTCAGGTGTCTATATCAATATATACTGCAACAACCCTTGTTCTTGTCCTTTCAGACATTTCTCAGTGGCTACCTTCACAATAGGTCTATCTTTGCTGGCTACACCCACCCTGATTGGCTGTCCTTGGCACGTGATATGCTACTGGCCTTAGCAGGCGTCCATGGCACTTCAACTACAGCCTACGCTCTTATTGAGCTAGCCTACTGTCATTTATTGATTGGCTGTATCTTACACGCCTATTATTGCGCTGGGAAACCACGCCGTATTTAGTTGATGCTTAGAAATTGTCCTTGTTCAGCCCTCCTACATTGGAAGGTAGAATACCAGTATTCCATTTACAGGGCTTAATCAGTGATCCTTTTCTGGTTGGCAAACCTTCTGCTTATTAATGCAACAAGTTGAATTAGGGATTATACACCGTATAATAGCAGACTCAATCCATTAGTGACTCAGAGGATTATCCGCCGTGTAATACTGACCCAAACTGATAAGGAACCCAATTATACGCCGTGTAATACTGATCCAAACTCAGTATTTCTTAGCCACTGGTTTATCACTTGTTTGATATGGACATATAAGTCCATCAGGCTGTGTTGAGCTGAGTTGATAAAACGTCCAGTAGGGTAGGATAGGTGATATACAATTGATGATTTTGTGATTACACGCCATGTAATCAATGATATACACTATATTGGCTAACGTTTATGCGGCGTATAATAAGTACATCAATTATAATATAGCAAGCAATATACAGCGTATAATCACATCAAATTGGGACAATCAGTGATAATATGGCATATAATTGTTACATCTATTATGATAAACTACCAATTACACAGCGTATACTAACTGCACTTGATGTAGTGATACCCAAATGATAATGCAGCATATAATTGTTACATCTATTATAATAAACTAGCAATTATACAGTGTATAACTGGGTGTGTAACTGAGTAAGATCTGTGTGCATGATTAGCCTGATCATTTGTGGTCAACCAGCCTAATCTCACAGAGGATTTGGCGGCCTGAAGAGGATGAGGATCCCTGTCATCATATATTGAACTGGAGGTGGGTTGTAGAGTGGCGCTTTCTCCAGAAGGCATGGCAGAAAGACCAGGTCCTCCCAAGTCTTGACCAGTGCAGCAGCATCTGGAATCTACCAACTCAACCTGAGCATCTGCTAGTTATATCTCTGCATTTTGGAGGGAAGAACAGAGGCGCTTAATCAGCCTGGCACACTGGACCATTCTTCCGCAAAAATCTTCTATGACAGCACGCTGGGAGGCAGAGCGCTTGTCATGTCCCTTCATTTCAGTTTGTAACTCCTCAAGCTCGGCCTTGAGGGAGGCAATTTTCTGCTTTCCTTCATCACATACCCACTTCATTTCCTGGAACATCTTTGCTATTTATGGCCGCAATATCCTCTACTTGTTGCTGTACTTTATTAAGTTCAGAGCATCCATGACCCTCAGTGGTTGAGTCATTGGTGAATTGTGATGAGAATTCCTGGCGTAGCTGAGAGACCTCTTCTCAAATGGTTTCCTTGATATGGTCATCATATTGGATGAAGTTGTCTTTAAGTGCCAGAACCTCGGCCTTGGCGGCATTAGCAATGTTGCTGGACTCCTTGCTCTCTTGCCATGCAAGGTGTTGTACCTCATTAATATTATCTTTATTGTTGGCAACCTTCTTGTCCAGGTTGTGAAGATAACTACCCTGTTGCTACAAGAAGGCGCCATGTTTGGCAATAAGGTTATTCACACTGCTCTTGGTTACATTGGCACCCACCACATATTGTTTGATGGCTATAGCATGGCAGGTGATGTCCTGGGCCCAGGCAGGCCCCAGTCCGAGATTTTTCAGGGTTGACTCTATTACATGGTCCAAGCAATTGTTTAGCTGGTGGGGGAGGTCCTCTAGCTGGCGAGCCACAGTGGCTTGATTTTCCTTGTTGGCTTGGGTATAAGCTGAAATTTCCTCAAATCCAGAGTCCAATTATTGTACTAACCAATCCTGGTACTGATGCTGGCGCTCCGCATACATAACCAAGTCTTAAAACTCCAGGTGATGTTGGACTTAAACTCCCAGTAACTGGTGTAACTCAGGGTGAAAAAATCTTTGCAGATAGTCAGTTGCCTTCTTGAGGGTGGGAAGGCGTTCAAGGTCTCCTTCATCAGTTGCCAGGTAACTGCAAAATATAGCCATAAGGTGTTGAGCTTCAAGGTGTTGATGAAAGAGGGACAGCTGGATGTTCATGGGTTCCTGTCTAAGTTGATATCTAAGGAAGAGCCCAGAGACCACCAATGCCAGGTCTTGGCAATTGAACTGGGTGAGGCATCCAAGCAGTACCACAGAAACCTCTGTGTAATGGCAGAAAGGAAGTACAGGTAAGTCTTTTACATTGATTACATCATCTTGTTGTCAGAAAAGCTGGTCTCTCTTGGCATTGCTAGTTTTCATTACCAAGTAATGTTCCCCAAATCCAGTTAGGTCTTTGGAGATAGAGGGAGGTGTGTCAGACTCAGAGGACAAGAGTTGGTCAGAGTGTGTGGTGCCCCTGTAGTGGGCACCACTTATTGAAAATTGGCGTACACCAGCAGATTCAACATAAGAATTAAGAGGCAGGGGCACACACTCACTATATGCCTTTGAATATGAAGATTCCAAAGACATTGATTAACTTGAATTGTAATGATTAACTTTATTAGGTCCTATACAAGTAGGTAAAAACTCTGCCCCTTGGCATTTACTGCCAACACCTTATATAGGGATATTCTTATATTATTAATCATCTGTCACTGGCAATGTCTTCTAGGACATTCCAGCGCACTGTAGAGTCTTGGTTGGGTTGGCAGAAAAAAGGGACAACCTTCTATTTTAGGGCACAATCCCACAATGTCTAGCACAAGGACACTCTCTGCTAGCACATTAATCAGTGATTCTTTTTAAGATATACATCCACTTCTATATCCAGTTCCAACAAGGAGTCAAATCAGTCATCAAATCAACCCTGGCGCCTTGGCGTTATTCTCCCTCAAAGCTGGCACTTGATGTTAATTATTGTGGCGCTCTGGCGCTCACAAATAATTGTGTTGGCGTCCTGGCGCTCAATGTAAACTAGAGCAGCGCTCTGGCGCCAAGGATAATCAATGCTGGCACCAGGGCGCTTATTATTTAAGGTGGCGGCAGTGTGGCGTGATTAATCCTTGGCAACAGCGTCATGGGTCACTAATCATGCATTTAATTATATGATAAGTTGACACTAATTTCCAAAAAGGCAATTGATTGGCCCTGGTTAATTGACAATAGTTGCCTAATGAATTAAGCTTTCTACAATCCCTGGTCAACAATTCTTCACAGGGCTTATATCAGCCATAAAGAGGTACCCTTCATGTGGAGCCCATGAGTTATGCCAAATAATCTAGAGCGTTTGCTGGGGACCTTCAAAGAGAGTTTGTACGCCTTCAATTACACCATAGATCTCAGCAGTTGTAGTATTCCCATCAGAAGTATGGTACATCAACCCAGCCAGAGCTAGTATTTGATCTGGAACAGGCCCCAGCAATCTCTGTGTCATGATGGAGCCTTGGCAAAGTTTGAAAGAGTTCCCAAAATGAGGGGTACAGTACCCAATTCTAAACTATTAATAAGAAGAAAATATTGCAAGTTAGGATGGAAAGACAGAGATCTCCAAGCAGAGGTATTGGCGGAATGCAACCAAAAAAGACTAGGGATAACAGAAGGGGCGGACATGGCTGATGAGCCAGCACAAGATTTCATAAGGGAAAGATCTTACAATCCAGCTCCACAATCCCTTTGATTTCAAGAACAGGCGCCCAGAAAGCAGAACAGGGGCTTCAGACACCACAAAGTTGAAGATACAGGCTGAAAATTAACCCACAGTCATGTATACAAGGATGAGTTCAATATACAGTTAAACAGCCTACAAAACTTAAAATGGATATGCGTTTTTAAAGGTATAGTGTTTATCAGGCTACTGCAGGAGTTCTGATGGATTTTCAACCAGCATTGGGCTTGAAAAGAGCAATGATGTGATAGGGTCCAATTTTTACCACTAGACCTCCAGAAGTGATTGAAACTTGGGTGGCATCAGAAATCAAACCTGGTGCTAAGCAGCACTGAACCATCTGTTTCTGAAATTTTTGAGGCTCTTGGCGCAAGATCAAAGATCCTGGCAGAGCTTTCATATGCTTTGCCACAACCACTTGCTGTCAGTAGCTGGATTTAAATCATATATCACTTTCAGGGGCGCTTTATGCACTTGGCAGGTTTGTGTAAAGTCACTCCCTCCTTTAGCTTTGGATAGGACAATCTTTCCGCGCCACACAAAAAAATTGGCTCAGAAGCCAGCCAAGCCCCTCAATTCTCTTGAAGATTTAGCCCACACAATTGATGAGAGATTTGTGCTGGCATACCCTTCTCAAGCGGTAATTAATGACGCTTTGGACTCTGTACCCACTTGGGAGAAATCCCTAACTAATTTGGATTACCTCCTGGCTTGGGCTCAACCACATTTAAAATTAATTAAGTCCAAACACCCAGGTCGCGCTACTGATAAACCATCAAATTCCAATCCAACTGAATTGAATGCTGATTTAAATCATTCCAGTATGGCCAGCCAATCAGAGTTAAAGCTGGAAATTATTGCAAAACTCTTCAAATCAATGGATAAGCCCTCACAAGATTTCTTTTCTGGCCAATCAGACCCATTCCCTGGGTCAGGTGACCTTTCAAATTTGAAGTCTGTCTCTTAAAACAGGACAGGGGACTTTTGGTCCCCTGCTTGCTCATCCTTTTCAAATTAAAGTTTAAAGCTTTCTCTATCATAATTTTAGTTCATTTTTGGGTCTCCTATTCAGCCCTATAATTTTCTAAGATTTTTAGTAAAAGTTTCTTATTATCTTACCTCCCCCTTGCCTCCTGGGCCCTTCTGCTTCTCTTCAAAGTGCTTGCGTACGTTGTCAACGTTAAAGTTGACACTTTCCCCTTCTGCTTTGAAGAAAGCAATTTGATTTTAACAATTAGTATTGAATTAGTTATATTTACCTACTTTAAGTTCAATTCCGTGCTCAATTTGCTTTCACTTGCACTTGAGCTTTGTTTACACTTTGATAAGTTTATATACACTTTGAGAAGTCATTCTATACACTTTTGAAACTGTTTAAACCGTGGTTGCCGTTCTCTATTTCCTGCTGGTTCTACAGAGTCCTTCTGGTTGCTCCTGGGCCTTCAGTCTTTAATTTTAAGGGTTAAAGGCAACAAAATTTATCTGCATTTTCTGGGCACCACTTCCAGACCCCAATCATGTTAGTCTCTCTAGCCAAGTTTGTGGTTTTCACCTTGGTGCTGGCTCTGTTGATGATTTGGTCTACCTCTCCAGATCTTTGGGGACGTATTGCTGATTCTTTCCTCCAAGTTGGTGCAAATCCTGACCAGCTCTTGAACATGTTCGAGGACATCCCCGCACGCGCTCAGGGTATATGCACCACTAGTGAGAATGTGGTGAGGATCCTGACCTGTGACAACTTTGACCTCTCTACCGCCAAAACAGTCCCTGCCACACCCCTCAGTCTGGTCTACCCTACGCTGTAAGAGAGGGGGCTAGACTAACAAAGTCTGGCTCCCATCCTGGTGGGATCAACCACCAGGATGCCATCCAGTGCAAGACTGGGATAGCCGCTTGAAGGGGCCTCCCAAAGGAGACCGGATGTGAAAGAGGAGGGAAGTATGCATCCAAAGCCATGACCATGGCTCCAGTAAGTAGCCATAGAGAGCGATCCCGAGTGAAAGGGGCCTCTGTATTTGACTCAGGGTTTTGGCGCAAGGGGAAAGGATTGACCAAGTCAGAAGAAGGAGTTTCAGTAGTCACAGATTCTAAAGGTGGCAACAACTCTTCAAGATGAGAAGACAACCAAGAGAACAACCCATAGGATCCCGGTTTGAAGGGAATCTGGGTGAGATGCTCAATTACATTTGTAAAATGACTAGGAATAAACTCAGAAGATTGAGAAATCAAGGAAATTTTGCTCCAAAAGACTGGGTTTGAGGACCAGAACAAGAGGGAAATGGGCACAAGTATCCACATAGCCATCTTGTACCAAGGTGACAACATGATTCCAGTGGGTACCCTTCTTTTGCTAAGACTTCTGGGCCAACAGACCAAGTGCACAGGTAAATAATAAGAAATGATCCAAATTATTACTCGGAACAATTCCCAACAGAAACAACAGGTGGACGGGCAGTTGGGCAGGTGGACCAGGGAAGGCGGTTGGTGGGGACAATTAAGTGCTCAGGTAAATAACAGGGAATGGTCCAAGTTATTTTTCTCGGAACAATTTCCAACAAAAAACGACGGGCAGACGGGCCTGAGAAAGCAGGAGGCGGGAACGACAGCGGGAGTTGGGATAAATACCTTTATTGTTAAACAAACTTTAAAATACAAAAGATTTGCAAAGTAAGGAGTTTATTCAACAATTGGAATTGGTAAGCAAGGGACCTGACGGCCCATGCTTCCATTTTATGCAAAGGGGGGGGGTGATAAGACAGGAGGGGTTATGAAAGGGGCTATCAGAGTGCAATCTAAAAGAGAGCCTATTAAAGAGTACTAGCCAATCTTATCTTGGTTTGAGACCCAGAAAATAGGGGCTGCGGGCCGGATTAAGGCTCAGCCCCTTTATTGGCTAGGAGCCTTCTGAGGACTCAGAGTGCACATTTCCCCTAATGCCTTCCTCTGACGTCTCCACCGGAGAGCTCTGGAACCCAATTGTTTTGGGCCGGGGACTCCCAGACCAAAAGAATTAGTTACCTGGGACACCTCTGGTTGCGGGTTTTGGTACCCAATTTTCCCGGGCTGCAGATTTGACCTTTCCAACTTCATGTAGCCCGCATTTTTTTGTTGGTTTGCTAATTGTTTCAGGACCGGGCGACACCAGGACAACAAGCAATCCAACCAAATTAATGTCTCTTCCGCAGTCGGAGGGGACTCCAAAGGGGAAATGAGAACTTCAGCCGGAAAGGCCAACACAAAGTGTTCATCTACCGTGTGAGCCAAGTTCTCCAGGTTTTGGAGGGGTTTTGCCTGCACACGGGCCACCTTTTTTGATGGTCTGGAAAATACATCCCAATCTAGGGCCAAAGGTGGACCACAGAACTTTACATACACCCCCTCCCTTTGAGGACCTGCCCGTCCTGGTTTCAGAGGGGAGGCGTGAAAACCCCAGAGCTCACTCCTAAGCGTGCATCCTGGTTGCTCAGCGGAATGATCTTAATGGGTTTGGACTCTTATTTTCCCTGGATGTATGTCGTGTCTTCCCTATGGACACCCCTTCAAGCGGCCATGCCAGTCCTATACTGGATAGCATCCTGGTGGATCCTCTCTCCAGGATGGGAGCCAAACTTAGTTAGTTTAGCCCCTCTCTCTCACAGTTTGCTGATTTCTTTTGTGAGTGAGCAATTCTGGCCATGATGGCATTATTGATGAAACTATTAGCAACAGCAAATACATCATAAGAGCCAAGTGGGATGGATTAAAAGAGAAGGGGTTATGTTTCAGGCTGAGAGATCTCAAGTTGGCGATGAAGTTTGGGTGGTCAGCTATGGCACACATAAGCTACAGCTTGGCCCAAGTGGCCAGGAAAGTTGTGAGAGTTAAGCCTAACAACATATACCTTATCACATTTATAAGCCTTGGACTTTACTTTAACTGATACACTATGCTTGAATCTGTCAGTGAAAGGTAATAAGTGTAAAACAGATCAATGTCAAGCTTGCCTCTAAACTAACCTCAAAGAATTGTTCAAAGATCTACCTTTTAATATTGATGAGGAGCACCTTTGATTAATTTCCTTGGGATAAGGTGGCGGTATGATGGTTCCAATAATTAAATATATTTGGCAGCATCTTCTTATTGATACAAGTTTCAAGGCTGAGTTTGATTTGGTTAGAACCGATAAGCTTGAGAGTTTGTATCTGAGATACGCTTGGTGTAAAGGGATCATTAATGGGTTGATATCCATTAGGTTTGTTATAGAATAGATTTTAGTTTTCTTAATTGGGAGCAGCCTACCTTTTTAGGAGGGTATGTATGCCTGTGAATAAAGGGGTATATTTTTAATGGCTGGATTTATCCACCCGGAGTTGTACAAGCCCCTCGCACTCGGGATTGCTTAAAAGGAGATATGATATCCAGTTGTTCTTGGGCATTGATTCACCAAAGAAATGCCGGGCTAGCATGCTCCTTTTGGTGGTTAGGTAGGAGGAAATATCAAAGTGCTACGAAGATGCAATATAATTCCATTTTTAACAAGTAATTCTGATTGGATGGGTAAAAGTCGCATCACCCTCAGTTATGGCCATATATTCGCTTTAATGACGTCATTGATCCTGATTGATGCAGGTCATCCAGTATTTTAAATGCTTTGCTTCTTGAAAGAAGATTCATCGTTCAGCAAACAATTCACTAGTATTGAGGGTACCACGCCGGAAATAAATAGGATGCAATGTAAACTATTCGGTGGATTGAATTCATACCCTGGTGAGAGAAAGTTTCAACATATATTCTTTGCTTGCTTGGGCACAAGGTGATGACTAATAATGTTAATGGCTTGGGGATTAGCTGTAAACCATACAATGCTCTTCGTTGGATGCATGATGTGAATTCATATTTAATCTTCTAATTCTTAAACATGGTTAATAAATTCAATTAATGAATGCACTGATTGGATGGTTAATTAATTAAAAATATCCGGAGTAATCTAGCTTGTCAAATGGCATGAGTTCATTGTTTAAAATTAATTTTCCGAGAACTCCTTTTCCCGATGAATCCAAAGTTAGATCACAGCATCAGAGAAGTGCCCAAATGAGGTGGGCAAAGGTAGCGTGGGTCGGTTGGAGCGGCCCGATCCTGGATAGAAAGCAGGTGCGTGACCAAACGAACGGTTGTCTCTCCCAGACAAACCGGACTGTCGAGGTTCTTGAGTGGGCAGGTAAAACGTGTTTCATTTGCTGAAACTCCAAGTTGCACGGGAACCGGCATGGCCGCGTTTCAAAGTTCCAATCATAAACCTGGCACTTCAGATTTCATTCGCTGTCAAAGCTTATCCTATTTACATTGCAATGCTATTTTAAAGGATCTATCGATATGGAACAACTAAGCAAAGTGACGTTTCCTTGGCAGAAATTTGCATCAATTCCGCCGCAAGTTGCATACCATTGGGTGCTTTGGCGGTGATGGAAGTTGATTGGCGGGGATCGATCCCCAGGGGTAGCGCAGATTAGTATTTTTAAACTTGATGTACTTTTGGCGAGTGTGATTGGTGAAATGGGCTCAAAGTGGTGAGTACCATGTTCTCCCATGCTTGGGTTGGACTTGAATTTAAATCCGTTGTTTGGTTTATCTAGCGTCATAATTGCGAATACGGCGCTAGAGTCAAGGATGGGAAATGGAGGGACCGGGACAATGAGATCAGCGGGAATTGCGGTGGGGAGTGAAAATAAATTAGCTGCATGCGGTGATGATTGGCTGGGGGGATGCAAATCCATGCTGGCGATTGGCCCATTTCCCACCATGCCCTTTGATAATAGGTGACGGTTTAACCAACGCACCTCAAAGTAGCGGGGCATCCCGCATGGGATTGGTTCAGAGCCGCTATGGGGGGCGGTGCGGCTATATCAAGCGTTCATCTCCTTCCTTGTTGCAGAATATGCGTAGCTTTATTTTCCTACTAGCTTCGACTTACGCGCTGAGCCCGCTCGTTATCAAGGGCAACAAGTTCTTCCAGAAGGACACCGGCAAACAGTTCTTCTTCAAGGGCGTCTGCTACCAGCCCCGGGGCAACGTCAAGAGCGGCGTCACCTTTAATGACCCACTGAAGGACTCAGCCTCGTGCAAGCGCGACTTGGCCATGTTCAAGGATCTGGGCATCAACACCATCCGTGTATACGAAGTTGATCCTTCGGCCAACCACGATGACTGTATGAAGATGCTTGAGGATGCTGGTATTTACCTCGCGCTGGACTTGCCTTCACCCAACTTCAGCATCAATCGCGAAACACCTAGCTACGACTTGGAAATCCTCAACCACTACAAAGCCAAGGTCGATGCATTCATCAAATACAAGAACATTGCCGTCTTCTTTGCCGGGAACGAGATCAACAACAACAGGTCCAACACTGACGCCAATCCCTTTGTCAAGGCCGGTCTTCGTGATATCAAGGCTTACATCAAGGCCAAGGGAAGTGCCATCCCTGTTGGATATGCCAACAACGACGACACCACCACTCGCCAGAACATCATGAACTACTTCAACTGCGGAGACGAGAATGAGCGCGCCGACTTCTACTCCATCAATGTCTACGCATGGTGTAACGCCGCCAGCTTCCAAAAGTCTGGGTACCCTGAGCTGACCAAGGAGCTCAAGGACTACTCTATCCCTGCCTTCTTCTCTGAGTTTGGCTGCAACACCAAAGGCCCTCGTGAGTTTGTCAAGGAGGTTGACGCCATGTTCGGCTCAGAGATGAACGAGATCTTCTCGGGGGGTCTAATGTACGAGTACACCGAAGAGGACAACAAGTATGGTCTCGTGGAGATTTCTGGCGGCAAAGTCAAGCCCAAGGACCCCGAGTTCGAAAACCTCAAAAAGGCTTATGGCGCAGTAAGCCCTCCCAGCACCGATATGAAAGCCTTCTCGCCCTCAAACACTGATGCCTCCAAATGCCCAGCTGACTCCAGTACCTGGATGGCTAGCTCCAAGCTCCCTCCCACCCCTTCTGCCAACGCGTGCTCGTGCATGACCAAGAAGCTTGAATGCGTCGTCAACCCCCGAGCCCTGGACGTTTCCAAGTCGTCAAACGTTGGCGAGCTATTCTCGTACCTCTGCGCCAACGGAGCTGACTGCGCAAAGTTCATCAGCGTCAACGGCACCTCCGGCGAATACGGCGCCTTCTCGGGCTGTAGCGCGGAGCAGAAGCTTTCTTGGGCATTCAACGCCGCCTACCTAAAGTCCGGAAAGAATGCCGACGCCTGCAAGGAGAACGCCATGGTCCAAAAGGCCGAGAGCGGGAACATCAACGATTGCGCCTCCATCAAAACCGACATCGCTTCCGGCGGCAAAGCATCTTCGGCCTCCCACCCCAGATCCGCTCTCCACCTCACCGTGCTCCTTGTCGTCTCCGCCTTCTCCCTCTCCACCTAATCGGCATTCTTCCCAAAAACCACACCGCCCTATTAAATCACTCAAGATTTCGCTAATGGCAACCTACTTTTTAATTTCAAACCCAATTTCCATCCTCTGCCAGGCTTGCTCCCTACATCGATAATCTACTAACCAATCCCCCCTTACTTTGACGATTCAAGCCAGTATGTGGAAGTGGAGACCACCCGCCCAAATTTTCAACCATACCTTGATGGTTAACCCAATCATCTCTACTCAATGGCCAGCATTGCATCAGATCCAAAAAAACCCTAACCACCCACGTATAAACCAGCATATCTAAAGTACCCTACTTGAGTAATAAGCCATCATAATAATTCAAAACAGCTTAAGATCTCAAAGATAAAAATAAGTATAAAAATATCCACCCCAAGCAACACCATGGTCAAGCTATCTTACCAGCACATCTCGAAGCTGAGGGGTTGATCCATGGCAAAGTCCTGCACAGGAAAATTTTCACCCCTCAGCTTGACTTCCCTGGAACCTGCAGCTGGATGCACGGATAACTAATCAAGGAAGCAAAGGCCGATAACCACCTTCACCCAGCAGCAGCTGGATCTAGCCCTTCCCTCCTTAGCAGGATCAAGCCACCCCTGCCCATTCCGATAGTTGGTCAGTGTAGTCATATTCCTTCTAAAATGGTTCACCATAACTACGTAACCCCCAGTATAGAAATAAGGTATGACCTAGTTCCAAAACTTTCTCCCAGTAACTCTGCTAATCCAGCACAGTTTCAGCCCACAACCAAAGCCTTAGACTGCTCATGTGGCCCAGCATTTCCATAGCACAGCCTTGGAGCTGTTTGCTGGGGCTAGCAACAGTATCACCCCTGCCTGAGTCTAGCTTGCCCAGAACAAGCTGATGTGGATGAATGCCAAGTATAGCCCCAGACTGTGAAGATCTCCATCCAACCGACCCACCATGCAGGTACCTGGTGTGACGAGCTGTGCCAAGATCATACAGGGGAGACTGGGGTGCCTTAAAGAATGGCTCACCTGCTCGTTCAGCCATGAAGGGTACCCTGCCCAAGACTGTCCACTGGGCTGGAAGCCTGACTTGGCCATACTGTGGAGGGGTTGGCAGGAGCTGGCCAGAATTGCCCAGGCATGGGTTATCTGACCC
This sequence comes from Entomophthora muscae, assembly GCA_014839935.2. Taxonomy (NCBI): domain Eukaryota; kingdom Fungi; phylum Entomophthoromycota; class Entomophthoromycetes; order Entomophthorales; family Entomophthoraceae; genus Entomophthora; species Entomophthora muscae. The sequence continues at coordinate 188,526 of QTSX02000041.1, read as the reverse complement.
AGCCTCAGAAGATCCTGCCCCACCCCATGTGCTACAGAAATCCCAACACCCGTGCCAGGGCAGATGGACCTTGATCTGGTGGCTGTCTTGAAAGCCTTTACTGCTGAGCGGGGAAGCTGGAACACCCCCTGATGCGCTCTAAAAGGCCCAGGCTAGAAATGATGAGGCCTAAGGATATCAACCCCTCCAGCTGTGCTAGCTGCCCTTTGTCTAACAACCACCACCACCAACTTCAAGCAACTAGCACCCACCGTAACTGGAATGATGGAAAGTCATATCTTACATGCTCCAGAGTCACCATCGCACATAATGAGCAGGATGAGGGGAAGGCTTGAAGAGAGCATTGAGCAAGCCAAGCTCTCTCTGTCCCCCGCCCCACCTGCTTTATTGGGAGTGTTGACCCAAAGATGTTGGCCAATTGCATGTGATCCAGGTACCAGTGTACAGCAGCTTTCAACCCGGCTGAGATGACCGTATATTAGCCGGTTTAGAGCAAGCAGGGTAGCCACACACAGATTTCAACCGGCACCAGGTGCCGCGCCACCTGCTGGATAAAGCTTTCATTTATCTAGGGCTGAGTACTGCAAATTGTCAACCTTGCAACAGAACTGAAGCCGTAGGCTGGGTCCCAAATATGAGACCCAAACACATGGGACCCCGATTCGAACCACACCAAACCAGCCACCTCCTGAAGCATCCTACACCAAATCTGATTGGGGTGTGTGGCAAATACGATCCAAACAGAGAGTGCATGAGGTCCAGTCACAAAAGTGATGAGCTCAAACACGGGCCAGCCCGCTTTTTGAAATATTGATTGATTCTGGGACTTGAATTGGAAGCGGTGGATTCCTGGAGTGAGCCCACCGAAACCCATTTGGGGAACCCTGGCATCATTTTCAATGTATGCGGCTCTAAATCTGGCCATCCATGACGGGGAGAATGTCTCATAAAGGAGGGCTCATCTGAATAGAACTGATCCTTGGGACAGAGATAGTTGGATAGTAGGGAGCGGTATCTACATGGTGAGAATCACCCCCAAATCCACATAGCTTCAATGATTAACCACCAACCAAGCTTCAAATACCAGCAGGTAAAATTTCCAAAACATACACTAGCATTAAGCAAAATAATCAATCCTAACCAAAAAAGTCGGAAATAAATCCCCCAAGAGAGAATCAGGGTGTCTTCTGCATAAAATTTGGGACATTGAGATTAGGCAAGTGCCTTGGCTTCAGATACAGAAGGGAACCACTCCAAGATCAGCAGGCATTAAATTAACATTGGGAGGAGGCAACAACAAAGCTCCAACAGTGAGGCCTTATCTTCTGGTAATGATTTGACTTAGAATCAGATTGCAGGGAATGCGTCAGGGACCCACTTGACAGGAAACAAGTTCCCTATTGGGTGGGCCAAGGCCCCTAAGTTAAGCCCTGCTATTACTGATCCAATGGGTACCGTGATTATGGCAAGATGACCTAAGTGACCCAAGTATGCAAATCTTCCCAGCATAGAGCTGAAGCAACCAAGCATCTAATACCCCACCACATATGTTAACAGGTAGAAGGAAGCATAGGGTCTAACCAACAAAGGTTCTGAGAGAGGGGGAGTGAAAGAACAACCATAATGGAATTTGCGTTTCCAGTGGCCAGAGGGGTACTTAAACCATCCATGGGCTAGAGATTCCTTTTGGTGAGCATCTTTGGGATAAGAGTTGTGCCAGTCAGTAGTTGATGTTGGGTTCTCCAAGGATAACACCACAGACAAGAAGGCAGCTAGAAACCAGAACAGGGATAGAATTTCTTTCATGGCTTCAAAAATATAAATCAGAAGATAGGTGTGGCAAATGTAGAATAGATAAAGTCTTTATTGTTGGAACACATAATATTGATAAGGTTTGCACACTTGGATAGCCTTCAAATGGAGGCTGGGATTTTTAGTGGATGTTGGGGAAAATAAGAGAGATTTGCCAATGATTTTCATGATTATACTGGATAAAACTAATACCTGTGTCATATTGGCCTTGATTTGATTCTGTAGGGGTTGTATAATTGCATAGCTAAAATGAAGAAAACAAGGGCAAGCCACAAGATCAGAAACAATTGAGCAGTGCATAAGATGAATATCAAGAGAAATCAAGTACAGAGACTCAGTTTCATATAGTATTAGTGGATCTGTGAGCAGCAAGGTAGTTCAAAGCAGCCAATCAAAAGCCAAACGTAAGTGACATTATCACTTAAACTAATAATCTTTTTGACCTTGAATTGAAGTGCAAAAGCAAAAACCAATTTAATCAAATGATTATAAATAGATAAAGTTGCTTAGTTGATTCTTCACTAACGATAGGTGTTTTCTGAGGGTTCCGGGTTCAATTCCTAATGAAATCAAAGCTAGGATACCAATTAGTGTCTAATTTTTTGTTGCTGTGTGGCTGTATCTGGGCCTCATTAACCATATTATACATAAGATTAATGAAGTCAGAGAAAGAATCCCTGACAGAATGTAGCGCAACAACCTAACAACAGGATGCATTTTAAAAATGTAAATTAGTGTTGCAACCGAGATTTGAACCTTGCCTGCTAATGTATCTTACGATACACAGGGGGCGCTCAATGAGTCGCCCCTTGACGTATCTAACGTTATGAATGAATCTGATGGCAATGTCAAATGGCGGGCACTTCATTCTAATTAGGAGCGTTGCCAATTTGACCTGCTGATCCCCGCACAAGTTATTCCTTGGCTCCAATCCTACATGGAACCTCCCACTATGCCACCCCATTGTGGCCATGTGGCTTCCCCATTTAGTATATTAATCACAATATCCTACAATAAACAATACCTTATTCTTATTATTCTGTCCTTTTCTATTGGACTGTTGTCTTCCCCAATTCCAAATACTGGACCCTCGTTGGTTCAGTTGCAACAGTGGTAGCAGAAGTAGGTTTATGACCTATCTTTAAAACAAAATTCCCCCCAAGAAAGGACGGAGTACAGGCCGCATGGCTACTTCACAACAAGAGATGTTCCTTTCAATCCCCGAGGGGGTCATTCCCAAAGGTTATGTCATCTATCAAGATCAGCTAGTTCTTACCAGTGTACACAATTGTCTCCGCCTTGGGCAGCGTGACGCTAGCGTCACCCCACCACAGTCAGATCTGTCACAACGTATGCTCAACCTCCAACTAGAGTCCTTCACTGGTGGTGTCAAAAGAGTGGCATTGTAAGTTGGCTCCAGTCCACCAAAATGCGCCTTTGTATATGTCAGGTTCCCAAGTCCATGTGGGTTGCCACCGCATCTGGCTGCCTTACAGGGCCTGCTGCTGTGTGGTTCATCAACTGGGCCAGCCAGGAGTTTGACGTCACCTGGGCAACATTTTGGGACGCCACCAAGTCCCAATATAGCAAACCCTTCTCTCCCATTATCTTGGGGACTCCCCTCTTAGCCATTGAGCAGACTGGTTCCGTCCCTGAGTATCTCGCCGCTTGGCAACAAGCCCTTGCAGCTGCCCCTGAAGCAGTGACCAATGGGAACGCCATGTTGCTTACTCTCATTCTCAATGGGTTAAAACCCCATATTTGCAAGTAGGTTCCCGTTGGCCGCTCCACCTCTATTGACAACTGCTATAAAGCCATTGTAGAGGCCAATAACCAGGCTTCAATGGGCTTCCGCCGCACCAACGATGCTCCACCCCAACCACGTCCTGCACCTAACAATAGCCAAGGTCAAGTGGGCCGTCGCCAACCGCGCCAGCAAGAAAGTGCAGCTAAACGCCCCTGCAAGGGGGAGCTCCAGCTAGCACTAATCAAGGACCAGGGAAAAGCCTGGGGGTTGTAACAACAAGAGGCCTTACAACCCCAACTGACCCGCCCTCTGAGCCCTTGCTTGCAAAGAACTCCCGCGACTACAATCTTCACAAGGTCAAAACCCTAGATGTCTTTCAGGTCCATAGCAATGACCCTGTGTTGCAAGCCGCTCATTCCGCAAATAAAGTAACACACTTGTCCTATTTCTTCCGTTTCTGTGGGAACACCCACAAGTTACTGGTAGATACTGGGGCTGATCACACCATGGTAGATCAGGCGTTTGCTGACTCCCAGCAATTAGACCAAGTACCCAGCAGATTCAAAGCAGTACAAGTAGCTGACTCCTGCAGATTTGTAGTCACCCATGTGACGGTACCCTTCTCTGTGAGAATGGGGAATTTCCAGGTTAAGCTCTCTGGGCCAATCATGGCAGGCCTCAGCCACGACGTAATTGCTGGCCTCAACTGGCTCCGGCATAACTGCCCTTACATTGACTGAGATACCTCTATCATCATCCTCAATAGAAATGGGGTGGGGTTTCAGATTTATCCCATGGAAATGAACAAAATACTACATGACACTGTGTTTGTCAGAATGACAGAAACAGGCTCATACATTTTCAAGGGGGGAGACTAGACTTTAACCAATGTTCAGTCAAAGTTATCCGTGCAGAACCATCTGCAGTCCCTCCCTTGTCAACACCACCACCACCAGCGCTAGCTGCACTCCTCAAGGAGTACAAGGACATATTCAGTGAAACACTCAAACAACTACCTCCACCCCGGGAGATCCAGCACGCTGTACAACTTCAAGGAACGTTACCTAAAGAACAACCATTATACTGTCTCACGCCAAAGGAAGATGAAACCCTCTGCCAGCACCTTGTGGACGCGCTTGATAAGGGATTCATTTGCCCCTTGCTCTCTCCATACGGGGCAGCGGTCTTCTTTGTAGCTAAGAAGTATGGGTCTCTTCGCCTGGTCACAGACTACTGCACCCTAAATGAGGTGACAGTTAAAAATAAATACCCCCTACCGCTGATTGACAACCTGTTTGATACACTTGCAGGCACAAAGGTCTTTAGCAAGATTGATCTCACTGCGGGGTACAACCAGGTCCGCATTGCACCAGGGGACAAGGTAAAAACTGCCTTCTGCACACGCTATGGGTTGTTTGAGTGTCGTGTCATGAACTTTGGAATGACTAACACTCCCTCCACCTTTGCCATGTTGATGAACAAAGCTTTTGAGAAACTGATTGGAAAGTGTGTGGTTGTGTACCTTGTCGGCATTACTCAACACCCTTTGGGAAAACCAGCTAAAAGCTAAACCCTCCAAATGTGAGTTTCTCAAGTCGGAGTTACTATTCCTTGGGCACACCATCTCTGCCCAAGGGATAAAGCCCGATCCTGTCAAAATCAAGGCAATCACTAGCATGCCGCCCCCCACTGATATGAGCCAAGTGCAAACATTCTTGGGCATGGCTGCATATGTACGCAAGTTCATCCCCAATTGCGGAGAACTAATTGCACCTCTTACTGAGCTCCTCAATACCAAACAGCGCTTCCATTGGACCCCTGCCAGAGATCAAGCCTTTGAGACGTTGAAGCAAAGGCTCACAACAGCACCAGTACTGAAGTTTCCCAACCAAAATCAACAGTACAAACTTGAGACTGACGCCTCTGACAGGGCCATAGGGGGTGTGCTAAGGGTAGAAACTGACAATGGCGTCTTCCTCCCTGTAGCATATGAGTCCAGGAAGCTCACTGACTCGGAACAACATTATCTCATCCATGATAAAGAGCTGGCAGTCATTGTACACTGCGTTGAGAAGTGGCGCTGCTACTTGGAAGGTGCGACCTTCCCACCCCGCGTTCTGACGGACCATAAGTCACTCCAGTACTTCAACATGCAGTCCCATCTGACACGCCGCCAAGAAGGATGGGTTGAACGTCTGTCCCCCTATCAATTATGCATTGAATATAAGCCTGGAAAAGAGCTTGTTACAGCCAACGCTCTTTCACGACTCTATGTAGCGTCCATCACTGGGGACAACGGACTGGACCCCAACTGGCCCATGCTCTACCTGCGCCCTGAGGCAACCTGATACAAGGGCCTTAACTTGGTCACCATCTCCAAGCTGAAGGACAACAAAAGTCAGTTCACCATCAATGCTGGAAACATCTGCCGCCAGGCAGAGACAGGTGAACAGATGCTGTATATTCCCACCACACAACGAGGAGACACCATCTTGCACTACCACCAAACTTTGGGTCACATCAGAGGGCGTAACCTCTTTGAGATCATGAAACATAAGGTTTGGTGGCCGCGCATGTGTCAAGACATCTTGGACCTCCTCAAGACGTGCATGCTGTGTGAAAAGAATACATCCAAACCTGCACCTCTCAAGTCTGTCCTACCCATCAAGGCTATGGAACCCTTCAAACAGTGGGCCCTTGACATTGTGGGACCGCTTCCCGAAGACAGACTGGGTAAGAAGTATATTATCACCGCTATCAACTATTTCACACATTAGCCAGTGGCCTGGGCCACAACCAACCACACCGCCACTACTGTTACCTGTTTTTTTGGCAAGGAAATTGTGGCTTGCTTTGGGCAATCCAAGCGTCTTATCACAGATGGCGGGCCTGAACTTGTTGGACACGCCGTGAAGGCATACTGCGTCAAGAACGCGCTCCAACATATAGTCACAACCCCCTACCACCTGCAAGCCAACAGACGCGTGGAACAATTAAACGGCTCCCTGGTCCAACTGATTGCCAAACTCTTGCAAGAGCATCCTAACACTGCGTGGACGGAACATCTCCTCACTGCCCTACTGATCCTGAGAGCAAGAATCAACAGGGGCACTGGGTTCAGCCCCAACACCCTGACCTTTGGAACACCTGACGGTCTGACAGGGGTTGAACAGGGGAAACTACGGTCCAAGGTTCCCGAAAAACCCCCCTTAGTGCCAACTCCCTCCCTAGACCAATGGCGTGCCAAAGCCCAAGAAATTGAACACAAGCAGATTGCAGGAGGGACAAAACACCTCAAAGCTAGATACACCATAGGTGACCCCGTCTAAACCCTCAATCCCAATTCTGCCAAATTAGAACCCAACCACCTAGGGCCTACAAGGTAGCTGCTGTCTATGACAACCACACCTACCAACTTGAGGATGCCCAGGGAAACACCAATAAACTTCACCACAACTTGCTTGCGCCCCTGCCGTGCCATCCCCACACAAAGGTTGTTCGTGCAGACCTTCCCAGACCTTCCACAGACTCCAGTCCTGGTGTCTAACAACAAGCAGGGGGCAAGGGGGGTGTTGCAACCAAGATTCAAACCTCGCCTGCTAACTTATCTTATGATACACAGGGGGCGCTCAATGAGTCGCCCCTTGATGTATCTAAAATTATGAATGAATCTGATGGCAATGTCAAATGGCGGGCACTTCATCCTAATTAGGAGTGTTGCCAATTCAACCTGCTGATTCCCGCACAAGTTATTCCTTGGCTCCAAACCCTACATGGAACCCCCCACTATGCCACCCCCTTGTGGCCTTGTGGCTTCCCCATTTAGTATATTAATCACAATATCCTACAATATACAATACCTTATTCTTATTATTCTGTCCTTTCCTATTGGACTGTTGTCTTCTCCAATTCCAAGTACTGGACCCTCATTGGTTCAGTTGCAACATTAGACCAAGAGATATATGATTTTTATTGAGTAAATTTTTGAGAGGACTTAACTCTTAGAGTTGAACAGTGAAAATTTTCCCATATATATCAAAATTCAACTAAGCAATACCACCTGGATCCTTGGCTTCTATTCCTTCTGCAACATCAAGTAAGTACCTAGTTCAGTTTGCAAAGAACCCTTTTGTGACCAGTTTCTGACAACCATGCTGATTAATGAGCTTATATCAGAAGACCCTCATATTACGTTGATTTATCAACATCAGTTTACAAGGGGGAGCTGGTTTCAGTTGGCATACTAGAGCAGCTGTGACCCATTTTTGATCAACTGTTTGGTTTAAATCCGTTAAGTTGGTCAATTTTGATCCAGGTTTCCCGGCCTTCCGTGCCTTCTTACTTGGACGGACAATACCCAGCATTATGGAACTTACCGTGACATTACCCTCCGCTTTAGCCCTGGGCACAATACCACCATCTGGGAGATGGGATAAAGAGAAATTCTTATGGGCAGGTGGGAGTTTCATTGCGGCAAGGGTAAGTTCAGGGTGTTCAATAGCAGTGGGATTGCACTTGTAGAACTTGTGGATCAGATCTGGGGAATTAGAAAAATTTTAGTGGGGAACCCAGGAATTCTCAGAGTCAGGATAACCCTTTCACAACACCAAATATTCCAAGTGGCGTCAATTTTTGCGGGAAGCCAGAATACAATTCAACTCATACTCAGGTTCTCTCTCTACAAGAATGGGTTGGGAAGAAGGAGTCTTGGTACCTTTAAAGGGAGTAAGAAGACATTCATGAAAGGTGTGGAAAATCTTGAAAGCAGGAGGTAAATCCAGTTGATAAGCGGAGAGACCAATTTGACGTTCAAATTTGAAGGGACCAACTTGCTTAGGTCCTAACTTGTGACAGGGAACCTTCAGTTTCATATTACAAGCATAAACCATAACTGAATCACCTGGTCTGTAAGTGGGACCTTCCTGGCGCTTGAAATCTGTGTATTCCTTGTAAGTTGTCACAGCAGCAGTAAGAGTAACCTGAAGCTCCTGGTGAACCTGCTTCAATGCAGCGGCTTGATCAGTGGCAGCTTCTACGTTGCTAACCAGTTGAGACCCCATATTGGACAAAGGGTTGTAATCCACATTGGCATAGAATGGTAAAACCTGAGTCAATGTGCGCAGAGCGTTATTATATGTGAACTCTGCCATGAGTAGGTTTGCACACCAGCCATCTTGTTACACATTAGTGTAGCAACGTAGGTAGACCTCCAAACTTTGGTTTAAACTCTCTGTTTGTCCATCAGACTGGGGGTGAAAAGCAGTGAAGCAGCACAATTGATCCCAAGAATCCCAGTAAAGACTTCCCAGAACTGAGCAATAAATTGGAGCCCACAATCACTCACTATTTTCATTGGGATACCATGTAGGGAGAAGATCCTGTTCACAAACAACCTTGTTGTCTCCACCAACGTAATTGTGGACAAGCAAGGAACAAAGTGTGTCATTTTTGTAAACTAATCTACTACCACCATGATCACATTGAACCCATTAAAGTCTGGAAGTTCTCTGATAAAATCTACCAACAATGACATTCATGGTCCTGCAGCGGGCTGCAGTGGAATCAGCAATCCAGTAGACTTATTTCTGCTTGCTTTGGGCTGAACACACACCAAGCAATCTCAAACATAAGCTGTCACTTGCACCGCCAAACCCTTTCAAGAAAACTGTTGATGGATTAACTTAACTGTTTTATTCTTCCCCAGATGGCCTGCTGTAGGACAAGTGTGATATGCCTCCATGATTTCATCCCAAATAGTTCCCTCTGGGACCCATAGACAGTCCTGATGATAAAGGATTGGCCCTATCTTATGGTATCCCTGCGGCTGATCCACTGAATGTGCACATTTCAGTTCCAACAATCTGTCATAAACCTTGGACAATGGCTGCAAAAACTTAACTTTGGAATATAAGTCTAAGTCTTCACCCTTTGTTAAAGACATGGTGACAAGAGTAGCAGACAGAGTTAACACAAAGGGGACCACAGCATCATCTGAAATCAAAGTATGTGTGTTAAACTCAACGTCTAAACCAGAATCAGGGAGGTGGAAAGGATTCCTACTCAATGCATCTGCCAGGTGATTATCAGATCCCTTAATAAACTTGTAACGGAACTTGTATCTTGTCAAATCACCATGTCATCTTGATTGACAACCTGACAAAACCATGGGCTGAAAATAGTACAGAAGAGCTTTACAATCTGTTCTCACTACAAAAGGATGACATGCCAACATGAGTGGGTGATGACAATGCTTTAGAGATTCCACAACTGCCAACAATTCCTTGTTGTAGATCATGTAATTATGTTCCCAAGCCTCTATTTTTTGTGAGAAATACCCTAAAGATCTCTCGACATCATTGCCAGCGGTTTGTAATAACACACCAGCCACAGCATATTTAGAGGTATCTGTGGAGACCACATGTCTTAATACTAATGAAGACAACAAAAGAGCCTTGACTGCTGCAAATGCTTCTGCGCACCCAGGCGTCCAGACCAGAGTTGTTTTCTCACTAGCCAAATACAAAGGGGCCACCACTTCCAATAAATGTGAGGTAAACTTCTTCAAGAAAGTACAGGTAGCCAAGAAGCTATAAAGTTGAGATACTATCACAGGAGTAGCATACTCTCAAACTGCAGCTTCCTTATCAGTAGTAATAGTGTGTCCATTATCAAAGATAATGTTACCCAGAAAGTTAAATTTATGTTTAAAGAATCCAGATTTAATTTGCTTAATGATCAAGTTAGCCTGGAGGATACACTTCACCACCACTGATAGATGGGCCTTATGAGACTTCTCATCTGGGGAAAACGCCAATATATTGTCCATTTACACAATGGCACACACATCCAGGAGAGCTCCCAGAACTGAATCAATCAACGCTGAAAGCAAGCAGGAGCATTTTTAAAACCAAAGGAGATAACATAGAGCTGGAAGATGCCTTTCTTGGTTCTAAACACAGTCAACCACTCCATTCACTCTGAAATCCTAATCTGATTAAACACATTCAAAAGATCAAGTTTCATGAACACCTTAGCCTTCTCAACACAACAAGAGATTTGTGCTTCAAGAGGCAAAAGATAGGGGTCCGTAATTGTGATATTTTTTAAGTTTTCATATTCTACACAAGGTCTTAGAGACTCATCTGACTTTTGAACAAACAACAATGGAAAAAAGATTGAAAAAGCCCCTTAAAATTGTAGCCTTTTGCTAACATGTCACAAGTTCACTCCTCATCACATGCATCCTCCTTCAGAGTCAAGGGGTAAATATGAGAAGCAATATAAATAATACCAACAGTAACCTTGAAGTCAAAGTCAAACTGAGTATTTTTGGGAAGAACTTTACCCCTAGTGGTTTCAAGAGCCGCAGACCAGGGTTGAAGGCATGCTGGTAGATCCAAACTTACAGGCATAGGAACAGGTATCAACTGGATAAATTGAGAAGACTGCTCTAATTCTGACATTCCCAGCAATGGTATACAGATGGAAATTCCCAAAGAGTGGTCCACTTGCAGCTCATTTTCTTTTAGCAGGATTGATAAATTATGGTCTCTCTACCAGCCCACTCCTAAGATAATTGGATACATCAAAGCAGAGTGTTGCAACTGAGGTTTGAACCTCGCTTGTCAACATATATTATGATACACAGGGGGCGCTTGATGAGTCACCCCTTGAAGTATCTAATGTCATGAATGAATATGGTGGCAATGTCAAGTGGCGGGAACTTCATCCTAATTAGGAGCATTGCCAATTTGACCTGCTGATCCCTGCACAAGTTATTCCTTGGCTCCAAACCCTACATGGAACTCCCCACTATGCCACCCCCTTGTGGCTTTCCCCATATAGTATATTAATCACAATATTCTACAATAAACAATACCTTGTTCTTATTATCCTGTCCTTTCCTATTGGACTGTTGTCTTCCCCAATTCCAAATACTGAATCCTCATTGTTTCAGTTGCAACAAGAGCATATGAAGAATCTAACAGTAAAGGATCAACCTGCGACCACAAATGTCATAGGCTTCTTCAACTGGAAAGAAGGGAACATTTGTCAGTTTTCTCCTCTGACCAACATGCTGGGATGGTACTTCAACTTCAACAAATCTGCAGTCTTCACACTCATGAAGTTTTCAGAAGCACCAGTATCTAACAGAATTGCAGGCCAAAAGATAGTTTGACCATTATCAATGCTATCATAAAACAAGAATAAATCAGAAGTAGATTTATTTGCTACAAATGAAGCAACCTCAGCAGGATTCTGCTTCTCTTTGGTGGCCTGGACTGTGGCTAAGAAAGCAGGATGCTCCTGAAAATAACGCTCAATCATTTCTTGGACGGCTTCAGGAAGGACAGGGCAATCACAATCAATAGGGACTAGAGGCAATTCTTTGGATTCCACAACCAATAACTTATTAAGAAAAAAGTGCTGAAGCATAGCCAAAGAGCTTTTGGATGATGCTGCAACTTTCATCTCATCCACATCCGCGGGTTTGTTCAGAATTGCCAACTTCAGCTGAGAAGATACACAAGGAGAACACTCTCTGACCAGACTAGACAAATTTACCACAGGACGTGCACCTGAAACCATGAACACGTGGCAGGTTTGGCTTCAATTGCCAACACACCTTGTTTGGTAGCAGACATATGTGAGACCAGAGAAAGAATTTGGCTTACCAGGGCCTCAGTTGTGGTTAATGAGGAATCTCAAACTGCCAAGTCCTGGGCAGTCTGGTCAACTTCTAACCACAACACTGAGAGCTTATTAACCTCAGGGACATTGATTGTGCAACAATAAGCAAGAAACTGAGGAAGGAATACCAACAAAGAACTATTACCCTGATGAAAGGCTGACAACTTATGATATACTTTTGGCTTCTCAATAGATATACACACAGTATTTAACAAAGGGTATAAAGATGCACTTTCATTTAAAACATGTGGATTGCGCTCCACCGTGGACAACAACTATTCACACACACCCACCAAAACCTTTGTCATCACATGGTAAACCTGAGACTTGTGACTGAGTGTGGAGCCAGAATAAGATAATAAAGCTGACACAACTTCAAGCAAAATTTTGTCGGTGGATGGAGCAGGATAATAATCTGGGCGCCAAAATAACATGATACAACATGTTGTATGTTGAGACTGTTGGGTATAGCTAACAAGAATTAGCCCTGGTAACTGTTCAATTACTATACCTGGATGCAGGGTAGTAAAACAAAAGTAGAGTGAACAATATGTAGGGGTAAAAACTTATATTTATTTCATATAGAAACCAAGTATATATAGGGAGGTGGGAAATTGATTGAGGGGAAATTGTTGGAATGGGAGGCAGGAGAATTAGGCCAGAATTGGCATCATTACCATAATCAAAATATCAATATGGACTATTGATTTTGCACCCAGAAGTAAGAATCAATCAAGTGATTGGATTGTCAATCCTACTTTCATTTAGATTTCTGGACTCAAGTGCCAAATAGGCGCTTTGATTCCAGAATTAAAGGCCTTATTTGTTGCCCCTTGGTGTAACCTCCAAGTTGCCAAATTACTGAAAGGATTTGAGTGGAATCTAGAATGCTCTTAAATCCACTAGTTCTTGATCAATCAGTTGAGTGATTGCCTATGTGTAATTGTGTTCCATAATCTGACTTTGAACTTAATGTCCATCAAATCCATCACATTTTAGCACATTGCAACATTTCCTGCCACTGGATTAGATGACAGGGTTTAAAAAGCGCCTAAAGGAACCCAGGTAGCAGTATGGTTCATTTTTACGTTTTAAGATCTCCTCAGCCCAAAAAGCAGACTGTTCAGGTGGTTATCCCTAAGAGGAAATGGGCTCCAGCCAAGACAGCTCAAGCAAAAAGGATTCCAGTTGTGAGATAGCAGAATCTGGCCCAACTGTTACCCATGGTGGACATGAACAACCAGTACTTGAAACTGTTGGCCAATTTTCAGTGGAAATCAATTCCTGCTGTGCCTCTGGAGGGGACTGATCCTTTAATGGCAGCCTTGCTCTTGGCTCTTCAACAGCCTCTAGTCCTTACCCAGCTCAAGTTAGAGGAGGGTGATTTGTTTCAGTGACAATTTCCTATGCATCAAGTGGAGGAGTACTTGGAGATCCATCTTCAGAGTTTTACTTTCTGTGGTCAACAACTTGGTGCCACTCAGCAGGGTACTGTGTTGGCCATCCTCAAGGCAGTGGTCAGGGCTTGGGCCATGCCTTGTCAGACTGTTCCTCAAGTGAAAGGTTGGGTAGCTACTGACAACTTTGAGCAAAAACTTGGTTGTGCATTTCAGGCTACCCTGAAGGGGGTGGATCCTGTCAGTGGTGACCATCTGGTTGCCATGGCCCTTACTGGGAACTTGATGCTTGTGGTGCCAACAAGTTTGACCTTACTAAGGAATACAACATGGCTGCCTTCCTTGACTGGCTTCTTGGGGTGTACTACTGTCTAGGTGGAAAGACTCCAGATGATTATGTGCTCCAGGAATCCCTTCTGTGGGATTGACTCTTCCTTGGTGTGTCCTTCCCTGTTGCTGTGGTAATCATTTGTGTGCGGCGCTTAATGGGTCTTCAATGTCCCATCCTTAGGCATTGGCTTTGTGGGTCCTCTGGAAACTAGCTTTGTTACTTGGCCGCAGTTCAGGCCTTGGTTCAATTGGTCTGGTATATGCAAGGCATTGTATCTCAACAATAAAGGTCTTCCAATTTCTTTCTCTTATATATTCTTTGGTTTGGGCAAACTGGACAACAACCCCTGGATTTTTTCATTAGGCTTTTTTTGGGTTGTTGTCATCTTTGGGGCTTACTCTTGACTACTAGGAGCAACACACATATATTGTGCATGCACTCTAGTAATCAATTGCCCAGAAACTGGCTCCTTCAATGTATATGAGTCAGGGCCAGTTTTTTTGGATGACTTGAATGGGATCTTGTTAGAGAGAGGCAAGTTTAGACTCTCGCCCGTAACCTCTGTTTCTGAAGAATTAGACCACATCTCCAACCACGTAGGACTGTAGGGGGACGCTTGGCCATAGCTCAGTCAAGGTCTTGGATTTTGTGGTTAAGTTTAACTGTGTAGGCTTCAGATTGTAGTCGTATCAACGTCTGTACCAGCTTATTGAGGTAGGAGTCTGGGGATACTGCCAGGCTAGGTTTTACCAACAATTATAGCAAAGGTGGTAGACCTAGTTATCACCCGTAGAGTAGCTGGAAGAGTGGCTTTCCTGTGGCCCAATGATAGCCAATTTTGTACGCAAAGTTTGTGGCTGGCAGAAAGGTATCCCATCCTGTCTCTTGTTGATTACTAAGCTTCCGTAGTATCTGTACCAGACTTCTAGTTGTGCGTTCTACCATACCATTGGTCTGTGGGTGAAAGGGAGTAGATAGCGTACCATGTATCCCCATCAGTTGATTTAGGCGGGGAATCATATAGCTGATAAAGTTGGTGCCATTGTCTGTCAACAGTACTTGGGGACAACTGTGCTTGTATATTATGTTCTCCAGTATGAACATAGCAGTGGTCAGGGCAGACTGGTTAGGGATAGCCTTAGCCTCTACCCATTTAGTCAGGTGATCCACAGCTACAATAATGAACTTGTTCTTGCTGTTGGTGACTGGCAAGGGACCCACTACGTTAATAGCCACCATATGAAAGGAAAACCCCGGTTGGACTAGTCTGTGCTGGAACTTGGCTACCTTAGGGTGCTTGATGTTACAGTCATGGCAAGAGGCTAAAGTCTCCATCACATCTGTGTGCATCCCTTCCCAGAAGCAATGTTGTTGTAGCATTGTTAGTGTCTTCTGAATAACACCGTGCCCGGTAGTCTTGTGTGCAGCTACCACTGAGTCCATGCGCAGAGATGGACGTATATACAGAAACCAGGAATCCCCACAAAGCTTTAGAAGCTGTCCCTTGGAGACCTTGGTGTCAACGGCTAGCTTCTTGAGGGCCTTCTTTATTTCTGCTGGTTCCTCCCCTCACAAAGAAGGGTCCTCCTTAAGTTTATCATAGATAATGTCAGTCATGGGGGAGACTAAGGCAAGAGTAGGCAGACGGGAGAGGCAGTCAGCATTTTGGTGGATTGCACCAGCTTGGTGAATGATTTTGTAGTCATATGCCTGTAGCTTGATGGCCCAACATGCTAGTCAACCTTTGGGATCCTTCAGTGTCTTCAGCCATTGCAAGAAAGCATGGTCTGTGCTAACTGTGAAGTGTACTCCATGAAGGTACACCCTAAATTTTTGGTAGGATTAAACCACTGCCAAGCACTCACGTTCTGTGACTGTGTAGTTCCTCTCATAAACATTGAGGATGCAAGAGCAGTAACCCACTGGATGTTCTAATCCATCAGCGTCCATCTGAGAAAGCACACCACCAATGGCTGTCAAGCTGGCATCAGTGTGAACTAAAAAGGGTCTGGAGAAGTATGGGTAGGCCAGCACAGGTGCATCAGTGAGGGTCTTCTTTAGGGCCTCAAATGCAGTCTGGCACGCCGGGCTCCAGAAAAAGTCCACATCAGCGCAAAGGAGTTAGAAGAGTGCATCCCCCAGTGTGGTAAAATTGGGGATAAAGCAGCAAAAGTAACCTATCATCCCTAGGAAAACTTGGACATCCCTTTTACTAGAAGTCACCTGCATCTTTTTAATGGCCTCAACCTTGAGAGGGACAGGACAGAGTTAAGCGCAACTGATGATAAAACCCAAGAACTCTAGGTGCTCCTTGAAGAAGTTACATTTGTGTGGCTTCAGCTTTAGATTGGCAGCTAAGAGCCGCTTGAAAATCTCCTCCAGATGAGCCAGGTGTTTGTTAAAGGTGCAAGAGAAGACATTAATGTCATCAAGATATACTAGGACACAGGATAGCTTGATATCTCTCATCACTGCGTCCATGGATCTATGGAAGGTGGCTGGGGCATTGGATAGACCTTGGGGCATCCTTGTGGGTTAGAAAAGCCCTTGGTTGGTAATGATGGCGCATTTCTCTTAGTCAGCAGGAGGCAGGTCAATTTGCCAATACCCACTGATAAGGTCTATTGCACTAAAGAACTTGGCACCTCCCAGTTGATCCAGTGTATCATCAATGCAAGGAAGTGGGTAGGAATCCTTCTTGGTGACTGCATTCAGATGGTGGTAGTCAATCATCACTTGATTACTACTGTCCTTCTTCTTGAAAATCAGCAGGGGGGCAGCCCAAGGGCTCTTGCTGGTGACCAGGAGTCCAGTACCTAGTATTTTATGGAGCTCTTTGTTGATGACAGCATGGTTAGCTTGACTACACTGAATTTGTCTAGAGTGAATTGGGGGCTATCCTGGGCATCAATGTGATGCGCTACGTCTACTGCATTCCCAAGGTCATAGTCATCTTTAGCAAACACATTCCTGTATTGAGCAAAGAGATCCATAGCTAGGTCTTTTTGCTCTTCAAAGAGGCCTGATAGCAATTCACATCTGATGCCTGACAGAACTTTTGGCTGCTCACAGGGTAGGCCCAACTCTGAGAAGTCCGCAAAAGGGGGAGCTTCCTGTAGGTTGTCATGTTCTTCTAAACGTATGTGGCCCATCAATTGATACTTGGAGACAGCCATTGGTTTTTGACTCATGTTAGCCAGCAACACCAGTATTTTCTGATCACTAGTCATGATGATTTCTGGTGCTACTCATGGCTCCAACCGAGATGCATTGGGGATGTCAAAAATCTCCCCATGTGTACCAGTGGGAAGCGCTAGTGATAGGCCAGTAATATGGATTACTTGTGAGCCTGGTGGTATGAACACTGTGGAAGACGCATACACAGGAATATCCTTGGCTTCTCCTGCCAAGAGAGGGAGCACCTTAGCCTTCTTACTACGCAGTGTATAGGCAATTGACAGTTCTCCATCTATATACTCCAGGTTGATATAGTGTAACCAGCATAGGGGCAGGTCCAAAGGGCAATCACCATGGTAAAACATGGGAATTGAGTGACCCAAGATTCCAAATGTATGATCTTCATGGTTGGTCAGAGTGCCATACTGAACCATAAAGCTTGTTCTAATAAGGATATCATAGCTGTTATTCTCCAGGATTATGGCAGGAGCAGTGACCATTAGTTTTCCAAAGCAGAGAGGGAGATAAGAGTAAGCTCCTTTTGCTCTAGTGGTCTGTGGCCCAGTTTTACCAAACTCTTAATGGTAAGCTAGGTCTAGTGCCAGTTTTAGCTTCTTGATCAGCCTCAAGGATATAATATTTCTTGGAGCACCAGTATCCAGTATGGCTTGGACGTGGGTTTTGTTCACTACCAGGTTGATATAAGTACAATACTGGCGGTCTTATCCAATCTATACAATCTTTGAGACCTGATGCACACCCAGTCCTTTGAACTTCTCTAGGAAGGTAGCCATGGCAGCTCCTATAGCTGGGTTTGCTTTCTTGAGGGACTCTAGAGGGGCTGAGACATTTACTGTACACAGCAGCTTGGTCAGTTGTTCAGTGCTTTCCTCCTTGTGGGTAACTTTTATGCCTGGTTGAGCCAGCTGTTTGGCATACAATAAAGAGACCGTTTTCTGAGCTATCTGTGGGATGAACACCTCAGGGCAAAGCGTCGTCCAATGGGTACAAGTGTTAACTGTGAGAACTTAATGTAAGAGGTCCTCTTGGACTCCTTCCAAGTCAGTATTCTTGTGTAAGGGTTGAGAGTTGAAGTTGATCAGGGAGGGCTCTTCTTTAGGACTCAACTCAGAGGGTGGTGAGGCAGCAAGCCTCAGAGCAGGTTTGTTGGGGGGAAGAGGTATGGGGGGAGATGAGGGTGTCAAACCTATAAGGGCAGCCAAGGATTTCTCCTTATCCTGTCTGCTTAGTAGTTATTTTGACTGGTCCTCATTTTCTCTCTCAATATCTGCGTCATCAGTGTAATCCTCCTCTTCTGGTTCCGCGTGTGAGAGAGGGGGCTAAACTAACTAAGTTCAGCTCCCATCCTGGAGGGAGGATCCACCAGGACACCATCCAGTACAGGACTGACATGGCCACTTGAAGGGGTGTCCATAGAGAGGACGCAAAAGATACCTGGGGAAAGTAGGAGTCCAAACCCATCAAAAACATTCTGCTAAGTAACCAGGATGCACATTTGGGAGTGAGCTCTGGGGTGCCCAAGCCTTCATCTGAAACCAGGACAAGTGGGTCCTCAGAGGGGAGGGGCATAGAGTAGGCCAGACTGTGGGGGCAGTGGAGGCTGTATTGACAGCAGGGAACTCTAGGTCATCAAAAGTTAGACTCCTCACCACGTTCTCACTGGTAGTGTATATGCTCTGAGCGTGTGCAGGGATATCCTTGAAAATATGCATGATCTGGTTGGGGTTGGTGCCAAAGTGGAGGGAGGAATTAGAGATACAACCCCAAAGATCTGGAGAGGTAGACCAAATCATTACCAGGGCTGGTGCCAAAGTAAAAACCACAAATTTGATCAGAGGCACTAGCATTTTTGGAGTCTGAAGGTGAAGCTCAACAAAAATACAGGTAGTTCTTTAAATTTCAGGTTTGATCTCAAACCAGAGGGCTCTAGGACAGGCAGAAAGTCTCTAGGACACAAGGAATAGACAGGGAACGGCAACCATGGACCAAAGGATTCAAAAGCGTATAGAAAAGCTTTATTAAAGTGTATAGGAAAACTTTATTAGAGCATATATGAAGCCTCAGTGTAATTGAAAGCAAGAGCAAAATCAAACTTATAATAGGTAAATATATTGAATTTACTACTAATCTTTAGAATCAAGTCAATTTCTTCAAAGCAAAAGGGGTAAGCTTTAACTTTGATGCTAACAATGTCAATAGGGAATTCAAAAAGAAGCAAGAAGGCCCAAAAGAGAGGGGAAAGGTAAGGAAAAAGAAAACCTTTACTAATAATCTTAGAGAATCAAAGGGTCAATAAAAGACCCAAAAAAACTACTAAAGTTTGAAGTATAAAGTTTAAACTTTATTTATAAGAATGAGCAAACAGGGGACCAAAAGTCCCCAGTCTTACTTTAAGGAAAGCCCATTGAAATTAAAAGGTCAGGTGACCTCAGCCAGTCATTTGATTGGGTGAGATAGAATTTTTGCCAGTAATTTCAGGGAGTTTGGATGGTTTCTCATCAATTTCTGACCCAACCTCTGATTGGCTAGTACCTAAAGAACACTTTTGAATGCCATCAATTCCAGTTAAGTTGGGATTTAATGATTTGGCAGTAGCACAACCTGATTGCTTAGACCTAATTAATTTTAAATGTGGTTGAGCCCAAGCCAGGAAATAGTCCAAATTAATCAGGGATTCCTCCCAAGTGGGGACAGAATCCAAAGCACCATTATTTACCACTTGAGAAGTGTATGCCAACACAAATCTCTCATTGATTGTGTGGGCTAAATCTTCAAGGGAATTGAGGGGCTTGGCCAGCTTCTGAGCAGATTTTTTTGTGTGGCGCAGGAAGATTGTCCTATCCAGGGCTAAAGGGGGAGTGCCTTTACACTGTGCCTACAACAAAGAGCTTGTGTGAGGATTTACAGTCCCAAGAGAGATGCCCAGGCTTGTTACACTTGAAGCAAAGGCGTGCTGAGTTGTTCAAGGTACCAGGATTGGTCTCAATCACCTTCAAACCATCAGTACTGAAATTTATGGTTCTGGTTTCAGTGGGGGGGTTTGGTTGTTACTTTAGGTAGAGGGATCTCAAACTCCTCCTTGTAAGTTCTCAGCAATTGAATCAGGTCAGGAACTGTCTGGGAGGTGTGGATTCCAGAATTTAAGGCAAGCAAGAGTTCCCTGTTGATCCGTACTGCATTGAGAAGTGCTGACTGTACATCAATAAACAGCACTGCCTTAATGGAAGCCAAAGTCTGTTCTTCCAAGTAGAATCTGGAAGTGAACCCCTCCAAGGTTTCTCTCACCTTGAGTTTAGTATCTGCAAAGTCCATCTTTTGTCCTAGAAGGGCTTCCTGGCTACCAAACTCTTCCATCAATGCCCAAGAGATGTTGGCGTAAGTCCAGCCATTTTCTGGGAGATGGGGTAGTATCAGTGTCTGTGTGTCAGTGTACAGACAGTTGAATATGGTAGCGTCCTTCATAGCCTCATCTGCCCTGTAAATTGAGTTCTGATATAGCCAGAGGAACATGGCTACATTACTTTTTTTGTCAAACCTGAGGAGATTGACTGGTTTGAAGAAGGGCAAAGTGTTATGGGTCACAGTTGTAGCTAGTGCAGCCTGCCAAATAGGAGAAGTAGGTCTGTTGTGGTTGGCTTTGGAGGCAGCAAAGCGAGCTTTGGATGCAGCCTTGCATGCCTCTTCTTGTTGTGCTTTGAGATCTTGTACAGTATCTTCAATGGTAACTTTGGCTGGGCCACCATTCTCTGTCACCACCTCTAGCACTCAGATAGAACAGGGAAGCCTATGGTTGGTCTCTTTGTCACTGTCCAGGCTGTGATATTCTTCTTGCCCAGATGAGTTCTGGTAGCTGCCCTGGGATTGAAATCCAGTCTTCCTGTATTGGTGCTGGTTCAGAAGACTATCCAGCTTCTGTTCCAGTGAAGCCATTTTGCTGTTTGTTCTCTCCAACTGGTCTTGGATAGAAGCCATTAGTGCCTTGTGCTCATCCAGTTCATCCACGTAGGCCTGGTTCTCCAGACAAGCAATATCTAAGTCTTCTTCCAGTAGGCCTATCCTCTTCTCCTGGTTGGTCAGTACCTCTTGGAGTTTTGAGATCTTCTCAGCGTTGATTTTGTCTTGGCTCTGGCACCAGCTATACAAGGTGGCTTTCTCATCCTGGAACCCATTGACCTTGTTTTTGACTTTGCCAAACTCTTGGTAGATGAAATTCAAGTCAATGCCTGCTTCCTTCACTTCATGTTATAATTTGGATAGGTGGTCATAGAGTTCTGATATATCTCTATTCATCATTGCGCTTAAAGGGGAAGGAGTAATAGTTACAGGTTAGCTGGGGCCCGCCAAGGGTAGGGCTGCTAGGCATTGGCTCAAGATGATCACCTCCTGGACCAGCTCACAGATGACTGGCCCATTCTCTTTGATGTGTGCCACCACTGTGGAAATCCAGTTAGAGTCCAACTCTTGGTGAAAAAGGGTCTGGATCACTTGATGGGGGACCAGAGAGTTCAGTCCTTGCTCAACCGCTTTGGACCAGGTGATAATGCTGTTCTGGACGTCACTACTTCTAAAAGCTGATTGTTCATTAACTCAAAGTTGGTAGTCAGATCATGGTATAAAAGCTGAAGAAATGATTGCTGGTTTGTCACTAGTATTCCCTGATCCTGTATCAAGCTCTTTAGGCGCCCCAATTGTACTCAATTATGGCAGATGGATTGGTGGGCAAAGTGTTGGATATGGTCCTTCACATTCTCTGCAGTTTGGAGGTCCTTACAAAGTTGGTCAAGGTTTACCATGCTTATGTTACAAAATCTCTACATGGATATTTCTGCAAAGGGATGTTGGATGGCCAGCAGTTGTGATTATTGACCTTTATTGTCAGCTCCTTCATCCATTCTGATCATGGATTGCCAGATGGCTTCTTTGGAAGGGCTGGCATTAGCATTCACTTCCATGAGTGCAGGTGCCGTCAATAGTAGGAGACTTCAGTTGCCAAGTGATAAGGTTTGGGGGACATCATCCATGAATTTTTGGAGTTGGGCAAGACCACTGGGTAAGTGTCAGGAATATTCCTGATAACACCTTGTGTCAAAATAAACTTTTGGGCAAGATTGATCTCAAAGAGCAAAATAAAAAATTGTAGCAGTTCCCCCTGATTGGGGAAACTGCCGCAAAACTCCGGGCCAAAGAATCAAAAATAAAAAAATGGAATGTTGGAAAAAACAGGTTTTACACCCCAGCTGCAGACCGTGCAGCCAGCTGCCAGGCGCCTGCCGGCGGGGGACGGCGCACCCCCCACAGCGGGACTGTCCACCCTCACCAAATGGTAAAATCACCCAATTGAGAATCCCCAAAAGGCAATTTCCCTAAACCCAGAAGGAGGGGGGACTGCTGCCCAAATTTGGAATCTACCAAATTTGGGAGAGGCTGACAAGCTTCCCAACATAACCATTCCTGCATCAACTGCAGAAGTCAAATTTGGATGCATGAAAGCATTCAATGATACACCAAACCAATGCAAGCCCAGAATTAATAACTCATTGCCTGCACACCACTTCCAATTTGCCTCCCAAAAGGGAATTCCAGACAACACCAAGTGTTTGGGGTTCCCTGTCCAATATTTTGCACTATTCATGCCCCACAAGGATGATATTATATAATAAAGCCAAATCACTTGATGATAGCTTGTGCTATTATTGAGTGAAATTACCCCTCAATAGTATCACATAAATCAATTCAAAAACTTTACCTACAAGAAGTTAAACAAGAAACTAAGCTTTGTCTGCCCTTCCCCAGGATCAGAAGATGAATCACCTAATCTTCTCAGCTGTCCTCACAGCATGCCTAGGGATTGGGGGCTGCCAATATAACCAACAACATGGGCCATTCAACAAACCACCTGGTGAGTATTACTACAAGGAGCCAGTGCAGCTCAACTCCTCCAAGCAGTACTCCTGACCCACTCTGGTATTGCCTCACTCCACCCAGTCCGTAGCCATATACACCTGTATATATTATGTACTCACATATTTTGCCAGTAATTTTGGACAC
The DNA here is from genome assembly GCA_014839935.2 of Entomophthora muscae. Lineage (NCBI taxonomy): Eukaryota > Fungi > Entomophthoromycota > Entomophthoromycetes > Entomophthorales > Entomophthoraceae > Entomophthora > Entomophthora muscae. Next base: position 165,302 of record QTSX02000041.1, on the reverse strand, counting down.
TATAATGTGCACGCCAAAGTCTTTCAATTGATGATGACAGTCTATCCAATTGTGACGGCGCTCACAGGCTTCCAAGTAGCCAACTTGGTTCCTTATTTTGCTATAATACTTCCCCAATTGTTGGGGCTTTACAGTAGGTCTTGGTAGGTGTTGTTGTTGCCACAGGGCATCCCTCCCTCCACCAAGAAGGAATTGCGGGGGTTGGAAGGACCAGGTGCTTGTTCAAAAATTGCCATGAGCGCCAAATGTTGTATGTTGAGACTGTTGGGTATAGATAACAATAATTATCCCTGGTAACTGTTCAATTACTATACCTGGATGCAGGGTAGTAAAACCAAAGTAGAGTGAACAATATGTAGGGATAAAAACTTATATTTATTTCATATAGAAACCAAGTATATATAGGGAGGTGGGAAATTGATAGAGGGGAAATTGTTGAAATGAGAGGCAGGAGAATTAGGCCAGGATTGGCATCAATACCATAATCAAAATATCAATATGGACTATTGATTTTGCACCCAGAAGTAAGGATCAATCAAGTGATTGGATTGTTGATCCTACTTCCATTTAGATTTCCAGACTCAAGTGCCAAATAGGCGCTTTGATTCCAGAATTAAAGGCCTTATTTGTTGCCCCTTGGTGTAACCTCCAAGTTGCCAAATTACTGAAAGGATTTGAGTGGAATCTAGAATGCTCTTAAATCCACTAGTTCTTGATCAATCAGTTGAGTGATTGCCTATGTGTAATTGTGTTCCATAATCTGACTTTGAACTTAATGTCCATCAAATCCATCACATTATAGTACATTGCAATACTAACCCAAGGCTAGCTTCAAACCTCAAATCTTTTGTTATAAAGATTTCCCTCTGTTCCCTCCTGGATATTGTCCCAGGAGCCAAACACGGCAAAATGGTGCTCACTACAGGGGCTGCAAGCCCCTTGGCTACTCTGTTCCCCTGCGCCTTCTCTGGTCCTTCTCCTTTTGTCTCTGAAGTACCCAAATAACCCAAAGTGTCAGGAATGTACTTTCTGAAATTTCTGACAGCAATTTAATTTTTGGCATATGAGAAGATTTTGTTCCCCCTTTAGGTTCTACTGGGTCTTCTAAAATCCATGGGCTAATGAGTAGTAATTGTTTTTTATTACCTTTGAAATTGAGCTTGGTTGGACCTTCAGATCCAGGACTGAAAACAACGGGATTTGAACCCAGGTCTTCTTCTTGTTCATATGCTTCTTTGCTCAAAGAAATAATTAGTAAAGTCATAAAGAACAAATCATTACCTTCCAAATTTGATTCTAGCCAATCAGGCATTGCAATAATCCTTTTGTTGGATCCTTTTAACAGTATTGATGACGCTGACAGCTGTCTCAACTCTGTTTTTGCTCTGGCTTGTCTGTTGTCCTCCAGTTCTGTTGCTGGTTTCTGCTCCCCTTCTCCGGTTTTAATTTGGGAATAGCTGGAGATGTCCCTAGGTATTGCTGTTCTTTGTGGGTTTGTCAAAATTAAATTAAAATAATTATGTGATTAAGCATATTTTAGGGGAAGAAATACCAAATCTATAAATTTTAAGTTACACTAATTCACATCCCCAGTAACTTCCCCAAATCTCCTCAAATCCTTTATTCTTTTCTCCAACCACACTATTCCTATCATGCTATATATAGCTGGTAAGTCATATTCTATAATTTGTTCAATCAATAAATTCTACATTCACCCAAGTGAATTGTCTATTTTAGCTTGACTAAACCCTTATTAAATCCTAAATTATGAGATTGCCCAAGACTTCCATTATGGAGTCTCTTGAGTATAGATGGGTATACTGGATGATCTTATTACAGGATGTACAGGCCATCATTTTGATTGATACGCATGCAGACTCAGGTAATTCTCCTGAAGCTCATTTCTTGGACAAATCCTGGCATCAAGTAATTCCAGGAGTCTTGTATACCACAACCCATTTGTCCCACAACCCACCTTGTACAGAAGAACCTCAGAGCTACCAGTCCGTGAACAAGCCCGCCAAGCCACAGGTTTTCTGTCCCTTGGCCTCTGCCTTTCTCTTGTGCTACTTAGGGGTGTACTTCTTCTTGGGAAAATTCAATCCGCTTTCAGGCTGATATTGCCTATTTGGAGAACTATTTAACCTTGGTATGGTTTCCTTGCCCATGGGTTCTCTGGTAACTGGTCTAAATCCTTATGCAATCATTCATCACCTTGGAAGATTACTTCCAAGTGAGTGGGTGCCTGACACAAAGTCTCTAGTCCTCCACTTGAGGAGGATATCACTGATTCCCCCTCTACTTCAATGATAATGGTGTTATCTCCTGGGCCTGTGTGGGCCCCCTTCCAGCTTTCTCTCTCAATTATGAACAAGCTTGTGCTGCTGTGTGCTCTCTTCCTCACACGGGCACCGTGGCAATGCATACTGTTGGGAATTTTGACTAAGCAATGATGCCAATTATGACAGAGCCCACAGATTGAGATTGCTACAACCAAATCCATAAATTAGTAGTACAAAATACAATGACACTAATTATGACGTAGCTTGCAGATATGAATTGCAGCTACCAAATAACATAAATTGGTAGTATAAGCTACATGCAAATTGAATTAGCAGTAGTCTGCTGACCTAAGCCTAATACTAGCCAATGACAAGAGCTGCCGCGGCAATTAATGACACATGATTTGCTGCCGCAGCACTTAATAAATACACAAAGTGCTGCGGCGCCGCTTAGCAATTGGATTAAGCGCCAAGGCGCCAGACTACTTTACGTCAAGTGCCGCCGCGTCAACCAAAAATTATTGCAGGCACCGCCTGGCAAATATTACAGGCGCCACAGCGCCGCCTTACCTTTACATCAAGCGCCGAGGTGCTAGGTTTGATTCCCCATAATCTCAAATTCCCTTAATTGGCACATTAATAAGCATTAAGCTGAAGTATGCTAAGAAAGCAGGAAGTGATCCTTAAGTAACTAAATTATTCTACACCAGCAAGGATCACCTGTGCTGGGTGAAGATGAAGATATTCTATTGGTTGACATGCAAGAAGCGCCAAACCTAGATTAATAATTACCCAAATTAGGGGTGTGTTAGAATGTCCTAGAAGATATTGCTAGCAGCCCAGATAATACCCTTGTAGTAGGTATAAGAAGAATTAATCATTTACAATAAAATACATTTTTGAAACCATCTTTATTTTATCCTTAATCTGGTTGACCTTTATCCTAATCCTTAAGTGCTTCTGCATGATCAGAAGTCATTGCTGGGCAATAATCATGGTCCTGCTCAATCCTGGCTCTTCTGATACAATACTACTCATATCCTCATATATGACTGTATTCTGGCAAATGTCCTGTGCCCTATAATCTCTAATAATTGTTGTGCTGTAATGCAAAAAGTGCAACACATACTATTTGTTATAAATTTGGGCTATCTAAACTAGTTAAATCTACGCACTAAAGTTTATCTAAAATAAAGTATAGATAAAATATGCTAATAATCCTAAGGCTATTTAAGGCTTACTAAACACCAAATTCAACTGCTAAAAAATGGCAATATCAAAGTATGTGTTAAGTGTAAGGTTAAAAGCTATGTTGATTAACCTCATATGGGTTGATAATAAGCCTGAGTATTTTAACTTCACCAGTTGAATCCAATTGCAATTGAGGAAATCAACTTAAGGAATCCATTATCAAATAATATCAATTTATTAATTCCAATTATCTCAATAGCAATTATAGTGAAGTACTCAATATTGTGACACCATTCCTGGCCTCTGCCCTGGCTATGCCTCTGAGGATCTATATTCCTTCCTACTGGACTTTGGTCTTCCCCTGCTCTAATGAAGTCCATGGAAACTATTGGTGTGCTGGTCAACCAATTTATCCAGCCCGCTTTAGTTCACCACCAGTTGGTGTTAGGATCACAGAACCAACTCCTGACTGCTGTGGCCACTGCCGTCTCCAATAACCATGCGCAGAACATGGCCTATCAGGAGTGGACCCATAGCCTCTTTTCCTGTATTTCTGATAACCAACAAGACTTTTTGGCCTCACAGAAATACTTAACCTTGTCATTGATCTCTCTTTGCTCCTTGCTCCCTGGGTACATCAAAGACCAACTATGTGAGCTAGATAACCACCAAGCTACGTGATGAGGGAAGATAGAAGCAACTCTCTTGAAATATTATCAGGATTTTGAGACTTTAGTTAACAAGCTCAATCATTTTCAAGAGCATGTTAATTCCCAACTTGAGTTGGTTGGGACCCATGTCAATGATTGGGGTCAACATTTGCACCAACAATATGGTCTGGATAAGGCTGTGTTACGAGACACTCTGTATCAGATTCAAAACTATGTTATTGATAGAGTAGCTTCCATTGAAGTGACTCCTCCAGCTCCTTTTGTTGAGGTCCCATCTGCCTTTGAGGCACATGTAGGGGAAGCCATAGCTGATCTCAAGGCCACTACTCAACGCCAAGCCTCTGTTCAAAATCCTCCACCAGTAGAACCTATGCCCGGCTCTTTCATTGCTTCATTAACAGACCAAGTAGCTAAGTTGCAAGGTGAGATCAAGTATTTTCATCAACGCCTTTCTGACCCTGATGATTTTTCCTCTGAATCTGATGGCAAAGGAGAGGCAGAGGTCACTGATACCCCTGTCCATAAAGACCACAAATGCTGTGCTGGTTTGGAAGATCAACCCTGTGCCAACTGTGCCCTTGCTTTGGACTGTTTGGAAGCAGTGGCAAATGATGTTGTGAATATCCAGGATGCTTTTGAACGTGAGGTGCAGAACCTTACTTGCGTAAAAGAAGCAATGAATGAGAAGGTTACCCCTTTGACAGCCCAGGCTACCTCTTTAGCCACTTTTGCCAATGGGATTGCAGGCACTGTGGCAGTACAACAGATACAGATTGATGAATTTGGAACTATTGCCACTACTGCCAGGGATATCTGTGGACAAAACAGCTCTACTCTAGACACCTTGGAGGAAAGCTTTTGACTTCTCTGGGCTAGAAAAACAGCTGCAGAATCTGAGTTTGATGGAAATCCCCACATTAATGTTCTCAATCAGGGTGACAACAGCCAATCCACCTTGTTGTCCATTGACCCCAATTATAAGCCCTCATTCAAACAAACATTTGACCCTAAGACCTCTACCATTGTTGCCTTTCTGAAAATTTATAAAACTTCAATGTGTAGGGCTACTGACAAGCTTAAGAAAGAGCATATTCTTACCTGTCTGCATCCTACTTACCAAGAAGTTGTAGTCCCCAAACTCCCATCCATTGTCACTTGAGAGGATATGAGACGCCTTCTTATCAATGAATTTGGAGGAGATCTCAGCTTAGAGTTCAAGAAAGATGCTTTTATGCATATTGCCTTCAAATCCAAAGAAGCTCTGGCTGAGTTTGCTGACTTCTTCTATATCAAAGGGTAACAACTCATTACCAGTTGTCAGTTGACTCCCCAAGAAGTGTACACAACATGCTCCAATGTGTTGAACATAAACCAGCTCTTATTCCTAAACTTTAAGGCACATAAAGCTTCTCTTACTTCCATGAAGAGTATTAAGACCCTTCTTCAAGACATGCATTTGACCCATGGGGTATAGTAGTTTGCAAAAATAAAGCTAGTAATTCTGGAACCACCTCTTGTACCCCGTGCATCATGACTCTTGGTTCAAGTGGACAGCTCAAGAGACAAGGATGTCATAATTGTGGTCAAATAGGGCACCACTTGCGTACCTGCACCAACCCTTGGGTAGAAGGTTGTGACCCAAAGGAACAGGCAGGAAAATAGAGGTCAGCTTAGAGGTAGAGACGCTCTCTGCTGATCAATCTTCCCTGTCTCCTCCTGATCCTCCCTCTGACAAGGAATCCCCCCTTTGTCTGGCCCTACTATCCTTCACCTGTTTCACAATATTTCAAGCAATTCTGAGCCTGAAGATTCTGACTGCAATGAATCAGATAGTTATGGCTACTTCATTTTGACTGTTCCAGAAACTGTGTCAGTCCCCTACAAAATTTTCTCAGGGAAAACCACGTCTACAGCTTGCCCACCTCCAACTGAAGCCAAGGCTATTGTGACAGTCCACATGTTGGATGGTTTTGCAGGCGGGGCTAATGTTGGCCAAGAGAGAGTCTAGTGGCTTTTGACAGGTGGGGTCTAGTAGGGAGCATTGTCTACTAGGGGAAGGTAAGGTCTGCCTAGTAGGTAACAAAGGACTACTAGAGGCAAATAATGAACCAGCCCAGCGGGACTGTTGGCTGCTAGGGCTGGTTAGTTGTTCTCACCCAGCAGGGACCATTGGCTGATGTGGGCTTGTTAAGTGTCTCCACCCAGCAGGGACTGTTGGCTGCTTGGGGTGGGGAGTTGATGACCCTGGAGGGTAATGCAGGCTGCCAGGGAAGGGAGTGGAGCTAAGATAGCTCTATGTGCCCTTGTGCACTTACAGGAGGTCTGTGGGCAAGCACTTTACTTAACAGACTGGTAGGGTGTCCTTGCCTATGTCTCCATGGGAGCTTTGGGGAGGTCTCAAAGTGATCATTGAAGGGCATGGATATGCTCAGGAGTGTAACCAGGGTGGTTGCTTGGGAAAGTATCTGCAGAACCTGGTGTGATCAGGTCTCTGGGAAGTAAAGTTAATTACTTTGCAACTGAAATCTCAGACTTAATCACCTTAGTGAGTAAAGATAACTGCACAGACATGAGGATTATCTGTGGTTGAATGGCCCAGGTGGAGGACACTTTTAAGGATCCCAGAAAAACGCCAGTGACAGTTTAGACTCATGCCTGGGTCTACAGGCTCTGGTATTGGGGGCTGATCATAGGACCCAGGTGTTTCAGGCTCTGCAGTGAAGACTAGTAAGAGGGACTGTATGATCATAGTGAAGACTAGTTGAGGAACTGGGAAACCATTGTGAGGATTGGAACCAAGGTAGTTCATTGTGAAAACTGGGACCAAGATGGTTCATGGTGAGGACTGGACTGAGTGCCAACCAGGAAGAACTGGTTGATTACTGACCAGAAAGGACTGATTGCTGACTTGAAAGGATTGATTGATAGACTGAGAAGAACCAGAAGATCATGAAGAAGGACTAGCTGAAGTAAGAGGTGAAGGACTATTAGAAGGACTGGTGGTCCGGAGAAAGGAGCCAAAGCTTTGCCTAATTGGTTTGCTGGGGATAGATGAAGGTATGTTGCTATGTGTCAGGATCCTCCTGACATGAAGTTGCTTTTTGTTCTGGGCTTAACTGATGTGTTTAAACTGTTGAAATAAGTTTAAAGCTTCTTTAAAGTAGCTTTTGTAATAACCTTGATTTAATTATACAATTCCGAGTCTCCTATTCATGTAAAAACCTGTTTTTTATATGCATGAAGATCTCCACTTGTTTGTTTTTTATCTCGCGATCAAGTGAAGCAATCTTTATGATTGAACACATTTCTGAAAGCCTGAAACGAGATGATTTGAACTAAGCAATAATCCGCACCATTTACAAATGCAACACTTGCCTTTTGACGCAAATTCCGCTTAATTATCTCTTTTCCTCTCAAACTTTAAACACTAAGTGTATAAATTCTCATATTCTCTCTCCACTCCCATATTCCAACATTCTCCTTCTTGGCTCCTCAAATAAATCTGGTTTATTCAAATCTCTTTGATAAACTTCTATCTTTCTTTCTTGTCTTGCCCTTTCCTGTCTGGACAAGCCTGAGTTACTTGAGGATGGTCTTAAGGCTGGAATTCTTGGTGGCCTTGCTCTAATCAATAATCCAGCTTGCAGCCCTGACACTATGAGATCTGGATACAAAGTTGTTTTGGTGGAACGTTTTCCTTAGATTTTACTATATTAGTAAATATATGGGGAAAACATTGAAGAAGATCAAAAAACAATTTAAATAGTGTTTTACTATTTAAATTGGTTAAGGTTGAATGCAGGGAAGACTGGTACTGGAAAAGTGAACTGGATTACGCTTTGGAGCACAAAGAGTGGTTGTTTTGAGCAGTTTGAGCGGTGGAAATCAATTTCTTAGTTGGATTGTAGTGGAACTTCAGAAATGTTCTAGTTTTGCGCTCTGCATTCATTGGTTGAGTTATGGCAGGTTTCCTGATGAATGTGATTGGTTGGAAGCCAAAAGCTTAAAGTATAAGCCAAGAAACAGTAAATTAATACTTTAAGCTTTTGAGAAAGTAAGTATTTAAGCTTAAGTTATTATAGAAAAAAGTGAGCAACAATGATTTAAGGTTTTGAAGAAAGCCATTCTGAAGGCAGAAATTTTGGGGAAAAGACACTATAAGAAGGAGGCTAGCTGAAAAGTTACAGGGTCTTTCCCAGGTCTTTTGGGTTTCTATCAAAGGGTTTTTAGAAGCCTTTTGGTTGCAAGCAGGAGCTTGGTTGGACTGATACAAGTGGAATAACAAGGCCACTAGAGCTATACATAAATCTGGAGCCCAAGATAAAGGTGCAGAAGCCCAAGACATAGGAGCTGGAGCAAAGTGCAGGAGTCTAAGACTCAGGAACAGGAGTCCCTGACCAAGGTGCAGGAGCCTAAGACCAATTACAAGGAGCCCAAGATATTGTTGGAGGACTCCAAGTATTGGCAAAACCATATTGTTTCCCTGATCCCCCGGGCCATATACCAGAAGGTTTCTAAGGGGATCTTCCTTCTGAGAGTGAATAAAAGCCCATTTTAACCCCTATAAATATTTCTGAGATACATTTTCACATACCAGAGAATGAAGACTCCTTCCAGCTGGTTCCTGGCTATGACCCAGGACACCCCTGGGGACTGGTGACCAGGAACCCCACAGCTATGGTGGCTTGCCCTTACCTGGCTCAAGCTCATTGACCCCCCATCCTAGTAGACTCCTTGGAAGAAGCTGCTGAGCTAGCTGAGGCACTCTTCCAAAATGTGACTTTTCCCTCCTGTTGTAGACTGTGTATAAAGAAATTCCTTCTTTAAGATGCATGTTAGCAAAGTGGGAAAAGGAGCTAGAAGCAGCGCAAGACGTTCTGGCTGTCTTACTCCCCTTCAGGAAAGATACCACCCATGTGGAAGTATCAATCCAGAAGGTTAAAATTAAGGCCATTATGGACACGGGTCCCCCTGTTAATATTGTGTCCTCCAAACTAATGAAAAGGCTCAAGTTAGCTCCTGATCTCAACTATACTCAATCATATGGAACTTCTGGTATGGCTCAGACTCAGGCTTAGCGTCTACTCTGCTCTGCCTATGAGGTTTGGAAAACTCCTCATTGCTTCCCCCACTGTTTTTTTAGAGAAAAAAAGCTATGACCTCCTGGTTGGCATGCGATTCCTCCAAGAATACAATGAAATAATAAATCTTGAAGATGTGTACCTATCTCTCTTAGGTTATGAGGTCACATTAATCTTTTAAGAACCTCTGCGCCTCCCTGGCAAAAACCTTAAGACTTGTGTGCTCAAGTACCCCACATGTATCTTCTTGCTTAAGTACAGAACTTATTCCTCTAACATGTGTCCCCCCCTTCTTCCTGTCCTGAAGAAGAAGGTGTCCCTCTGCTTGCTCCTGTAGCTGTCATCATCCCTCCTGGCTCTCAAGTGATCATTGACTCTCAGATATCTTATGAGCTACCTGAGAAATCATTCTTAGAGTTGTACTCTCATGAATCTCTAAGTTGCAAGGAACCTCAGTTGTGCCCTGAGATTCTAGATTAAAATCACAAGGAGCCTGTACAACTGCTGCTAGCCAACCTGACTGCTTTGTCCATACAGGTTTCTAGGTGCCAAGTTGTGGGGCATGAACGCATATTAGAAGCAGAGCAAGTGGCGTCCCTCTACCCCTTTGGAACCTTCAGCAACTTTAACCTGCTAGAAGAGGACCCTCAAGTTCTTTCCCTGTTAATAGCTGCTGATTTCCCACAACTATCACCCATCCAGCAAAAGGATGTACTAGAGCTGCTTGACCAGTTCAACGACATCTTTGCTTCTGGGCCCACAGACTATAGTCTAGCAAAAGAGGTCATTCACCAGATTGATACAGGTGATGCTCTGCCTTTCTGTGCCAAGCCTTACCGCTGCAGTAGGGTAGATGATGCCCGGGTTTCCAAGGAATTTAAAAAACTATTAGATTCTGGATTCTTGGATCCCTCTCAGAGCCCTTGGGCCTCCCCCTTGTTGATCCTTAATAAGAAGGATGGAGACCATTGTATTGTGATGAACTATTGCCGCCTAAACTCCCTCACAAAAAAGTATTCATACCCTTTGCCCAGGATTGATGATGCCCTTAGACAATTGAGAGGCTCAAAATTCTTCTCCACTATGAATTTGGCATCAGGATACTGGCAGCTTGACTTGACCCCAGAAGACCAAGAAAAGGCCGCTCTTATCACCTCAGAATGTCTCTACAAATCCACCTGAATGCCTCAGGGACACTGTAATGCTCCAGCTACATTCTAACAAGCCATGGACTCTATTTTATGAGATCTAAAGCTCTCCTGTGTCCTTGTATATCTTGATGATATCACAGTGTTCAGCTCCACCTTCTCTGATCATTTGGACCATCTCAAAGCTGTCTTTCTCAAGATTTGAGAATCTAGGTTGAATCTTAAACTCTCAAAGTGTTCCTTCTTTAAAGAGCAACTTGAATTCTTGGGCCATGAGGTCACCCAAACTGGGATACACCCCATGAATAATAAGGTGAAAGCCATTGAAAAGATGCTGTCCCCCACAAATCTATGTGAGGTCCAAGTATTTCTTGGCATGATGGGATACTATTGACAATTAATCCTGACTTTGCTGAAATGAGTGAACCCCTTTTCCAACTCCTCCAGAATGTACCCTTTGAATGGACTTACAGTCAACAGCAATCCTTTGAGGCTCTGAAAGCCAAGCTCAAAGAGGCTCCCATCCTAGTCTACCTTATTATGATAAGAATTTTATATTATACACCAATGCCAGTGGAGTAGTGGTAGGTGCCATCTTAGCCCAGCTCAACAATAAAGGCGTAGATTGACCTGTGGCCTATTATTTGCATAGTTCTCAACAAGCACAAGAAGAAATATATCTTCACTAAAAAGGAATGTCTGGCAGTTTTACATGCGGTGAAACAGTTTTGGTACTAAATTTATGGGACCCACTTTACTGTAGTCACATATCACTAATCCCTTAAATGGCTACAGCAATTAAAGGAGCCTGAAGACTAACTAGCATATTGAGCTCTGCTCTTGCAAGAATATGATTTCACTATGGTACACTGTCTTGGTGCACAACATCAGAATACTGATGGATTGTCTAGAATGCCTATACTAGCCATCCACCCTGATGATGCTGATTGATTATACAAGTTAATAGGATACCCTGACTCTTTGACAACTGAACCAGAAGAGATCTGACTGGATCTACAGGCCTTATTGAAGGATACTGTGATTCAGGATAGGCAACTCTTCAAGAAGGTCAACAATGTCTATCTGCCCTATGTTTGCCCTAGTATAAGAATAGCCATTATCCTCCAAGCCCACATTGATACTGGCCATGGAGGTATAGAAAAACTCATAACTGGTTGTGCAAGAACTTTTACTGGGAAAACATTTGCCTCTTAATCCCTGATGTCCTTGCATCCTGTCATTCTTGTCAGATCCAACAACCTCAATCATCACAACATCAGTTCAAGCTCATCCCACCTAGGCATGCCTTCCACACTGTGAGTATTGATGTTGTTAGGCCTCTCCTGTGTTCTAGGTCTGGGTGTCAATTAATCCTGGTAGCTGTAGACCATTTTAGCAAATTGTTCAAAGCCAGAGCTACAAAAAATATAACTGCCAAGACCACTGCTAATTTTCTGTTGCAAGATATCTTCTATTGTCATGGCTGCCCTCAAGTCCTGTTTTCTGACAATGGCACCAACTTTAATGCTTGCCTTTTAACATCTATTGTGGATACTATGGGCACTCATCAATCCTTCTCTGCACTGTATAACCTGTCAACTAATGGAACTGTTGAACAAGCAAATTCCTCCCTGGTGTCTATAATGAAGAAACTCACCCTCTCTGATGCTGCCAATTGGGATATGTTCCTCCCTGCTTACCTCTTTGCTTATTGTCTCAGTAGAAACCAAGTGACAGGCTAATCCCCCTTTGCCATGCTGTATGGGTGTGAAGCCACAACTCCCTCAATCTTGGGACCCCCTTTGATTGAAGTTGATGTGTCTGCTAATCCTGAAACCCATTTCAAGTACCTGACTAATTGCATCATTGACATTCAGGCAATGGCATACTCAACTGCCTATAAGATCAAGGCCTTAGAGCTCTCTCCTTTCAATGCTTCTAGAGCCCCCTCCCAGAGTACCAAGTAGGTGACCTAGTCCTCTACTATCAAAACTGTACTGGGGCAGAGCCCATAATCTAGACTCCCTCTGGTTTGGACCTTGTGAAGTCACCTTCAATAAGGGCGTCAAGTATACCATTAAGCTGCTATCATCTGACTGTCAATTTGCCTGAGTTCACTCCAAATTCCTCTGTAAATATCAACTCCCTGTGTATAATATTGAGGGGGGAGATGTCAGAAATTGCACCATTAATGCTATTTCAATATGGCCTTGGAATAATGATATGTGCAAAGATTTGATCAGTTTTGCTTTCAACTTTGGATATTCCTTGCCTTCCATAAATGAGTCTGTTCCAATGTCCACCCATTTTGGATGGCCATACCAGCCCTCAACTGATCCTGGTATGACTTCACCCCAACGTGACCCTCTCGGCCACTCTGTCTACCTAATGAGTGATCATCAAATCTTGTCTACTATTTAAGTAGTAGCAATTCTCTTAATAAAGACAAGTTTATCCACATTTGTGTTGGCTTTAATATTCTTCAAGCTTTTTTCTTTCCTTTTTGCCAAAAGGAATTCCTCATCTTATATTCCAGGAAATTAAGGTATGTACCCTTAATTTTGCCCTGGAGGCTAACCCAAGGCTAGCTTTAAACCTCAAATATTTTATTATAAAGATTTCCCACTGTGTCCTCCTGGATGTTGTCTCCAGGAGCTGAACACAACAACACCTTTATCAGGCACTATTTTTGTATAGGAATCAACAAATTGAACCCTAAGCAAAACATTACTTGGACAAGTCCCATGGCTACCATGACGTACTTGGATAGTATGTGACTTCTCATGTACTGTATAACACTATATATTCGTATCAAATAAAGTATCTATGAGAGAGAGGTGCTAAACTAGCTAAGTTTGGTTCTCATCCCAGGGGGAAAAACCACCAGGATGTTACCCAGTAGACAACCAGGATAGCTTCTCAAAAAGAAAACTAAAAAGAAGAGGGCAAGCTAACCTTCAGGAAGAAAGCATTCAGATCTATTAGGATCATCCTGGACAACAGCCAAGGGGCATGGCTGCAGGGGTGAGATCCTCTTGGAAAAGCTCCAATTCCTGATAGGTCTGGGGGTCAAAAACAACACAACAATGTTGAGGGACATGGAGGCTGGAGAAGAAGAAGGAACAACAGTCAGATTCTCAGGGATCAATGCCTGCATAAGATAGTTTTCATGTAAAAGAAGACCCTGGATATGAGAGAAGAAGTCTCTTCATTCACTCACTAAGATTTGAGGATTGATGCTCAAAGAGTGAACTGAGGAGGAAAAACCAGCCCACAAGTCCAGGGTGATGAACTGCAGGAGCAATACAGCCATAAGAATGATCAACACTGAGGATTTAATCCACATGAATAGCATATTTGAATTTATTAGAGAATTTTACCTGGGAATAGTACTGTGACAGTAGATATGATGTCAGGGATCTATCCTGTAGGGGGTTCCTCAGAACTTGCGGGTGGACAGCCTGCAGGCCCTGAAGGGAGGGCCCACCACAGGATGGGCACTAACTTTACAATATATGATAAGGACTTCCCGAGAATGGCCCAGGAGCTGCTAGAGGGCATCATGAAATCAATGAGGCCAGTAAGGATGATATACATCACCCCAAATATTTGGGTTGAAGTGGATTCACTGGCAGCAACTGATTCTTGCAGGCAGTTGGGCCGCAAGGTGAGGGGTGGAGTCATTGGCACTAGTTAGGCAAGCAGGTAGTTGTATTTGTCTCAGAATAGCAGGGGGCACAGTGATCTGGGCTCCTTCTTGGCCAATAACCTCAGTCTCTCTGGTCCTGATTTTAGGGTCGTGGAGTAGGATTTACTCTAAGATGAATTATGAATACTCCGGGTTGGGTGGGTATTCAGTAAAATGTACCAGGCCAAAGGGTGCTCCTGGTGGAAAGTATAGTTTGGGTGGTCTGTCTGTGGTTTCTTGGGGTTGGTTGGTGTAAGAGGCGGTGCTGCGGAGGTTATACTTCAAATGAAAGAGAACTAAAATCAAATACAGGATGATCTGGTTGAACCAAAGGTTTGTATCACTTTAATGTAAGAATGGTGATGGGCAAATGTGGTGCTGGGTGCCACTCCCTAGTAGTGCCTTATTTGGAATGCTTTCTTATTTGGATAAATATAAGGGGAACTGCTGCCCTTTTTTGTTATTATCATTGGAAGGTGATCCTCTAAATTACATAGTGTTGTCTCCGATTATAGGCCAATCAACGCACCTGCGGCTAGCTGCAGATGCGTTGGAGAGCAACCCATTGGAATGGGTTTTCCTATGGCAATTAGTGACCAATTGGAGCATCTGCGGCTAGCTGCAGATGCATCAATTGGCAACCCATTAAAAGAGGTTTACATATAACAATTAATGACCCATTGACGCATCTGCGGCTAGCCGCAGATGCATCAATTATTGACCCATTGTTTGTGCCCACTATGTAAATTGGTATAATGATCTTCCGCCCCTCTTTTTGCCAAAGTAGAGACCCTGAAAGAGAGTAGTCTGAAACCTTATTCTACCCTCTATTCCCCAGAGAAAGCCCTACTATGTGCTGCAACCACCTGACCTCAGATCACATGCCCAAATGTTCACTTCTTGCCCAATCCAATCCATTTCCTTCTGAATATTCCCCAGTATGTTTCAGCCCTCCAAGAATAAGCTCATTGCCTGACAGTCTAGACCTTAGTCAGCATGACTCACCCTTTCTTTTCCCTCCTCCTCATCAAGTATAAAAAGACCCCCTAGGGTCCTCAATAAACAAGGAATTATACACTTACACAACAATAGACTTACACATCTTAGATTACTTACAGAGCCCAAAATTAGAGGTTCTGTTGAGTAAGAAGAATATAGTCCTGTTGTGTATCCAGTTGCTCAGCTACTTCCCAACCATCCCTCCAGCCCTTGAGCACCACATTTTCTGGTGCTCACTACAGGGGTATCTGTCACTGCCTGTTGCACCGCTGCCGGAGACCTCTAGTCCAGGGACCAAACCTGTGACCCCAAAACTATGGACTGCCCGCGCCGTTCCACCGCCAACTACGCTTGTTGCAATGCTAGCCCACCACGCCCTGCCCGCCCAACTCCGGCACGCAGAGGCCAGGGTTGGCCCTGCAACACTGAACGGGTTTCAACCCCCACCAAAGCCCCCCAACCTGAAGGTCAAGCCGTCCCTAGCCCAGGATCTCCCCAACTGCCTATAGAGGTTGAGGAACCTGCTGCCCCAGTCTCTGACCTTCCCCCACAAGCCCAACCTAGAACCCGCCCGCCTGTCCCTGTCCTTTCTTTCCCCAAGCTGTCAAGCTCCTAAGACGGCGCCAGGCCTCAGTCTGCCCGCGTAGTCCCTCCCCTGGCTCAGACAAGGACCTTGTAGAGGACTTCTTTGAGGTAGATGAAGAACCTCCTGCCTCTCTTCCTCAGACTCCATCCCAGTCCTCTACATCTAGTGGGGACCATTGCCATCCTAGGGCTCTGTCCGGAAATCCCGCGCCTCCTCCCCAAAGACGTCAAACCCTTGAGCAAACTAGCTCCTGTGCCCCGTTTGTCTCACGTATAGAGCCTCTTCCCGTCCCTACTGCTCCCCCATCATACCAGTCCATCCCTAGTGCGCCTCCTCTACCAATGCACCAGGTTGCTCACCCCAGCCCCTTGGATGACCCCACCATATCTGATATGGAACATGTCCGCCGGTTTCTGAGCAAGAATGGGGATGTTCTCACCTCCACCGCCATAGACAATACCCGGAGGATCAAGGCATACCTGATCCAATTTAACCATCCTATGGTAACTGCCCTGGTGAATTGACTAGAGCAGCAACGTATTAGCAGCAAACAAACTATTGCAGCTTTGAACCAACTAAGGGACTATACTGAGTCAGCAGTAAACCCCCTTCAAGACTGTCTTCACCAGATCAGACATGAGCATGAGGTATTGGGAGCCATGCACTCTGACACCGTGACTATTGCTTAGCAGATTACCAAGGACCACTCCTGCTCTCCAACAGCAAGTAGTCCAACCCTTGGTTGAAGAAGTGGCCAACCTTAGAGGTCACTCAAACCAACATGACGTAGATATTAGTGATATACAGGCCCAGCTGACGGATATTTGAGAGGCTTGTGACCGGTGGGCCGGGAACGCCGCGTCTAGAGTCAACCAGGCTCAGGATGACCTAGAGATCTTGAAAACTGACTTTGACTCACTTCAAAATGATCTCGCGCAAACACAAGAAGACCTGGACGTTGTGGGAACTGAGGGCAACACAACCTATGCTAAGGTAGAAGTGCTACAGGCGGACCAGGTTGCCTTTAAGACAGAAACTGAGGCCAACCAAACCAAGCACCTTGGCCTCATTCAACAATTGACAACCCAACTCAAGCGCATCCAACAGGAGCTGACCATCCTGACTCAGAGGCAGGATACCCACGCCTCCACTTACAGCAAGGAACTCTCCTCTCTTAAGGAGAAAGACGCTAGCCTACAGTTGCTGATCTCTAACCTGACCAAAAGATTTGACTCAATGAACCTAGGAGGATCAGGTAGCCATCAACCAGGCCCAACATCCGCCTCTGCCTTGGCCTTGGAAGAAGTAGTGTGTTCTGTCCTCAAGTCAGTAGAAACCACAACCGCCTTGTCCAGTACTCACCTGGTTAGAGAGACATATTGAAGTTTTCCCCGGGCTACCCAAGGAGTACCCGCCCCAATGTCAACCGTCTTCCCGCCCATCCCGGACATCTTGACTCCCGGCCCCACCTCAGTACCAACTGCTGCCAATCAAACTCCCGGGGAACATCTCCCTGACACTCCATCACCAGCCCCTGCTAATGATCCTAGGGCAGACCCTGCAG
This sequence comes from Entomophthora muscae, assembly GCA_014839935.2. NCBI lineage: Eukaryota > Fungi > Entomophthoromycota > Entomophthoromycetes > Entomophthorales > Entomophthoraceae > Entomophthora > Entomophthora muscae. The sequence continues at coordinate 148,092 of QTSX02000041.1, read as the reverse complement.
CCGCACGCTGGGAGACCCCCCCCCCCCCAAACCCTGGACACTCACATCCCCAGCAATACCCTTGGTGGTTTCCCCCCTCCAGGTACTCAGGCCCTAACCCGCAACCATATCCACAAGAGGGGTCTTTCTTCCAATTAAGTTTCCCATATGGGGCCTACACTCCCACCGGGCCGCCGCTTCCACCTCAAGGCTATCCCAGAACTTTCTCTGGAGGACCCCCAGGGCCGCCAGGACCCCCACCAGGCCAACCCTCAGGACCACCAGGGCTGCTGCCTGGTCCTCCAGGACCACCCTACGGGCCTCCAGGACCAGCTCCTTCTGACCCAGGCCCACCTTCATGGGACTCTTGTGCAAGCTCTGGCCCTAGTCTCAAGCTAAACACCAAGTTCAAACCAGGAGGGCCCATCAATATTCATGTCTTCCTCAAAGGGTTTGAGCTTATGACCAGGGACAGCCCAGAGCCAGTTGCCCGCGCTAAGCTATTAAATAGCTTGGACAAAACCGCCTTCTCCACTGTGGTTGCCTCTCTTAGTGGAGGGGAGGGGTCTTACAAGGAAATTAAAAATATCCTTGAAGATACCTATGGTTCCCCCAAACAGCTAGAGGACAAGAAGGCCAATTTCTTGACAATCTCACTGAAGAAAGACAAGTTGCTTCCAGAATTTGGTAGAAGATTTAGGGTTGAGGCTCAGACCCTAATGTCTATCAACTTCCTGACCCCCCAAGAAGCAGCAACAGCCCTGCTACATGCAATCTGCCCCTTCCCACACTTGTCTGTCTTCCATCCACAGCTGTTGACACCTACTTCAACCCAAGCAGTGCTTTGCATAGCTGCCTCCCTCCAACAACATACCTTATGCCAGGCTCCACGCCCTGTGTACCCATCCCGCCGGGTAATGAATGTGGTGGAGGATTATGAAGAGGACAATGACAGAGTCCTCTATGCAGAAAGACGCCCCATGGAAGAACAAGAATGCTTTAAGTGTGGACGGAAAGGACACTTTGCAAGGAACTGCCCACACCGCCAACTAGACGTGAAAGAAGAGCCTGTTGACTCAAAACCCAGTGTGCACGCCTTGTCCAACACATTGCAAGAGGATAGTGCCTTGGAAGGGCCAAAAAACTACTAAGCGGAGCACACAGGACCAGTGTGTCTCTGCCTAGTAAAAAGGTCCCTCCCGATCTCCCTAGCCCCAACTCATTAATAATGGCTGTGGCCAATCACACACGCACAAAAGCCTCAACCCACAAGGAAGTACCCCCCATGAAATAAACTCCTTGAAGGTTGATCCCGCCTTGCCATACATCCTTCAGGCCCAGAACCTCCAGAAAACTCACCCTACCATCAGCAATATAACTGAAGCCCTTTTGAAAACTGTGATCACTACTCTGTTGAGTGATATTATCCACATCCTTCCCACTCTACAGAAAGCCATCAACAAGCTAGAAAAGGGACCCCCCTGGTCTGTTGGGTAGAAGGTGGAAATGGCCTCTCAGTTGGTTCAAGCACATGGGTGCAAACTGAGGTATTTGGCATCCTAATCTGTGCTGTCCTGGATAGCGGTGCACCGACCTTAATCCTATCCTCCCAATTCACCTGTAGGCTTTGCTTTCCCCCCAGACGTTGAGTGCAGTAGAACCTTTGGTACAGCAGGTGACAATCCTACCAGATCCAAAGGCGCGTACTCATCAGTCCCTTTGAATTTCAGGGATACCGTAGTCACCTGCCCGGCCATAGTCCTGGAAGCCAGGAACTACAACGTATTGATTGGTTCCTCCTTTATGGACCAATTTGGGACCATCATAAATCATAAGACTGGTACATTTCACCTCCTAGGCCAGGAATTCCCCCTCCTGACACCAGATGGCCGGCCTAGAGTCCCTCCTAAAGGCATGAACCCTAGAGGATGCATCCTGCTGACCTGTCTATCTGGGATGATAGGGGTCCCCTACAAAACCACGTTGACTCAAATAAGCAAGCTGCCAAACACTGTTTGCTACAATGACCCTATACTGATTCAATCAAAGGACAGTGTAAGTATCCCTCCTAAATCCCAAGCCATCATAGGAACAGGTATCAAGCTACGCATACCTAAAGGGTTGCATGGGGAAATATTGGCATTAGGTTACCCACGTCCTGGGTTGCCCACAGTTGCAACCCACCTTATCCCAGGAGAGACCACTGATGAGCTCACTATCCTGGTGGCCAACCCTCACTCCTCTACCCTAGAAATTGGCCGCAACTCGGGAGTAGCCTTCTTAAAAATTGCCTCAAATAAATCTATCTCCTCTGCCTATTCCATTGGATTGTTGTATGAGCTAGGATTACCAGACCCTGGTCATGGCCTAATAACACCCATCCTACAAGACAAAAAAATTGGGGACATAGACTCGCAACAGAAGGAACAGTTTCTGGAGCTCATCAAGAAGTACAAGCACATTTTTGCCAACTCCAACGCTGAGCTGGGCTGTGCCAATAACTGCTTTCATAAAGTCAACACAGGGGAAGCACAGCCCCTATTCCAGACCGCATACCGACGATCCCCTGTGGCAAACCAGATAATCCAACAGGAAGTTGACAAATTATTGGAAGGAGGTCTTTTAGTACCATCCAATAGTCCCTGGGCCAGTCCTTTGCTCCTGGTAAAAAAGAAAGATGGGACCAATCAAGTGGTAATTGACTACAGAAAGTTGAACACCATCTCCAAGAAAGACAGATATCCCTTACCTCGGATCAATGACACCCTGGACAAGCTGGGAGGCGTGCAGTTCTTCTCGGCCATGGATCTTGTAGCAGGCCACTGGCAGATACCTATGGAAGTTGAAGACCGGGAGAAATGTGCCATTGTGACTGTGGATGGTCTGTACCAACCAACCCAGATGCCGCAAGGGCTAGCCAACGCCCCAGCCACCTTTCAAAGGCTTATGGACACCACCTTCTGCAACCTAAAGTCCATCTGTGTCCTTGTATATTTGGATGACATAAACGTGTATTCAAAAAGCTTTGAGGATCATCTTAGAGACCTAGAGCAGGCCTTCATCAGGCTAGACAAAAATAGGGATGAAACTCAAGCCAAAGAAGTGTCAATTCTTTAAGGAAAACCTTTAGTTCCTAGGCCATGTCATCAATAAGAAAGGCATTTCCCCTATCCCAGCCAAGGTAACAGCTATCTCCAAACTTGTTGCCCCCACCACTGTCAAAGACCTACAATGCTTCCTTGGCATGGTTGGGAACTATTGCCATTTTATAGAAGCATTTGCCAATCTGGCCCAACCCCTTTTTTGCCTCCTAAAAAAGAATGTAGAATTTGTATGGGACCATGATTCCCAAATTGGGTTCAAAGCGCTCAAGCAAGCTTTGATAGAATCCCCAGTCTTGGCATATCCCAATTTCTCTAAGGAGTTCATCCTGTACACAGATGCCAGCTTAGTAGCCATAGTAGTGGTCCTCGCACAACTTGATGACAAAGGTCACAATCACCCTGTTGGATATTTCTCTAGAACCCTGAATGTCCACAAACAAAACTACTCAGTAACTGAACAAGAGTGCCTAGCAGTTCTATACAGTATTGAAGAGTGCTGCCCCTACCTGTATGGGTCTCATTTCAAAGTTGTGACTGATCATTCCTCCCTGAAGTGGCTAGCTAACTTAAAGGACCCCAAAGGGAGATTGGCTTGTTGGGCAGTAAGATTGCAGGCATATGACTATGAACTTGTACATTGCCCTGGAGCCAAGCACGCCAATGCTGATGGATTATCTAGACTTCCACTAGTAGCAGCCCTTGCCCCCAAAGGAGACGCCCTGTTTGATCTCGTTCCTTTTCCCTCCAAATGGGACAATATCTCCCCTGAGGCTCAGAAAACCCTAGCCAAACTTGCTCATAACACCATGATTAGAGACAGCTGTCTATATAAGGAAGTCAAGGGACAACAACTGCCATATATTTGCCCTTCTTGGTGGCTAGCTATATTACGACAATTTCATAACCTAGCCACCAGGCACGCAGGCAAAAAACACATGATGGCAACACTTGCATCACATTGTTATTGGGAAGGTATGTACACTGATGTATTAGAATATTGTCAAAGCTGCATGACTTGCTCCAAGTATTGCCCCCTACCCAAGGCCACTAGCTATAGACTGCATCCCCCTACCCACGTGTTTCACACAGTTAGCATTGATGTGGTAGGACCAGTAGGCCCAAATAAGACTAGTCGTGGGAATAGATATCTTATTGTAGCCATTGACCATTTCAGCAAATGGGTTGAAGCCAAGGCTATTCCTGACCCTACGTCCAAGCACACTGCCTTATTTGTTCTATCACATATCATTGCCAATCACGGCTGCCCACACACCATTTTGACAGATAATGGGACCAACTTCACTAGCAAACTTCTGTCTGAATTAAACAAGGTCATGGGAATTAAGGACGCAAAATCTACTCCGTATCACCCAGAGACAAATGGCTCTGTTGAACGTGTCAACAGCACCCTTAAGACTATCCTCAAAAAACTTATGTTAGATTCAAGCTCGTCTTGGGATACTTTAGTCCCTTTGGCACTTATGGCGTACCAAGTAACTAATCATACTGCTACTGGTTGTTCCCCTTTTCAGATGGTTTATGGGCAACAATCCTCCCTACCAGGTCTCCTGGCAACTTATCAGTTAGATCCAGGCAGATCCTCTGATGACAACTTGAGAGCCCTCACCAAAGGACTAATAACTCTTCATCATGAAGCATATAACACTATGGGGACAAATTGGCGTGCTGTGTTTGCCCGTGACATAAAGCATTGTCCCAAGCTAGCATCTTTTGAGATTGGTCAACACGTACTTGTCTCCAGAGCTTGTACTTCTGGACGTCCCCACAAGCTCATCCCTATATTCTCAGGCTCATTTGTGATAATTGATAAAAGTAGTTTTGATGCATACACAGTTTGACATATTGGCTCCGGTTGAACTTATCAGAGAGTGCACGCCAAGTTTATGAAAGCAGCCCCTGTAGCTGACAAGGAGTCCCCTTACCCCTTGTCTACTTCTGCCTACATGGGCACCCCTCAATAAGGCCATGCGGTCTTAAATAACCTCTGCCGGCCTTGCTATTATCTCTTCTATATAGGGCAGCAGAGGAAACAATACGTAGGAATATAGAAAAAATTGATGAAGCAAGGTATCCTACTACCCCTTCATAGGATCAGGCTGAAGAGACCAATTGTTGGTATAGCCTGCATAAATAAAAAAGGGATTTATCCCAAAAAAGAGAAATATATATATATAAAGTAAATATGGAAGGAGCAAAAAGGTTTATTCTTGCAGTGGATGAGGGGTCATGAACCCCATATAGTGGTTAGTGACCTTAGCGGCCACAAAGAAAGGGAACATGTGATTGTTGTCATAGGCTACCACGCAGTTGCTAATTGGAGCCTGTAGCATCCAATTATACATGCAACATTTCTCAGGAGGATGGTGGCTGGTGTAGATGGCTGCCAAGATAAGTGCATCTTGAATCATATACTCGTATGATTTGAACCCCTTTGCCGGGCGACCCGTGGACAGCTGGGCACGCATGCCATCAATGGCAGTGGCCACCTTCTTGCGCAACAAGTTTGCACAATTTGAAAGGTTAAAGGAGAGGCCCAGAGTAATGAGCGCTTGTACCCACTGGTGATACAAGTTAGGGTCCAACTCCCCAACCTGGTTGGCAAACAGGCAGTACCGCCGGCTCTGCGAAGCCCCATCAAAACCGTGGTACAACAGGATGGGGCAAACATCCTGTTCAACGCCCCAAGTCTCCACCGTCAAGATCAGGGCGTTCCGGGCGAAGGTGACGTCTGCCATTTTGCAGGGACAAGTTGCTATCAGTCAGGTGAATTTGGTTAAAGTGAAGGAAAGGGCATGCTGGGTGTCAACGGCCATAGCGTTCTCCACCAAGTGGCCTACCCAGGCGGTAACTGGCCTAGCCACCTGACATCCCAGCCCAAGCAGGGTGATGTCAATAAGGTTTGATGAGGAAGAAAGGCGTCCTACCGGAGGCACACGTGCAAAGGCATTCACCAAGGAGTGCCGGAACCACACTGAATCCTCGTTTTGGACCAGCTCCAGGATCTGTGCCATGGGCTCAACCTGGAGGGCGGCCCTAACTTCCTGGTAGTTGTTTTCAGACTGCTCATCCAGGCGGATTGCATTGATAGCCATCTGGCTGTAAGAACCAAGAACTCGCTCGGAGCAATCAGGCGCATGATGGGTGATAGTCACATTATCTAGACTCCTGTCAGCAAAAGTTTCTTTGATGGCCACCCGAGGGACCAGGGTGTCCTCAACAGGGTTGTCTGTACCCAAACAATCAGCCGCCGCCAGAGCTACACGCCGCTGCTCATCAACAAGAGCCTTGGAAGCTGCCTGCACTGCAGCTGCGTCACAAGCAGCCTGAGCCATCACATCCTGCAAAGCTTGCTCATTGTTGGTGGATGCCTCCGCCCCACGGGCCAGGTCGCAAAGACGTTGGCGCTGAGTGGCTGGGGAAGCAGGGCGACTCGGGGGACTGTGAGCTTTAGGGTCAAGCTGTGAACTTGATCCCTCCTGAGCCTCAGGCCCTGAAGGCTCGGGCGTGTTGGTCTTGGCAGTCTTAAACTGGTCATCCTCCTCATCCAGCTGAAGATAGTGACGCCCCTCAGCAGCGTGTACCCAACTGGGCGCGATGGCAAAGGCCACCGAGGTCAATGGAGCCTGTAAAATTTCGCAGCCCTCCTCCAGGAGGTCCTCTAAGATATGCTCTTCTCGTTCTAGGGAGGAGCCCACCCCCTGTTCAAGGGCCTCAAGCTTGGCTTGACAGAGAGCAGATAGCGCAGCCTGTAGAGAGGCGGACAATTCACAGACGTGGCAGGCGGCAGAAGATAATGACATTTTTTTAACTAAGGAAAACCATTCAGGACGCCTCTATTTATACCTGATTTTACCCAATTAATTTGCCTTGATGATCATTAGGTGATTCATCATGACTCATCCCTCTAAGTCTATTCACCAAATATCATTAGGTCACTTGAAGTTTGATTGGCTGTTTTAAATTGGTTTCAGGTGTGCATCCACTTACCATTATGAGGGCCTTGAATTTCCTTTTTTGGATGGAGCCCCATCCTGATCTGGGGGTATGTGGTGCTGGGTGCCACTCTCTGGTAGTGCCTTATTTGGAATGCTTTCTTATTTGGATAAATATAAGGGGAACTGCTGCCCTTTTTTGTTATTATCATCAGAAGGTGATCCTCCAAATTACATAGTGTTGTCTCCAATTATAGGCCAATTGACGCACCTGCGGCTAGCCGCAGATGCATCAATTATTGACCCATTGTTTGTGCCCACTATGTAAACTGGTATAATGATCTTCCGCCCCTCTTTTTGCCAAAGTAGAGACCCTGAAAGAGAGTAGTCTGAAACCTTATTCTACCCTCTATTCTCCAGAGACAGCCCTACTATGTGCTGCAACCACCTGACCTCAGATCACATGCCCAAATGTTCACTTCTTGCCCAATCCAACCCATTTCCTTCTGAATATTCCCCAGTATGTTTCAGTCCTCCAAGAATAAGCTCATTGCCTGACAGTCTAGACCCTAGTCAGCATGACTCACCCTTTCTTTTCCCTCCTCCTCATCAAGTATAAAAAGACCCCCTAGGGTCCTCAATAAACAAGGAATTATACACTTACACAACAATAGACTTACACATCTTAGATTACTTGAAGAGCCCAAAATTAGAGGTTCTGTTGAGTAAGAAGAATATAGTCCTGTTGTGTATCCAGTTGCTCAGCTACTTCCCAACCATCCCTCCAGCCCTTGAGCACCACAGCAAATTTCTGGTGGCCCAGGGTATAAGTATGCTCATCTGCCATGAGAAACCTTTTGTAACCCCCTCAGGCCGGGTGGTACCATCTACCAGGGTTTGGCAACCCTCATTGAAGTCCTGTATGAGTATTTCTCATTGGTTAGATTAGGGCAAGGAAACTTGGATTCCCTTTTTGAGCCACAGGATTTGTCATCCTCTGGCAGCCCACATTCCACAGGAAGTTTCTTCAATTCTCCAGCTGTGGTGGCCCCAGTTATCTTGGGATTGCTGACCAGGCCTGCACTCTCATTGGTGAGACTAACAGAATTCTTTTGAAAGCAAGGCATTGGCGCAGGTAACTCTAGGTTGATAGGTCTTGGGGGTTTCACAGAAGTCAAATTTGGTTCTGGTTTGAGCCCAAAAAATGCGGGCAGCTGGGCCTGTGGGCTGGTGGCCTGCATGGTTTCAGGGTTCAAATCCCATAGCTGAGATTCTTCCATGGGCATTGTTAACAAAAGTTTGTCATTTGTGACAGATGCAGTATCCTGACAGATAGCAACAAGGTAGTTACCAAGGTTAAAATTAAGAGGTTGGTTGGCAATATATGTTAAATAGACCAGGCCCTTTTCTTTATGGAATGTACCTTCATTTCACACCAAGGGGTTGATGGATTGTTAACAGAAAGTGCTCTGTACAAAAAAGTAACCCACTTTGGCGTTTAAATTAGAATTTTCTGCATGGTTTGGGGGAATTGGGCACTTGCTACTGATTAGTCTCCAGTTTTTATTGCTGCAAAAGGTTATCTGGAAATTTTTATCATTGATAGTGGGAAAAGAAGGTATATTGGATATTTTAAGAAAGATTCATACATTAATCTTGAGAACTTCTTTTAACAGTTTTAGATCTGTCTTGCATTGATCCAACTAACTTGTTGGAAAATGTGTGCTGCTTTGAATTGGTTGTAGTTGTATTATGGCTAGGGCTTTTGTTGAAACTGAACCAGTTATAGTTCAGTATTTAGATTGGGGAATACAACAGTCTAATAGAAAGGACAAGAATAGGGATAAAATATTGTTTTTATTGGAGAATAACGTGATTAATGTACTATATCAAAAAGCCACAAGTCTACCAGGTGGTGGGTCAGTGGTGGCTTCAACATAAGGTTTGTACTGGGAATAACTTGAGCAAGGGATCAGCATGTTGAAGTGGCAACACTCCTAATTAGAAGATAGTGCCTGCAATTTGACATCATGCTCAGGTTGGTCTATACTGTTATTCATGTCATGGGGCGGCTCACTGAGTGCCCCTGTGTATTGTGAGATCTGTTAGCGGTTGGGGGAGTAAACTTGGTTGCAACACTGTGGCAGATTAAAAGCACAACAACTACAGGAAAATCTATAATCATTGCATCCAAGCCGTCTTATGTCTGGAATAGAGACCCCCCTGACATGAGGAATCTGTTTTTTTAATGGATTGAGGTGGGAAAGGCTTTCTTCCTCAGGAAGATCACAGAGTTTTTTTAATATTTTAATAATAAAATTTTAATTTTAAATGTTTTTAATTTTTAAGTTTAATTTAAATTATTTTTTAAAACTTTAAACAAAAGCTATAATATTTTTTATTTAACAAAAAATCCAAAAAGGATCATCCACTAGCGGATGTGTTGAGTATATACTTCTGGGAAGTATATAAAACAAAATAAAGGGGGAAATTAAGAAGAGAATGATCCTTTATTGATATGAATATTGGGGATTATATAGTATTATTGGAAGCCACATGCTGTCCATGTATGTCATGATAGTCATGGGGCTTGTCCAGGTAACATTCTATTTAGGACTCAAAAGGTTTGATTCCCATATAAGATGGGCGGCTGATAAGAGTGCCACTGACTTAATTATTAGTCAGGGAAGCACTCAGGGAATTACTTCCCTGAGAGGGAGTAACCATAGATATTGTGACTGATGTGGTAAGGCCATGATTCAAAAAAAATTGTAGCCAGTACAATTTTTCCAGAATTGTAGCTGGATCTGAGACAGATGTCTGCTTTATTATAAAGCAGCCATTGTTTAAAATCTGCTGTAGCCCTAATTATGGCGGCAGGGATTTTCAAAGCTTGTTGACAGATAAGTTGGGAATAGGAAGGAGAGATAAGAGATCCTAGTTGGAACCAGTTCCATCAATATAGTCTTGGTTAGGGTGTTTAAGGGCGCCATTCACAACTGCTCAGCTCCATTGGTTCAGCTACTGTTGATTGATTCTGATTGAACAATTGGCTGATCCGCCAATCTGTTGGCTCGGAGCATAAACTATCCATAAATGGTAAATCGAGCCTTACTTATACATTATAACTAACAATGCCCTGGTGGCACAAGTATTCGTTTCTCAGCAGTTTGATTCAATCATCGAATGTTTCTTAAAGAAATTTAGCGGAAGCCCCATTTAGGAAAGGCTTTGTAACAAGATGGGCTCGGCTGGTCTCTTTGCCGTGATAGATAAGTTTATCTGTCTCTAGATTCCCATGATACTTTCTGAAGAAGGCAACAATATGGATAGTAGTTTTTCAGCCATAGTAAGTGTTAAGTTTGAAACCACTTTGGTATGATATGGCCAACTATTGCAAACCAAGTGTCAAATATTTTCTAAATGGGATCTATAAGGATTTATGGCAGTTTCAAAGTTCAAATATAAAACCCTTTGAGAAAATTCATAATTTTCCACCCCATCAATGAAAATGTGGATTCAGGGTAGATTTTGGATAATCAGATGTTCTACTCTGGTGAGAAAACATTTAAGAATCAAGAAATGTTGAAATACAAGTAGATAATCCATCATAAAAACAGGCAAGAGCGACATCGACTTAAACTGTTTATAAGTAAGGAATGGAAAGATCAATCATTTAACTGGAAGCCTTGGTTTGCAGGTGTACAGCTTGAGAATAAATTAAGATGTGCGGCATGAGATATCGGAAACGGTCAGCGTTAGGTGCTTTCTAGAATATTCTTGATGGATTTAAGATCTTACCCCAGGAAAGCCAACATCTCTTTGGTGGGATATAAATGTGTTTCTGCGCTATTGGTAAGCAAGCATTTTGCTTCGATAAGTGATCACAAGTCTTTTTCAAGTTTTGATTTTCTTAACCAAATGAATCAACGAGATTAGAAGTTTAATATTAAATAGGCACAACAATTTACAAATCCAAAAGTCTCTCTAGGAGTTGATTGGATAAAAATACAAAAAAGATCCGAGGCCTTAAAGAGAGGCTGCTTGAAGTACTTTAGCTATAGAGATACCAGCTGTGATAGGACTGGGCTCTTGTACTTTAAATTCAGGCCTCTTTGTAAATTCAGCACGACATTCCTCGGCTGTGGTGGCGAATCTGAGAGATTAGAATTTAACATGGGATGTAAATACCTTATCCAATCTGTGGGGTAATCTTTTCGAATAAGATTACCAACTACCTTGTTGGGGCCCAAAGTAATGAATCTGTTAACCCCAGACTGCTTGCAGAACTGTATCGAGTAGTACCACGGAACAGTGTTATCAATCTGGTGGAGAAGATGGCTTTTGATGAGCTCACTAGGACAATTACTTCCACTCATAAGTGGTCGGCAAGTCGCATTAAACACAACAGGAACAATCGGCTTCTGAATCTGGACACCTTCGAAAGCTTCTTCTACTGGACCACGAGCTCCTTTCATGAGGCTGCAGTGAAAGGGCGCAGATACGGGTAGATCAATAGCTTTAAGTGCTATCTTATGGTCCTTTAGTATCCGCGAGGCGAAGTTAACTCCTTCTGCAGTTCCTGAAAGAACAGCCTGATGCGAGGAGTTTATATTGGCAAGCTCTGCAACGTCTCCTGGAGGAAGAAGTGTTTGAATCGACTCCATAGCGTCTTCTAAATCACGCAAGCTATCACGCTTAAGTACAATAGCGCTCATGACGGTTTTTCTAGGAAGATCTTTTACACAATCTTGCATCGAAGCACCCCGGCACCTCTAATAAAAAGTTAGCACAAAATAAAAAATATGTTAATAAACTTACCACAATATTAACAGCATCTTTAAGGGAAAGAGACTCGGTTGCCACTAGCGCAGAATATTCTCCCAGGGAGTGACCGAGAGCAAAGTGGGCTTCAGACTTGATATCAAAGCCAAATTCCTATTCAATCAGTAAAAAAGACAACAAAGTGATTACCTTTTGCATAACCCGAATGGCCGCAATTGAAGTAGTTACGATAGCAGGCTGCGCGTTACTGGTTTGAGTTAAAGTCGCCTGAAAAGTAAGAACCAACTTTGACAAATATGGTACCTGGTCGCCTTCGAACATGAGCTTAGAAAGATTAAAACCCAAAGATTCATCAACTTCCTGGAAAACTTCACGGGCACAAGCGAATTCCTCATGAAAAATCTTTTCCCATTCCAACATATTGAGAGCCTTGGCCTAATAAGCTTTAATAAAAAATTACAAGCCTTTGCATACCAGGAAAGACGATGGCAGTTTTGTTCTTGTCAGGAGAATCAGTCTTCAGAAAGGTTAATGACAATATAATTTAACCAACTCACCATCCAGCGCCTTGGTAAGAAGGGCCTTCTTGAAGTGTGAATACTACGAGTGGCGGGGCGCACTACAGCAGATGTGCGGATCATTTTGGAAAGGGTAGCTTGCGAAATCATTTTGTTCATGGCAATATGGAAGTTTATGGGCAATTCTACCTATAAATACTTGCTTGTGTCCCAGGCGGTAATGTCAGATCGTCATAGATTATCACAACTTAACCTCCAGTTTAAGCGCAGTGAGGTTGACCTCTTAAGTGTTTGTTCTCATTTCATCGTTTTAGGTCCTCTCCAAATGATCATTATGAGTCATGCGTACTGTATTTGGGCGGATCTTAACATCTATGAAACTCAGCCAATAAGCATTCAACTTACATGCGAGCTCGTTCTTTTACCCAATCGGAATATGCTCTGGAAGCGATATGCCGGCTATGGTTGGCCTATTGAGCCTGCACTTTGAGTTTGGCTTGCCATTTACTGGTGAACTTCTGACCGCTTAAAATAGGGTACTGTCTAAATTTAAAAACCTCGCCTTACTGGTCAGCACATGAAAGCTGGTCTGCTTCGGCCAGCTTCCGGCTCTGATCTCCACAGTCAAAACGGCGCCTCTTGATACTTAAATACTATGAAATAACTTTTGAGTGGGACGGCCCAGAGCCGGAAGATGGCCGGAGCTGGGCCGAAGCAGCCGTATGTGAAAGCAAAACACTACAGCTACTTTAACAAGAACTCATGCCATTGGCACTCCTGGCTTTTCCGCACTGCTGTGTACCGACTTCAGCCAGGTTTAATACATCTTCGACAAGCCAGGATAACTGGTTTTGTTTTGCATCTGTGTGTTAATAGCACTTTGTTTACAAGTAACCAAACAACTCCCACGTCTCAAACCATTATTTGGTAGTATATAATGCCAGAAAAAGTCCAACGCTTATAAACAGTTTGGTGTGAATGTTTACAAAAGCGAGTCAAAAGCCCATATGGAACAGATTAGAGCTACAAACATGCTCCTTTTTACGGAGCTGTTTGCCCTTTCTGCAGTTGAATCTTGGATGAAATCACATTTCTGTCGCTTGAAAGTTGGCCCGATTGCCTTGCAGACATCCCAGCTTTAAATAACAAGCAGGCTCAAACAGTAGCACAAGATTTTATGTCATATTCGATAATTTAAATATCAAGTCTGGCACAAATGAGCTCAACCTTCCTTTCAATCCACAAGTTGGTGGGATCACCTAAAAAAAGTGGCACCGATTTTCTTAAAATTCAGTATACCCCTGATGCCATGTTACCAAGTTTTTGTTACAGTTAAGGTATTTGTCAGGATTTTGGGATATTGACTAATTAACAGTTTCAACCAATAAACACAGGCTAGCTGTCAATCGCTCCTAGAAATGGTTTCAACAAAATAACATGGGCAACCAGGCCACAAGATCAATGAATCAATGACCAAATCACATCCTGACATCAATGAATTCATTTATTCTAATGAATGACTAGAACCTACAATTATTGCACATTAATTAGTTCCCTTCCACAAGCACTTCAACATACATATCATTATAATTACTACTATAAAATTTAATTACATCCTAGAACAAAATGGCTATCATATGGGCCATCATTAGCATTATATCTAGAAGAGTCTACCATGGACTGGGCTGCCAGGCCAAACACTCTCAAATAAAAAGTTCTGGGCCTATTGTATTATGGTAGCTCTGCTTGAGAAACAATCACCTTTGCCAACTAGTAGCTAATCAGGCTAGCTAGCCCTAAATTGTGGCCCAGGTAAAAAGCTACTCTGCTCAGGTTGAGAGATAATTTGTACAGTGTCAGAAAGGATATTGAGCTGTGGAAGTTATCTAGTGAGCTTCTTTCACAAACCACACACACCCAAGGTTGGGCCCCCTGCTGTGACACCCTAAAGCTACTTTGGTATCTTCTTCAAATTGTGAGCTAACTCAGAAAAATGCAGCCAGCCAGGCTGACCTCAATATCAGTTGTCTAATAAAGAGATGGTATTCCAAATTCTTTTCCTAATTTGATTCTCATTAATTGGAGATCAAAATAGCATACTGTTGCAACTGAATCAATGAGGATTCAGTATTTGAATTGGGAAAGACAACAGTCCAATAGAAAGGACAGGAATAATAAAAATAAAGTGATGTTTATTGCAGAATAATACAATTAATATATAATATGGGAAAGCCACCAGGTCACAAGAGGGTGGCATGGTGGTGTGTTCCATGTAAGGATTTGAGCTGAGGAATAATTTGTGCTGAATCAGCAGGTTGAATTAGCAGTGCTCCTAATTAGGAGAAAGTGCCCGTTGTTCGACATTGCCATCCAATTGGTTTATGCCGTTAGATACGTCAAGGGGCAGCTCATTGAGCGCCTCCTGTGTATTGTAAGATACGTTGGCAGACAAGTCTGGGAACTCAGTTGCAACACCCTCCTTGCCCCCTGCTTGTCATCAGACATCAGGATTGGAGCCTGCTGGAGATCTGGGAAGGTCCGCACAAACAACCTTTGTGTGGGAATGGTGCAACAAGGGCACAAGCAATCATGGTGAAGCTTTTTAGTGTTCCCTTGGGCGTCTTCAAGTTGATAGGTGTGGTTGTCATAGACTGCAGCTATCTTGAAGGGCCCCAGGTGGCTGGGTTCTAACTTGGCTAAATTGGGATTGAGGGCATAGACAGTATCACCTATGGCATATCTGGTCTCAAGGTGTCTTGTCCCTCCCTCAATTTGTTTGTTTTTGATGTCTCAGGCCTTAGCGCGCCACTAGCTCAGGGAAGGGATAGGTAACAAGGGGGGTTTTGCAGGAACTGTGGATTGTAATCTTCCTTGTTCACTCCTGTCAAAATATCAGGCATTTCAAAGGCCAAGGTGCTGAACCTGGTGCCTCTATTGATCCTTGCTTGCAAGATGAGTAATGCAGTGGGTAGATGTTAAGTCCATGCAGTATTAGGATGTTCCTGTGAGAGTTTGGCAATCAGTTGGACCAGGGAGCCATTCAACTGCTCTACGCGCCCATTGGCTTGCAGATGATATGAAGTTGTGACTATTTGTTGTAGGGCATTCTTGGCGCAGTACGCCTTTATGACATGTCCCATGAGCTTGGGTCCCCCATCTGTAATGAGATGTTTGGGTCATCCAAAGCAAGCCACAATTTCCTTGCCAATGAAGCAAGTGATGGTGGTGGTGGTGTGGTTGGTGGTTGCCTAGGCTAATGGCCAACGGGTGAAGTAGTTAATGGCTGTGATGATATATTTCTTCCCAAGTCTGTCTTTGGGGAGGGCCCAAAAATGTCAAGGGCCCACTGTTTGAAGGGTTCCATGGCCTTAATGGGTAGGACAGACTTGGGGGTGCAGGCTTTAACGTATTCTTTTCACACAACACACATGTCTCAAGGAGACCCAAGATGGCTTGGAGCATATGCGGCCACCAAACCTTACGCTTCATGATTTCAAAGAGGTTGCATCCTCTGACATGGCCCAAGGTGCGGTGGTAGTGTAGTATGGTGTCACCTCACTGAGTGATGGGAATGTAGGGAGTCTTCTCACCTGTCTCTGCCCGGAGGCAGACATTGCCAGCATCAATGGTGAACTGACTTTCATTGTCCTTTAGTTTGGAGACGGTTACCAAATTAAGACCTTTGTAGCAGGTTGCTTCCGGTTGGAGGTAAAGCATTGGCCAGTTGGGGTCCAAACCGTTGTCTCCAGTGATGGACGCCACATAGAGCCTTGAGAGAGCATCTGCCGTGATAAGCTCTTTTCCAGGCTTGTATTTGATACACAACTGTTAAGGAGATAGACACTCAACCCAGCCTTGCTGGCGGCGTGCCAAGTGGGACTGTGTGTTGAAGTATTAGAGGGACTTGTGGTCCGTCAAGATACAGGGTGAAAAGGTGGCCCCTTCCAGGTAACAGCGCCACTTCTTGACGCAGTGCACAATTGCCGCTAACTCTTTGTCATGGATTAGATAATGTTGCTCTGAGTCAGTGAGCTTCCTGGATTTTTATGCTACGGGAAAAAAGACACCCTTGTCAGTTTCTACCCGTAACACACACCCTATGGCCCTGTCAGAGGCATCAGTCTCAAGTTTGTATTGGTGATTTTGATTAGGAAACTGTAATACGGGTGCAGTTGTAAGCCTCTGCTTCAACGTCTCAAAGGCTTGATCTCTGGAAGAAGTCCAATGAAAGCGCTGTTTAGTGTTCAGGATCTTGATGAGAGGTACAATAAGTTCTCTGAAATTGGGGATAAATTTACGCATATATGCAACCATACCTAAGAATGTGTGCACTTGGCCAACATCAGTGGGAGGTGGCATACTGGTGATTGCCTTGATTTTGGCGGGGTCAGGCTTTATCCCTTGGGCAGAGATAGTGTGCCCAAGGAACAAGAGCTCTGACTTGAGGAATTCACACTTGGAGGGCTTAGCCTTCAACTGGTTTTTCCAAAGAGTGTCAAGGACAGCACAGAGGTGTCAGAGGTGTGTGGTTTGCTCTTGACTGAAGACAATAATTTTGTCAAGGTACACAACAACACACTTTCCAATCAATTCCTCAAATGCTTTGTTCATCAACATAGCAAAGGTGGAAGGGGTGTTGGTCATTCCAAAATTCATGACCTGGCACTCAAACAACCCATAGAGTGTTTAGAAGGCAGTTTTTGCCTCATCCCCCGGTGCAATGTGGACCTGGTTGTACTCTGCGGTGAGATTGATCTTGCTAAAGACTTTTGTGCCTGCAAGTGTGTCAAACAGGTTATCAATTAGCAGCAGGGGTACTTGTTCTTGACTTTTACCTAGTTCAAGGTGTGATAGTTGGTTACCGGACAAAGAGACCTGTCCTTCTTTGCTACAAGGAAGACTGTGGCCCCATATGGTGAGAGGGAAGGGCAGATGAAAACCTTATTGAGGGCGTCTACAAGGTGTTGATAGAGATTTTTATTTTCCTTGTGCGTCAAATGATAGAGGGGCTGTGCCTTGGGCAGCAATCCTTGTAACTGGACAGCATGTTGTATTTCTCTTGGAGGGGCAGCTGGTCTAGCGTTTTGCTGAATATGTCCTTGTACTCCTCAAGAAGTGATACTAGTGCTGGTGGTGATGATGTGGCCAAAAGGTAAGGTGTTATGGGTTCAGAGCAAATGACTTCCACTGAGCATTGGTTAAAGTCCAGCTTTCCTCCTTTGAAATCATAGGTGCCTGTCTCTGTGAGCCATACAAAAATGGTGTCATGGAGAATCTTGTTCATTTTGATGGGGTAGATTTGAAAGCCTGCCCCATTCCTGTTGAGTGTGATCAAAGAGGTGTCCCAGTTAATGTATGGTCAATTATGTTGGAGCCAGTTGATTCCAGCAATGTCATTGTGGCTGATCCCTGCCATTATTGGCCCAGAGAGCTTATCCTGGATGTTCCCCATTCTTAAAGAGAAGGGTACAGTCTCATGAGTAATGAGCACTCTACAGGAGTTGGCCACACATACTGCCTTAAAGCAACTGGGTACTTGAACTAGCTATTGGGAGTCTACAAATTCCTGGTTAACCATGGTGTTATTGGCCCCAGTGTCTACCAAAAGTCTGTGGGTGTTCTCACAGAAACAAAAGGAGTCAGCAAAGCGGACAATTTTTTTATGAATGACTGGCTTGGGGAACAGGGTTGTTACTGTCAAAACCGCAGGCTTGACCCGTCAGCAAGGTTCCAACCAAGAGGGTTTGTGACCCACAATCCAATTATCTGGTCACCCAAAGCCAGACTAGGAAGTCAACTCAAATTACCAAATCCAACAACATGAACAGATGATGATCCTTCACGGTGGATACCTCAATTTGGCGCTTGACTCATTATCAGGATCAAGCCACCCCCTTCTTCCATCCAACCGTGTGATCACCAATCTTGTTCCTACTATCATTGATTCACATGAGCTATATAATCACTATCTCCCAATAAAGATTATTATCTAGTTTCTAAATATCTTTTCCCCATGTAACTCTGCTAAAAACAGCACAGTTACAACATTACTATGGACTTGGAACATGTCTAAGTTTTCCACCTTGTGCACACTGTAGTTGAAGGGATTCTTGGAAGGAGAGATTGAGAGTGTGGGTCAAGAAGGGTTGCAGAACCTCTATCATCTACAACCCTCAGGCTTTTCCCAAATCAGGAATTTAGGATAACTAAAGCTCCTCCTTGTGGGGGCGCTTGGCCCCATTTTCTGCTGACGAGACTGGCGGCAGCCTTCTTGGTTGTGGGTGCTGCCAGGCGCAGGGCAAGGTTGGGGAGGTGCATCATTGGATCTTTGAAATCCCATCAAGGCTTGATTGTTAGCCTCCACAATGGCCTTGTAGCAGTCATTGCCAGAGGTGCAACATCCTACAGGGACTCATTTACAGATGTGTGGCTTCAGCTCATTGATAATGAGGGTGAATAGCATTTCATTTCAGTAAGTGATGACTTCAGAGGTGGTGTCAGGATTGACAATTCTTCCTCCCTAGAAACCCGGGCCCAGGAGCAGGGATTGAACCCTGAACCTGGATTCCTTTGGGCTGCCGGGCCTGTGGACCGCAAGACTGCCTGCCCGCGTTTTTCTGGGATCAAGCCCCCACAAGCTAATACCGAGCGTATTGACCCATGTGGTAAAAAGAGACTAACCAAAGAAATCATTGCAACAAATGGAGGATTAATCACTGTGCCTAATGGAGGTACCAATATGGCAACTATTAGATTCATGAACTTAAAGTCTACGCCAGCAACCAATCAAGAGCAAACCCAGGAAAGAGGCACAGGCCCACGGCCCGGTCCCATGACCTCAACACCAGAGAAAGACAATCAAGAAGCCAAATTGAGATTATTGACCAATGGAAGAACTCCCAGGCCAGGTGCCATTTTGCCGCATTTGGACCCAAGCACCCAGTTCCCCCAGCCCTGGCCTTCCCAATGCCTTGATGGACCCCCCATGGGAAATATTAAGTTTGGAGGGGGTACTATATAGACCCAATGACCCTGCGCTCCAAACTTATTGCCATTTTTGAATAAAGGTTATGTTATTTTGGCTCATACAGCTATTACCTTATTTTGTATTTGCTGTCTACCAATTCAGTTCAAGATCTCCTGGTCCGCCTGCCCCTCCATCCGCTGTTTTCCGTCCTCCTGGTGTACCCTTTGGACCCGTCCATTTTACCGACTACCCTCTGAAGTCTGAATACAAGGTATACACCCCGGAAAAGATACTCAAACTTGATCCCCTGGCCCGCATAAAATCCGCTATTAGATACAACCAACAAGGCCTGTGGATATTTTCAACACCCAAGTTGTTCAGAGGAAAATTCAATTATCTCCCTGCTTACAACCTGCCCATGGAGCCGCCCGTGACACCAAAACTTATGCCTGCTTCTGCACCTGACCTCCCAACCGACCATACTGGCAAGCTGTTTGGGATTGTGTACATCACCCTCACAGGGGTGATTGACACTATAATCCCGGCCGCTGGCCTGTGGTCTTGGGTGGGGAAGTCTGCCTCATACCTTTTAAAGTTAGCTCCCCTCTTGTGTTGTTGGCATTGCCCGCAAAAAACCTGGCCCAAGTTACCCCTGAAAACAACGGGCCGGCCACCCAAGACTGGATCCCTGACAGGTGGCAGCAAGTCCTTGCTGCCAGGCTTTAAGGTACTCAGGGACACTGCCCATCTGCTTGATAGCAAATAGAAGGGTTCCTACTACAATGGGCAAGACAGTCTCACTTTAGCAGGATCTGGCAGTGTCTCTGAAGGTGGACCAAGTGACTTTGTGTTCTTGGTTGGGCCAGTTGGTGAACTATACCGCGGCAGGCCCTGTGAGGCGCCCAGAAGCGGTGGCAACCCACATGGGTTCAGGTACTTGGCAGATGCAGAGGCAGGTTTCTGTGGAATGGAGCCAACTGACAATGTTTTCCGCTTCCACACCACCCGTAAAGAACTTCAGTTGAAGGTTCAGCATGCACTGCAAGATGTCCAACTGTAGCAGTGTGACATTAACATTGTGCTGCCCTAGGCAGAGGCAGTTGTAAATGCTTGTGAGTACCAACTGGTCCTGATATATAACATATTCCTTAGGGATGTCCCAATCAGGGATAGGGAGGAAGGTTTCCTGGTGTGAAGTAGCCATATGGCCCGTACTCTGTCCTTTCTTGGGGGAATTTCCTTTTAGGTAGGTTGTAAACCTACTGCTGCTACCACTGTTGCAACTGAACTAATGATAGTTTAGTATTTGGTTGGGAAAGACAACAGTCAATAGAAAGGACAAGAATAAGAGTAATAAGCCAAGGTTTATTAATTGGTATTGTGACTAATATACTATATGGGGAGAGCCACAAGGCCACCAGGGGTGGCACGGTGGCAGGTTTCATGTAAGGCTTGGGGCCAAAAAATAACCTGTGCAGGGATCAGCAATGTCAAATTGGCAGAGCTCCTAATTAGGAGATAGTGCCCGTAACTTGACATCCCCATCAAATTGATCTATGTCATTAGATACATCATGGGGTGACTCATTGAGCCCCCTGTGTATTGTGAGATACATTAGCAGGCAAGAGGGGAATCTTGGTTGCAACAGAAGGTAACTCACTTCAACTTGGGAGAACAACAGTAAAAGATTAAATCTGGGTAGTCAACCATGATAAAGAATTAGACCCCAGCCTGCAAAGACCAGGAATCATAATGAAAGTCAAACCCAACAACAATTATCTAATAAAAGGAATTGACACACAAAAAGCTCTAAAGATAATTCATCAAAACAGGCTAATATTATCCAAAGCAAGACAGGAACAAAGAGATTACTACTTAACAGTATCCAAGGCCAAGCTGAATTGATATCAAGTCACTTCACAGGTATTCTCAAGAAAATTTCCAAAGCTCCGCTTTTCAAGATCCCAGGGGAGATATCACAACATACTTTATTCCTCACTCCCAGAAAATTATTTTCCTGGGAAATGACTTGATTGACAAGTAAGGTGGTCCTAAGACATTTATCACACTAGGATCAAACATTCCCAATCCTAAAAAGAACATTACCTGGACAAGCCTCATGACTGCCATGATGTACCTAGAGAATATATGGCTTACCTACTTGCTATGTAACACACTTCTTCTATATCAAATAAATATATCATTATCTTTTTTAATCCCATCTGTATTTTGCATTTTATACTTCTCATAATTATTTTGGTGGCATTATATATATATTTCATATCCATGGATCAATTTTTGGGAATCAACCACAAAAAGAAAAAATCAAGAAATATTACTCTGAGATCAGCTAAGCTTATGAAAATAGCAGATATAAATAAAATAGTTGATAATAAATGGGTGGAGACAGCTTTAGTTGATCACCAGAACCTCCAGGGAAAAAAAGAATATCTCAAACTCTCTTATGGCCATTTGGACTGTGCCAGCATGTAATATCCTCTCAAGGTGGCAAATTTTACATTAAATAATAGTCTTGCTATTCCCTTGACAACAGGTCTTAAAACCAATATTGGTGGTATCAATACCGGCAGTAGTTAGGTATTCATTGATTATAAACACCAATATACTCACACATTTTTCTGTTTTACACAATATACTTTTCATTAAGTTTGTGGCCTCCAATATTATTGATGCAGCTCTTAACCCTTCTGCCATGAATTCAAACTTTTCTTCTCTTGTAAACCCTCTCTCCAAATTTTTGATCCATGTAATGTGGGCCCTTGTATACTGCTGATACTCTATTGGGATCCCAATTCTTCTGACTATATTCTACCTTTTAATTCTCATATTATGTACCTATCCATGTACCTTATTTAGAAGTTATCATTTCTGAGTTCTTACTAATTGTTTAATTCTATTGTTCAATGTTATTCTAATCTGGATAATAATTATGCATTTAGTTAATTGCAAAGAAATTTCACTATTCTTCACCTTTACAATAGAGATAGGCATAACAGAGATACTATAAAAGTGTTGTAATTAAACCTATCAAATATTATTGGTTATATTATAGGATTTAACCAAACTATTATAATAAATATAATAAGGACAATGTCAATCTATTGGATGAGAGGATACAAGTATTAGTGCTTTATGTCAGTCAATGACTTTGTTTTTATTGTATAGTTGGCTTCACTATTGGCTTGTTGGGAATATTCATAATTAATAGATGGCATGATTTATAGAGCATAAAGATGTTAAAGCATTTCCAATTTAGTTATCACAAGTGAAGTTATGCCTCTTGATTGAAATAGCTTAGGACCAATTGGGCTTCCCAAGTAGTTTTATATTATATCTGATCAATAAATCTGAAGCATCTTTCTATAAAATGTTTGTAATAAACTTTAATTGCAGCCTAAGTCCTAAACAAGGAATCCCTGCTCAAATTTTCTACTCAACCCCAAGTAGCAATTGATTGGATTGGTAATTAATAGCACTGAATAGATGATCAATTGAAGTAGTCGAGGTTCCTCTGAGATCGGTAAGAATTGACTTCATAGGCTAATATGGTCACATTGTCATGGTTGATATCTTGATTGCAATTCAAATGCCATTGTTTTAGACAACTGGGATATTTATGTGTGTATATCTGCCTTAACAGGGTGGAATGTGTGAGCTATCCTGTGCAGATACACTAGGAATTTATTCTGTGGCGCCGATTCATGGAATGGCTACAGCGCAAGATGAAGTCAGATATCCCAGACAAGATGAGCTAAAGACAAAGTGCATTTAATCTATTATCTAGCATGCGATATAGTCAATTGGCCAAGCTTGGATAGCTGATCGCAAGCATTGGAGTTTTAATTGAAATGCTATTTCTAGGAAATGAGTCCTGGCAGCCGCCTATTTCAAGGCATCTATTGGCATCACCGCTAATCGCTAATTACATCCGCCTCAAACAAAAGGCTTATCGTTTGCTCAAATATTAGTGATTGGATCTAACCAGAGACAGGGCCGGACTACTACTCCCTTCCCCGCGGCAACATTCTCCGTGGTCTGTATACAATGTCTTTCTAAGGCCGACAAAATCCTCAGCCATCTCCTTTGCTCGGGTGAGCTAGTTCTACATAGGGCTGCTTCGGCCAGTTTCTGGCTCTGGGTCACCCCGTTCAAAGGTTTATTTTAAATGATTAAATATTAAGCGTTTCCGGGGTTAGCTGGAGCGTCCCAAAGCCGGAAGCTAGCCGGGGCTGAGTCGAAGCATCCCTAGTTCTACATGCCTAGAAATTTAATGCATGCCTAAACCGAACTCAGGGTGCAGATTAAGACTTGTCACATGGGTGAGTAATAGTACTAAAACTTATCCAATCAGAGCAATGATCCTCATCTGACATGACATCTTCCAAGTGCAAAGAATGCACTTTACAGCCGAATAAATACAACCATGATTGACAGACATGGCCGCAAGCAATATAACTCTTCAGCCATGAAAAATAAAATCCACATTATTAAATATCTCTTTTTCATGTGCGGCCGTTGCTAGGTTTACTGCTCAGCTTAATATCCGAAGTGATTCAGAGCAAGTACAAACAGGATAGCTAATTTACACGAAACACCACCAATCATCTCGCTTCAAACCCAAGTTCACCTAAGATTGCTGACTGAACCGAAATACCACCCACCACAGCCTCGAGAACCTTAGTTTCAACCAGAAAGAAGCCAAATATAAAATCAACTAGGCGGTTACCCCGTCCAAGGACAGAATTAAAGTTAAATTTAATAAATCAATTAAATATATTTTATTGTATTTTTAAGCTTGGATTACTTATCACATGTTCATTAAATTTTTATTTAATTGCTTTATTAAAAGGTAATTTCAATTATATTTATTTAAGTTTAAAATTGTATATTCCAAGCATAAATAAAAACTAAACCTAAATAAGTGGGCAACAGTGGCGAAATTGACTGTAGGGATGTAAAAGTGAGAATTCAAAAGTGAGAATCTAAAAGTGGCCAAGTCGACA
The DNA here is from genome assembly GCA_014839935.2 of Entomophthora muscae. NCBI lineage: Eukaryota > Fungi > Entomophthoromycota > Entomophthoromycetes > Entomophthorales > Entomophthoraceae > Entomophthora > Entomophthora muscae. The sequence continues at coordinate 123,762 of QTSX02000041.1, read as the reverse complement.
ATTTTAAAATTTTAAAATTAAATTAAAACAGCTCATCTGAAATTAAAATTTATTATGGTCATATAAAATACTTTTTATTCATTCTCTCAACTAAAAAAGTCAAGAAAAAGTAATTACTTTATTATAAAAAGCCATTTTGAAAATTTAAAAAGTGTCAACATGGCCACTTTTAGATTCTCACTTTTGAATTCTCACTTTTACATCCCTACAGTCAATTTCGCCACTGTTGCCAATAAGTATAGTATCACTATTAAGTTTAGTAAAGCTAAACAAATTATTTTAAAATTTAGTATTTGATTTTTAAATTCCTTTAAAATATAGAGCTGATCTTCAGCTTTAAATTAAGCTATTGGATATCAAAATTGGCTTTGTATTCACTGAGATACATTGATTTTAGTTTTTTGGTGTGTATTAAAAGTAACTTATAATACTGTAAATTCAGAACCTGAACGTAAAAATGCGGGATTGTCAAATCCTTGGTCCAAATTTTGAATCACTTTTGCGGGCAACTCAGCTGAGTGAAAAGTAAAATATTTAATAAAATCAGCCATTTAATTTGACTTTTTTTGGTTTATTTAAATTGGCAAATTTCGAATCTCTTGAGCAGATAACTCAACTAACAAAATACAAAACCCAACAAACAAATGCGGGATACATGAATCAGAAATGCAAGATTCTTATGTACGATTTGAGATTTCCTGTATATCAAACAAATCATAGACATCATGTGAAAATTAACGAATCTGAAATTGCAGGATTGTCAAATCCAAGAACCAAGTTTCAAATCATAATTGCAAGGAATTTGAAATAAATATAATTTATGAGTGTCTCAAAAAGGATGTTAAAGGATCTAGAGTGGATTTGTGCTGACTCTTTTAGGAATCATAGGCATTCTCAAAAATCACCCTATTCCATTTTAGGTCGGCTAAAATTTAGATTGTATTATTCACAAAATTGACATATATAACAATAAAATTGACTAAAATATACATTCCTCTTCTCGAGTTTAAAATTATAATAAAATTTTTATTATGTCTTCTTTCAACAACAACCAAGTCAACGAGCTGCTCCCTGGCCTTGACAAAATTATGCAGGGTTACACTGTGTCTTCTAATAGTGAAGCCTCCCTCTATGGCCACTCCCAACCTGCAGGCCCCTCTGCAAGCTCCACACAGGAGTCTGTTCTTTCCCCTGCAACTTCCAGCATGGCCCTGTTTGCCTATCATGCACAGGCAGTTGCCAACCCAAATCCCTTATCAGCAATGGCATCTGGAACCAGCTTTTTTAGCCATGGGGTCACCCAGAGAGCCCAGCACCCCAAACAGCCAATCAGATGGCATTGACCAGTTCACAAGATGGACATATCCCTCCCCCAGCCAATCAGCCTGCAAGACACAGAAGAAAATTGATCACCCCAGAGATTGTTCTCAAAATGGTCAAAAAGCGAGGCAAGCTTATGTCTCTAGGGGAAATTGCGGCCGCAATGGGTTTTGCAAAGTTAACTGTGGCTGCAACCCTGAGAGCCCACACCAACTGTGGCCCCCCTACCAAGAAGACCCTTACTGGTGCCCGTACCTCAACCGAAGGTGATACAGCCCATCCCCTTATGATGGCCATTATGAAACATGACCTGTGGATGCCCCTGGTCCAGGTACGTCTCCAGTTGGGACTCCATGGCATCTTCACCAACAAAAGAACAGTGAATTCATGGATGCACGGAGTTGTGGTTGCCGCCAGAATCCTATCCAATCAGGTTCTTGGTGGCCCCATTTTGGTGGATACTGACCAATACAATGCAACCATTATTAATTTTATTAAAGAGAGGGCAATGATGGCTCATAATGACGTCATCTTCCTATCATACGCCAAGATCTTGGCCAGTATCCAAGACTTTGGAGAGAAGCGCATCCAATCTGACATGTACAAGCGCGGCCCAATCTTGTATTGTTTTATCAGGGTTTTATTGGCAGTTTCCCCATTGGGCGTCAATTATTACTCGGCAATTTTGAACACTGCAGATGGGTATGCCTACCAGACAGAGCTCAAGGCCATGCTGGAGGAGTGGGCCACACAAAACACCGTGCACACAGTTGTACTGAGTGCGGAGATGGAGCAGCGGGAATGGGCTACCCAAGAAATCAGGGCTGCGGGGCATACCTGCTGGTCCTATCCCATCAACTACGCCAACATGCATCTTGCAGATGTATGTCTTTACAATTTTGGTTATGCCCTCAGGCTCTTGAAGCCTGCCACCTACAACAAAATATGCACCCAGATTGATAAGGGGTATGAGCTTTTCCCTTCTACGTCTGTCCAGGACTTATTTGATCTCATCATCTTCTATGCAAGTGATAGTGATAAGTCCAGAAAGGACCCCCGTCTCTCCCCACGCCAGTCCATCCGTTTTGTCAAGCCAGTATATGTGACAGAAGAAGAATTTGAGCAATTGAAGAAAACCGCTCTTGCTGCCCCTTCCCAGTCAACAGACCCTGCCTCCCCAACCCCCCATCAAGCCACCTGCCTTCCAACCCTGACTCCCAAGCCACCACACATTCCCTCCCCACTATCTCTGATGCCGCCCCTTTCACAGGCGCAGATGAAGGCAACATTCATTCTGCCCATTCCCTTCCCTTCCCGTCCTTTGATTAGTAAATAAAACTTTTCTTTGTGATAACTTATTAAAATTGATATATCTTTTTCAATTTACAATTAATAATACTTTCTTTTTACATTGTTAGCATTCCCCATATGTAAAGAATCTTGTACATTTGATGTGGTAACATATAATTATTTCCATGGATATTTTCATCATTGTTAATAAATTAAAGACAATAAATGTAAATATTGCATTAGAATATTGCAATTAGACGTCAACTCTTGATATTTTGATATTATGTGCATAACTCAATGCATTTTGTTTAATAAAATCCATTGTAAACTTGGCCTTTTCCACTATAATTTAATGAAATGGACTGTGTTTATATTAGGGCCATTAACGCTTAGTACAGATATTGAAAATTAGTGCATTTTATAGCCTGTATATTTACCTATTGATAATAATTCTATAAACTTTTCAGTCAGATTTTATGAGGTAATAATAATGTAATGTGTTAATAGACTACTGTTTACTGTCATTAATTGGCTGATTTTCTTTGCTGTGGCGATTGTGCATTTTCTTATATTTCCGCACTAGTATTCAATTGGTTGGCTTCACATCCAATCACACAAGCGATAGGAAAACAAGCCACCACCCCAAGACTGGACGTGGTCAGGGTGGCGGCTTGTTTTCCTATTGCTTGTGCAATTGGATGTGAAGCCAACCAATTGGATACTAGTGCGGAAATATAAGAAAATGCACAATTGCCACAGCAAAGAAAATCAGCCAATTAATGACAGTAAACAGTAATCTATTAACACATTACATTATTATTACCTCATAAAATCCGACTAAAAAGTTTATAGAATTATTATCAATAGGTAAATATACAGACTATAAAATGCACTAATTTTCAATATCTGTACCAAGCGTTAATGGCCCTAATATAAACACAGTCCATTTCATTAAATTATAGTGGAAAAGGCCAAGTTTACAATAGATTTTATTAAACAAAATGCATTGAGTTATGTACATAATATCAAAATATCAAGAGTTGACGTCTAATTGCAATATTTTAATGCAATATTTATGTTTATTGTCTTAAATTTATTAACAATGATGAAAAATATGTATGCGCTGAATATAGTACTATAAAAACCAGTTTTTTGATGGAATTCAAACAATATGTCAACAATCTATAACTTAATCAACAAATTAGAAGCACACCTTCAAAAAGTTGTCAAGATAGAAAGAAATATCAGGGAAATAGTGACAGGGAAGCTGGGTAACAATGGCCAGCCACTGATACAGTCAAAAGAAGATGCCCTGGATAAGTTGGGAAATATTATAGATGAAAAAATAAAGAAAAATTACTTAATCTACAGGGAACTATTTTATCAAGTCTTGAATTCAACAACACGGCCTACAATTTGTGGGAGTTCTGGCAGGGGGCCAAAGAAAACAATAAGAAGATAAAACTAATTGAAGGAACAGAAATTCAGAAGGAAATTAACACCAACAAAGAGGAAACCAACCAAATGGAAACAGATGAAAATGAAACACAAGCAAGAAGCAGAAGCGCATCAAGAAATACAGAAGCTTTATCAAATGAAAATCAAGAGGAAGCACAAGTTGCAAGAAGAATAAGAAAAATTAAGCCTAAGAAAATTAATGAAGAGCATCCAACACTCATGAAGTTTGCTGATATGGCGCCTGTAGCTGAGGGGGCCACAGGGGAAACAATCAGTAAGTTTTTTTATGTTTAACTTATATTTATTTTAGTCATCACCAGGGATGGGGATGAGGTCGCAGAAGTTGCGGCTTTTACGCCAAGTTGGTTTTATGGGGGTTACTAGTTACTGGTGGCCCCTATAAAACAAATAAATAAAAATCAAACAAATAAAATAGTTCAACAGAATATGAATACTTTTTTAATAGTGAAGCTCAAGATAGGGAATATCAACCACCTGCGGGGTGCTTGCCATGGATAAGGGAGGCCTATGAACTAGGATCAACAATTAAAATCAAAGAAATGAATGAAATTTGCGGGGATATAAAACTGAACTTCAATGAATACATTTATGAAAGCGTTCAAAGGTGCCCCTTCACAAATATCAATGAATATGAAAAAATTTTAATAAAAACTGACTTTCAAATTGGAAATGAATATTTAAAATCTGCAATATTTAATGAAAACTTTTAAAGCTCTATCAAACAAAGTCGGGGATGCAGTCCTTGTGAATAATCTTAAGTCTTTATTGATATTGTTTGCCAAGGCCTGGGGGGCTGATACAAGTCAGGCGCCCCTGGAACCCTCTTCAAGTTCAACCAAACGTCCTATATCAATAGGTTAATACAAACGTTCAAAAAACTGTGCATGTTCTTGGAAAAATATACCTCACAAAGGATCCACATTGCAGTGTACCTGGGAATCCTGCTCCATTGCATACTGAAAGCCAATGTGAAAAAATAGAAGATGTACCTATACAGATTGACATATGCCGCATAGCCCTAGACTGCCAGAAAACACCATGGGGATACAGGACAGTTGAGCACGTCCTCTATGATTCATTTGCATTGGCAACTCTATACAGGTACTACATGCCCCCCAAAAAAACCTGCTAGTGGATTCCCTCACCCGTTTGCCTTTTATAAGACGGTTGGCCACCACCAGGGTGTTGAGCGCCACCCCTCCAGCAATTGGCGCCAGAGTCATCCACCACATACAGAAGAGTACAGTAGTTTTAAAAGCTATGGCGACAAGCAAAATGAACTCAGATTTTAACAAAATCATTTCAGATTTAAACAAAATCCAAGTCACGCAAGATTCAGGATTCAAATAATTTAAATATTGTTGGTTAATAAATGAAATGTCAAACCAAAAACAAAATTTAACTAGCCCATTATATGAAATTATATCAAACATCAAGCGGTGTAGTTCAACCCACAAATGAAATGAACTGACACAACAAGTGAAATGGATGGATGCTATTCCGGAGTATATTATAATCCAATCAGGATTCATATGAGACACCAACAGAAGGACCAAAATGAAACAAAATCTGAGTACTCTAGAAGCGAGATTACACAAACACAAAACAAAATGAACTCACACAAGATGTGTAGTATGAGCAGCCTAAAATATAAAAATAACAGTTTAACAGACAATCAATAGCTATCCAATTTAGGAACAGAGGCATTTGATTAATTTTCATGGCTCCAGATTTGTATGGAATAGTTTTGAGAACCTTCTGAATATGGACTTGAGATTACAATAAAAATAAATCATTAAATTTTAAAATTTCTACTTTTAGTGATTTTATCCTAGGTTTTGTTTCAATATGGTTTTCAATAGCAACATCTTCAACCGTGCCAGCAGCCAAGCCAGCAGCAGTCAAGCCAGCTTCAATGGAGGCAAGGCTCAGAACGTGGAGGCACCCATTTATACCCAAGCCTTTGAGGCGGGTAGCAAGGAAGCTGACCTGTTACTGTCCCCCAACCCATATGGCTTTGACTTGTTTGAGAGTCACTTAGCGTCTATCTCTGCCCCCTCTCCCACCCCCACCCCTGCACAAGCTGCCCATCAACCAACCAATCAGGATGGCAACCTTGATTTGGAACAACTTCCCGCCATCGCCCAACCTGCCCCTCCCTCAGCCAATCAGGCTTCAGCTCCCCCCGCCCAGCGCCCCAAGCAATAAATCATCACCGCCCAAATTCTTCAGGAAATTGTGGTACTCAACCTGCAGGGTGTGTCCTGGGATCAGATTGCTGACCAATTGCAATTTACCCGAGCTACTGTCATGCGGGAATTCAACAGCATGATGAACAGGGGGAATCGGATTGGGGCGGCCAAGAAGCCCAAGAAGGCCCAAGAGTCCCAGATAACTGAGGCATACCCAATAATGCTTGACCTCCTCCAGTGGGACCCCAAGCTTCCCTTGACCCAGGTCCGGAAGCAACTTGCTCACCATGGCATTTGGGTGTCTGAGCGCATGGTGCAGCTCTGGATGTACAGGAAGGTGGCTTCTGTATGGGTTCTTACCAATTTTGCCGGCAACCAATGGGATGGCGCTGAGGATTCCCTGTATGATCCTGCCATTGAATCCACCCTGGTCCGTTGCTTGACTAGTCTATCAGATGATGTCATTTTCATCTCCTACTACAAGCTATTGTTAGCTTTTGATGACTTTGGTGAGCAAGGAAGAGCCGCCACTCAAAAAGGAAGGAAGAAGGTCAAGAAGGGGACTTTTATTGGTGCATTTCTGGCTGTGTTGGCCAAGGGTTTTGTCTATTATTGGACAAACCCTGATTTCGTCGATGGGTACTCTTACAGCCACATCCTCAGTGGATTGCTCAACTCCTGGGATAGCTCAAATTCCAAATACTGGGTTTTCTTGAGCCACCAGATGGAGGGAAGCTCCGCTGCCCTTGAGGCCATCCAGGGACGCGGGCACCAGGCCTCAGTCTACCCTGCCAGCCATGCTGACGTCCATCTGGGAGATGTTGTCTTCTTTAACATGGGGTCCACACTACAGGAGCGCCGCCCTCAGGCTTTCAACGACCTCTATCTTGGGGTCCTTGATCATAATTTTCTCTTTGGTTGCCAAATGGTGGCTGACTTGTTTGTGCAAATGGTTTTCCATGTGAACATGGGCAGCCAATCACATAAGGATAAGCGCCTTCCACCTTGATCAACTGCCACTTACCAGCCCATCCAGCCAATGACCAATGAGGAGTACAAAAAGCGGTATATGGCGGCCATCACGCGAAATCCTCCTGCCTCCACCCCCACCACCAACACCCCTAACCTGCAAGCCCAACCCACCCAATCCCAGACCCCCCAGGCCAGCACTGCCTCTACATCTTCCTTCCCGCGTTATTCTGCCTCCTAGGCATCACTCCCCCCGCCTCAATAAACCCCCTGTCACCAAACATTTTATATTTATATTATCTTTATTTTGAATTTCAATTGTTCATGTTCTCTTTGTTAATAGTTGGTTTTATTCTTTATGTTCAGCTTATTTCTATAAAATCATATATTTACTATGGTGTGTATCTAGATCCTGAACACAGTTATTTTTAGCACCAAACCACAGCCCCTTGTGAAAACAGTTAACACTATAATTTTCTAATTCAAATTTAGCTGATCACCAAGTCGTTATTAATATTTTCACAAGAGGCTGTGTCAAGCGCCAAAAATAATATGGTAACCAGGGAAACAATGCCACACAAAGCAAATGACACATATTGAGATGTATGTAAAACATATACAAAATGGGTAAAAAGATGGGATAATGTAGTAAATGGGAAAAAAAAAGGAATAAACAAAGAGGCAATTGTATCAAAATAATACAGAATTTATTGGGGCAAGAGCCATAAAAACATATGAAAAGGTTAGTAAAAAATCAATGAGCAAATTGGAAAAACTTCTAAGAGACCTTGACTTAGCAATTGCCAAAATCAAAGAAATTGACCGCAAGGTCAAGGAAAAGGTGAAGTCTGCCGTCCTTGAAGGGGACAAAATCAAAAAGGTGTCTGCCAAGTCACTCATGACCAAAATACCAGACACACCTGAGAAGACAATAGAGCGCCTACTCAACATTCAGAAGACAGTGGTTGAAGGCTTGCAATTCAAGTCCTTTGCACTCTCTGCGCCGTCTGTCTGGACAGACAACCCTGAGATGTATGCACATCTCAAACCCGCCAAGAGGGCCCACAAGGAGGACACTGAGACACCCGCACAGCTGCTTGCGCCAAGGATGGCAAAGCCTGCCAAAGCCGCTGGCAAAGAAGAAACCCAAGAAGGTAACCTAAGAAAATAAATTTAATAAAAATTCATAAATACTTACCTTTTATTTAGAAGAAGTTGATGGCAAACTCCGCTGGGTCCTGGTTCCTTTTGTTCCCCCCATGTTCTACTCAAATTTTGCCACTCACGTGGCAAATCAGCTTTTCCTGTCCCCCCTGTCTTGCAGGAGCTCAAAGATAGGATTCACAGTGCATTCCCAATGTCCAGGGAGGCATTGGCTGGGCTAACACATGAAGAGGGGGCATCCGAGTGGGCAGTTACTGCCTACAAGGATGCTAAACTGGTCTGCCTGGACCCGGTTAACCTCAGTGGAGTTTACTGTGTAAACTCCATTGAGCTTGTTTGGGACGTCCTGGCGACGCTCCCATTCAAGAATATACCAGAGATGGGCCGGGCCCATGCAGCTGCTTGCTTCTGCTTCCCGGTGGAGCACACCCTGTCCTACTTACTGGAGAACTTTGGGCGCGCGGTAGAAAAACTGGCTGTTGCGGATGCAACAGCTGTGAAGAAGACTAAAATCCTCCTGGCAGACTTTGGGCTGGCCTGGAGTGCGGACAAGACGGGGGTCCCAGAAGCTATGGATCTTACCTTTGGCAAAACAAAATACAAGAAAAAAATAAGCACAGTATACAATAAATTATGCGAGTTTACGGAAGCCTTTGCTGGGCAAAGGCTTCACTTGGTTGTTTACCTGGGGTTCCTGTTTTACTTCGGAATGAGCGCCAGTGTGGAGGACCTGGACAGGGTCCTTATGGGGATCAACGAGGCCTGACTTGCTCTCAATGGAAAAAAGTCCCCTCAGGTTACAACTCAGTTGACCATGTTATCCAGGACGCCCTGGTCCTGGCAGGAATCTAAGGGTTTGCGGCCCCGCCTGAGAAGCTGCTGCTTCACTCTCACCTCACCATCCTCCCTTTTACCAGCAGGCAAGAATATTTTAACCAGGGTGTATCCACCGTCCACGGTGTGGCGGTGGAGGTTGTGCGCCACCTCCATTGTGGGGTGGGTACATACCGCCTAACCCATTATAGGCGCTCCTAATTTATTCTCTATACCAATAAATATATTTACCCTCTAGATTATTTTTATTATAATTAATAATTTTATAAAATAATATTTTAGCAAACATTACTTACAAAATAAATTCCAGGGAAGGTTTTAATAAAAGCATATAATATATGTCAATAAAATCTACTTCTAATTTGTATGATTTACATTTATTTTTTTAGTTTGCTTTTTATATTTATTTGCCAAAAATGATATTGATGTGTTTGCGTAATCCATTATCAAGCGTTTGGGATACCCTTGGATGCAATAATAAAAATGATTATGAATAAATAAATTACTAACCTTCATTGATGGTTGTGCTGAATGTGATTGCAGGCTTAGAAACATCTAAATATAAAATGATATTTAATAAATCTTGAATAGTAAATTAAAGAATATAAAAAAGTCAGACAAGCTAAGCCTTTAATTGATTGGCTGATTTGCAAGGCACACGGGGATAAACAAATCAGCGTGGCCATAGAATTTGGCCACAGTCTCAGCTGGGAGGGTATGGATCCCGGCCTGCAGCAAATCAAAAAGGTCCTCTGTCCCAGTTGGGGTTCCTTGCTTGACAACTTGCTTGAGCCACCCAAAGACTTCCTCAATGGGATTTAGGAAGGGCAAATAGGCGGGGAGGAAGAGAAGGCGCATATTTGCTGTGGCCAATTGCTGGGGGCCCACTGCAATGCTCGTGTCAATTGATGGAAATTCTTCAAGAATATCTGCCACCTTGTGGAGACCAACGTTGTCCAGCACAATTACGTTGGTGAAGCCCAGGCTTGTGCGCCTCAGGTGCTCCTGGACCAATTGGAGGAATGATAGGAAGGTCTGGCTATTGTGAGATCCCAATATCATTTGGTAGAGCTCAACCCCCTTTGGACTGAGGAGAGCCACCATCAAATAGGCTGTGGCGCGGACTGCAGCACGCCAAGCCATCCCGTCATTGGAGCCTCTGGGGACATACCCATACTCATTGCGCATTGACGAGGCAAATGCTGATTTGTCAATGTAGTAAAATTTGACTGTCCCCTTGGCTTTTAGGGCAGTATACGCCTCTGCGTATTTTCTCCAGGTCTCAATATTGGCTGGGCTGTTCCAATTGTATGGGGATACCCCAAGTTTTTTCCAGGAAAATTGCATTCCCTTGACCAAATGATAATAGAAGGAAATTGAGGCCTCAACCCCAAAAGCGGACTTGACCATGGCCTGTATATTTGCCAGTTCAAGATGGCAATCTTGGGTTATCCACTGGCGGATTGCCCATTTGTGCTCCTTTGTGAGCATGGTCAACACACGCAAGGATTTCTCCGCGGCAAGGACTTGACCCGTGTTGAGGAACTTGTTGAAGGTCTTTGAGGCGTACTTGGGATCCACCCTAACAATGGCTGCAGCCGCCTTGTAATTGCCCAATTCACGCATTAGATTAAGCAGGATGATGTATTGGATGTCGGGGATGCGCTTCTGAGCAGGCTTTTTAGCAGTGGGGATTGACTCATCAGCATTGGGAAAGGCACAGGGCATAGGCACCTTGTTGTAGAAGGCTGCAACTTTCTTGTGCACCAGTTGTCCCTCATCAGTTTGAAAGAACTTGGGCTCCTTGTTGTCCTCCTGATTGCCATTGCTTATGTATGGCTCATAGCTAGTATCAAGTACAGGGTTCACCTTCTCCAGCATGGCTGACGGGACCAACTCTTGCCAGTAAACAGCGTCAAACACATACAAAGTAAGTTCTACCTCCTTGTTTCTAACCATTTTGGTAGTGGTGACCTTGGTGGGCTTCTGGGTCAGCTTGGGGACCCAAGGGTTTATGCTCCGCACCCTAGCAGCTTGTGCTCCTTGAACCAGCTGTGTCAGTGCAGCGTCACTATGGAACTCTCCTCTCCTGTCTCCCTCCTTGAGTAGGCACTTGTGTTGTACTAAGTCTATTCTTTGACCCGCGGGGGCGACCGTGACCGCGGCGCACAATGGGTGCATTGGTACTCTGGTGTTGTGTTCCTTCCATTTTAAAATTTAATAAAATACTAAATAAATTTTTATTAAGTTACTCCCTAATTTTAAATTTTGCTTTTATCTGAATATGGATATTTAATTAGAGGTTTTCCCACCCAATATCCCAATTATAGATTTTTTATTTCTTAATTAGTTGTTTCTGGTTTACAACACCTATTTTTGAATACCCAAAATAATTCCCACCCTTTTTCCTGGATTTTATGCCAAATATAAGCACCCAACACAATATTTTTAAAATTTATGTTTCAGATCTTGTGTCTTATTTTAGATGCCTTGGTATCATTCTTGATTACAATCCATTGCACAAACTGCGTGAGTGATTTTTTTTTGTGGTTTGAGTTCCTATTGTGTTTTGTTTTTGGATTGAGTTTTGACGCACCATGTGTGGGTGTATTTTGTCACTGATTCACATAGTAAACATATGGGTCATTATTTTAGAGATTAGGCCATTTTCTAATGCACATGCTGCTCAAGTCGCAGCATAACACAGTTCGATTTTGAAAAAGTAACTAATTACACAATTTATATTTAAAACATTAATAACTCAATGAAAAATTAATATTTTTTCACACTGTAAACTATCAAAATGAAGCTAAGAATCTTATCTTTCTATTGGTGTAAAAATTTTAATATGTATACTATGCTCAATATTAAAGCAAAAGTAATTTAAAAGAGCATAATCCAGATTTTATTATATGATTATATCTAATGATATAAAGTAGATTACTTCAAAGCTAATAAATACTTTTTTTGAATACACAACAGATGTTTTTTATTTGACGAAATTAAAGATAAGATTGAGAGCTTTATTTTCGCATTTTATTTTATTTAAAAAGCTCAATTCTCTAGGATTTTATGATAGTTTGAAGTTAGGATGTTTTTATCACTGTTTAGATTGATTTTAAGGTTCAAGTGAGCTTCGAACCTCAAATTGAGCATTCATTAAATGGAATTCTTTAATATTTTATCATTTTAAAAATATGCGGAAGAGTTACAATTAACTGAATACATCATTTTAATTGATTTGCATTGATTACAAAGAGGATATGATGTAATAATAATGCTTAGCTGCTTCACATATATCACTTGTGCATGAAAACTGGGTATTTAATTAATTTCTGCAAACATAAATTCAAGTTCAAACTATAATAAAAGCTATCACACCATTTCTTTCAGAATGGTGTCATTTAGCTTGGTATATAAGAGCTAAAGTACCACAAAGCTTCTAATCCAAATAACCCAATTCAAAGACCACATTCTGATCATAACTACTCCATCATTAAGGCACACATCAAAGATCTGACCTAATTACAGATTCAAAATACTACCATGTCCTCAGTTAAATTTACTTCTTCCATGCTACCCTTTTTTTCCTTGGGAGCTTCAACAAAAAGAGAGAGAATTGCAATGTTAAAAAAGGCATTCCTCTTTATTGCTGGTGATGATCTTGATAATTTCATCAAGCACTTCCTTACTCAAACTGAATTTGGGAAAGCTCAGTTCCTGCCAACTATTCAAAATCAAAAAGGCAATGAGTTCATTGAAAACTTAAAGGATCTCATGAAATCTTCTCCCCAAAAACATCTCCCAGCCTTGCGATCTCTGGTTACTTCCAGTTACTCTTTAAAAGAGCTTAATGATATGGGGTTTAATATAACCAAAAGTGAGTTTGAATACTCAAGAAAAATAAATAAAAATAAAAATGTAAGCTTAAACAAAAAAAGCCAAAAAAATAATAACTATTCATTAAAAAAAGAAATAACTAAAAAAATAATTAAAAAATTGCTGGAAAATTCTTTTGAAACAAGCCAGTTTACAAAAAAAGTGCCTGAAAAAATTTATAAAGATATAGAAAAAGAGATGAGTAATTACTCAACTGAAATTAAATACTCTCTACTTAAAACAAAAAAAGAAATATATGAAAATATGAAAATAAAAAATGAAATTTCAGTTTCAATTTCTACTTACTATAAATTAATCCCTAAAAATATAATAAAAAGTAAAAAACAAACTGATATGTGCAATATTTGTAATTTAAAAAATTCACTAGAAAAAAAGAAGGAAGAATGTGAAAGTAAAAACTTACCATTACCAGAATCTATAGACAATGACTTAAAGACTATTAATCAGCACCAAGACTTTTATGTTCATCAAAATTGTGAATATAAAAAAGATATTAATGAACTAGATGATGAGTCTTGTGTTGTAGTTATAGATTATAAAGAAAACTTAAAGGTTGGAGGTGGTCCAATTGAGACCAATAATTGTTTTTATTCAAAAAAACCAATCTCATTATTAGGGTTTGCATTAGTTTTTAAAGAAAACAATAAAATTAAATATGAATATCATGATTTTTTGTCTCAAATATTATCACATGATTCTTTATTTTCAGGTGAATGTCTAATAAGTCTTCTTAAATTAGATAGATTTAAAAAAATAAAAAATATAAAAGTATGGACAGATAATGGAAATCATTTTAGATCATATGAATTTTTATATTACTTATTTAAAGAGGCACCTAAATATATTAAGGGTTCCATAAAATATAACCGTTTTGTTGAATGCCATGGAAAAAGCATTGTTGATGGTCACTTTGGTGTAATATCAAAAATTTTAAAGGAAAAAGAAAATGTACTTTATATTAACAACATTAATGATCTAAAAAATATTTGTGAGAAAGAAGAAAGAAGAAAAGAATTATACAATTCATCTTTAACTGGTTCAATTGTTTCCCAAAAAGCATTTTTTTATATTTATGAAAGGAAATTTAGGCCTATAAAAAGAGAGCTTGAAGTTAAAAATCTGCGCATTAATCTTTCATATTTGATGAAAGATGGGAAGTTATATACTTCACCTTTAACATTTGAAAGCTTCTCAGAATATTCTGAGATATTTTATCATTTGAAATCACGTGATGATACCAGAGAAACAAAAATATCAGAAGATGCTAGTAGTGTATTGGGGCAAGTTCATGAAGTAGGGCAGCTTACTAGAGGGTGTATTTTAAATAGAGTTATCAGTCTTTCAAAAACAACAACCTTTTTTTCTGAAACAAACTAAGAATATTTATGATGAGCCAAAGATAGGGTAATAGCATTTATAGCTTTGGGGCTGCTATTACTCTCCCATGCAACTCATCATAAATATTTTTGGTTTGTAGTAGCACTTAAGATATTTTCAGTAGTACTATAAGTTGCAATTTTCAATTATAAAATCAATGAATTATTTTTTAAAAAATCACCCAAGCCCAAGATCAATTAAATATTTGGGATTGATTGTATTTTACTCTTTCTGAATAATTTGAATATGAATAATGTGATTAAGTTATAAAATAACCAATCTGGCGCCTAGGCATAACAAGAAAAATAATGTCCCATATGTACACCAAAAGCCAACTCACACCATTTTGTTTTTGAATCCATGTATTTTGGATTGCATTTTGAATGGTTTCGCTTTACGCGTGAGTACTTTGTTGCTGTGTTGACCCATTTTGCCTATTAGCGCCAAAAATCCCTGTTAACAGTGTATATTTTAACCTGCTAGTTGAATTTTGTTTAAATCTGAAATGATTTTGTTTAAATCTGAGTTTATTTTTCTTGTCGCCATAGCTTTTAAAACTACTGTATGTGGTCCCAATTAGATGCATTAGCTGAAAATTTAATTTTGGGGTATAATTCCCCGGAATAAACACATTCCCCTTGCAATTTGCATTCCCCCAATAAATCATTTTCCCTTGCAACTTAAATTTTTTTTATTTTAATATTAAAATATTCACTGTTAAAATCTTTAATATTGACATATTTAATATCAAATATTTTGATATTGCATAGATCACAATTTAATATTTTTTTTATATTTTGATTATTTAAACATAAATATCTAACGTTTAAGATTTATAATTAATTTTTTAATTTTTATTTTAAATTTTAGTATGTAAATTATAATATTAATATATATAAGTATATCAAAAGACATTAGTTATAGTTGCCAATACATCAAATAAAAAAGAATTAAATTTTTTTTACTACTTGTTGAGTACAGGTCCATTTATCACAAAGATAAGCATGGAGAATTGAATTTATCCGCATCATGCGGCCTGCTCCACTATTGTTCTAAACAAATGATTGTTTAAAACTTGAATTACCTTTCCCTTGTAATATGATTTGATACACATATTTAATATAATTGAACTGCATCCTAAGTAAAAATTAATAAGGATTATATAAAAATCATTGGTTGCCGTGTCGTGTGGCTATAGTGGCACTGAAATAACACGGATCATATGATGACACGCAAGGTCTGATTTGTGGCATAAAAAAGCCAAAGTACCAACAACAATTAACAATTATTTAAATAAAAAATTATAATTCAATATTTTTTAATTTATTTATTTGGTAGCACAACAGTCAATAAAGTATTCAGTGCATTATAATAAATATATATTATCCATACCTAGTATAGTTAATTTTACTTACCTTTTCTACGTATTCTTATATGTCTATAATACAATCACACGTCAAATTATTATATATAAATAATAATTTTTGAGACCTAATAAAAACAAAATAAATAAAAGTAAAAACAAAGTAAACCAGAGAGCCCATTTATCTGATTGGCTCAGAGGCCAGGGCTTTAGGGAGGAAGGATTCTGAGTGCTTGTAAAAAGCCGCCACCACATTGGGTGACATCGCAAATTGGCTGACCTCAAGAATATTGAATAGGTCCTCGGTGTCCTGCGGAAGGCCTTGTTTCACCTTATTCTTGATCCAACCAAACACCTCCTCAATTGGATTCAGGAATGAGGAATATGGCGGGAGGAAGAGAAGTCTCGTTGGACAATCAGCAAGGCAGTGGCTGGAGGAGTGGCTATTCTTGTCAATAGAGGGGAACTTGGACACAACCAGATCCACTTTGTGGAGCCCAACATTATCAAGCACAACAACGTTGGTTGTGCTGCTATAATTTATCCAAAGGTACTCCTTGACAACTCAGAGAAAATCAAGAAAAGTCCTGCTATTGTGGGAACCCTTGATCATTTGGTATTGGTCCAACCCGCAAGGAACAAGAAGCGCAACCATGGAATAGGTCTGGGAACAGACAGCTGCACAATGGGCTACACCTTCCTTGGACCCCTTCTCAACCCACCCATGCCTAGACCTGAGTGAGGAGGAAAACAAAAATTCATCAATATAGAAGAACTGTACGTTGCCAGTCTCCTTTAGTGCCAGATATGTCTTGGCATAAATGCGTCAATCCTCAATGGTCTTTTCACTGTTTCTGTTGTATGGAGAAACTCCGAGCACCTTCCAAGAGAAGACCAAATCAACCATTTTTTTGTAAACAAGGGTTTTAGAAACAGAAAGCCCAAACTCTGTGGCAAGCATTGATTGGACAGTAAGCGTGTCCAGGTGGCAATCCCTGGCTACCCACTGCTTGATTGTGTCAATGTGCACAGGCTGCAAGAGTTTTGGCTCCCGCTTAGCCTTGGTGGATTCAGAAATTTGCCTGGTATTGCCATAATTGGTGTTGATGTTGGCAATGCACCTGGCCGTGACACCAAATTGGGACGCAATATCCCAAACTGCCATTCCCCTGTTCAAGCAGTTGAGGAGAGCTTCACGCTCACTATCCGTCAACCAACGCCGGCCCTTGACAGGTACCACAGCATCCTGGCTACCAGGCTTGACACAGGGGACAGGGACCTTTGTGTAGAAGGTGGGATCACGCTTGGTTGCCCTGGCGCCATCAATGGTGGAATAGATCACAGGCGCAGATGGCTCAACAGTGGCTGCCAATGGCTTGAAGGTGGTGTCAAAGACGTGGGGGCAGGAAGTAGCAACTCTTGGGTCAAGAGTGCGGGGCCAGGTGACAACTGGGTACACAGTGGAGATGTAAATAACCTCAGTGTTCCCGGTGACCCTGGTGTAGGAGACTTTTGTGGCAGGCCTTGAGAGTGGCTTCTGCCTGGGATTCAAGCTGGTTGATCGGGCCTGGGACTTGGGAGGTGGTTGGCTGGCAATGACACCTTGGGAGGCCTGTGTATTGGCATGACTTCCTTCAAGTTGGGTTCTGGGTCTGTTCTTGGACCCTCTGGGACGCCCTTGTGGACAGGCTGCCCCGCAGGCTGGTGCAGGAGCGGGTTGGGAATGTGATTGATAGTCCATAAAAATAAAATAAAAAATATATATTTTAGATTAAATATGTATTTATTTGGAGTTATTGGTTTAGTTGTGGGAAGTTGTTTTCTCTTGATTTATCTTTGAATAGTAGCAGAGTTTCTATATTGGTGATTTGAAGTGAATAATATTGTATACTTTCTGGGTTTGGATGATTTTAAAGTTTAATAACTTTTTATGTCTAATTATGGTTATTGAGATTGAATTTTTCATTTGATTTTAGTTGTGGTGGAGCTTATTGATTTGGGTTGGTGTTTCCTAGTGTGCTTACTGTACATTTAATTTGGATTCCAGTTCTTGCAATTAATATCTGAGTTTACTAGTGGCATTCAAAAGTGATTTGAAATTTGGTTCTTGGATTTGACAATCCCGCAATTTCAAAAAACATAGTAAACTTAATGAAAATGGCTGATGAATTTGAACACTTCAAATCTGATTCCAGTTAATTCATTTTTTCCATAGGAAATATGTAGCTTGACTTGAACTTTGCAAAGTGTCTATGAGTTCCCGCATTTTCAAATATTCAAATAAATACTCACAAAAATCAATTTTAAAAAAAGCCATCCTGCAAAAGTGATTCAAAATTTGGACCAAGGATTTGACAATCCCACATTTTTATGTTCAGGTTCTGAATTTACAGTATCAAATTGAGTCCAAGCCTTTGATTATGACGTGAACCCAATTATAGAACTTAAATACTTATCTGAGCAGCTAGAGCTATCATGTTTGGTATCATTTTGATTTGAATCATCTGAATAATTGATACTGTAAATTCAGAACCTGAACGTAAAAATGCGGGATTGTCAAATCCTTGGTCTAAATTTTGAATCACTTTTGCGGGCAACTCAGCTGAGTGAAAAATAAAGTATTTAATAAAATCAACCATTTATTTTGATTTTTTGGTTTATTTAAATTGGCAAATTTTGAATCTCTTGAGCAGATAACTCAACTAACAAAAGACAAAACTCAGCAAACAAATGCGGGATACATGAATCAGAAATGCAGGATTCTAATGTACAATTTGAGATTTCCTGTATTTTAATCAAATCATGGACATCATGTAAAAATTAACAAATCTGAAATTGCAGGATTGTCAAATCCAAGAACCAAATTTCAAATCATTATTGCAAGGAATTTGAAATAAATGTAATTTATTGGTGTCTCAAAAAGGATGATAAATGATGTAGAGTGGATTTGTGCTAATTCTTTTAGGAATCATAGGCATTCTAAAAAATCACCCTATTCCATTTTAGGATGGCTAAAATTTAGATGCTTGATTACAGTGGATTTCAGAAGATGCTAATAATAAAGTAGAATTATATATTACAATCTATCTTATCATGTTGTCTTTCCTTTGGTGTGTTGATAATGTGCTTGCAATTAATTGGACAGCTTGATTTCCTATTGCCAAGGCGACTGGAGGTGAAGCTGTCCAATTAATTGCAAGCACATTATCAACACACCAAAGGAAAGACAACATGATAAGATAGATTGTAATATGTAATTTTACTTTATTATTAGCATCTTCTGAAATCTACTGTAATCAAGTATCCTTAGTAGCAATACATAAATAGATAGTTAGTAAACTAATGGTTTATCTTTCCCCCTCTCTTTTTTCCTTGAAAAGAAGTTTTGTTGGCCCCTGGCTACGCCAGGGGCCAAAAAACTTTTAAAAAATTTCTGCGTCATCAGGAGAGTAGCTCATAAATCATTATATGGTTTTATGGTTGCTATATTAGTGATTTAAAGTGCAGAATATTGCATCATTTCCAGTTTAGATAACTTTTCATTTCACTTAATTTCATGTCTAAACATGGGTGTTTAGATAGGATTTTTCATTTGATTTTATCCAGAGTGGAGCTTCTTGATTTGAGTTGATTTGTCCTAGTTACTTACTGTACATTCAATTTGGATTCCAGTTCCCACAATTATTATTTGAGTTTACTAGTGGCATTCAAAAGCAATTTGAAATTTGGTTCTTGGATTTGACAATCCCGCAATTCCAAAAAACATAGTAAACTTAATGGAAATGATTGATGGATTTGAACGCTTCAAATCTGATTCCAGTTAATTCATTTTGTCCATTGGAAATATGCAGTTTGACTTGAACTTTGCAAAGTGTCTATGAGTTCCTGCATTTTTGAAAATTCAAATAAATACTCAAAAAATTCAATTTAATTAAAAAAAGGCTATCCCGCAAAAGTGATTTGAAATTTGGACCAAGGATTTGACAATCCCGCATTTTTACGTTCAGGTTCTGAATTTACAGTATATGTCCTCTAAATTTCATGAAAATCATTCTATTGAATCATAACTTTATCATAGTATTTTTACTCCACTGATGTTCTTTTGGGATGGAGCTGTGACAAGCAAGGTTTACTCTGAAGCAATATGTAGACACTTGGATCAGGTGATGTATCCAAGTGGAATGTTATATTACTTTACTCTGGAATAGATCAATTCTAAATATCCAAGCCAACCATCTCTTACTTTTGTTGCAACATCTTTGATTACTCCCTCTTGGGGAATTAACACCCCAAGTAAATCACCAAGCGGCTCACTGAGTGGTTCACCGCCCAGCCAATAAACCAGTGGCACCTTTATCAGTTAATCATCTATGGCAGGGATCCATCAATCCAGGTCCTAAATGGAACACAACTTGATTAAGTCTCGTGACTCAAGAAGAACATTACTCAGATAAACCCCATGACCTCCATGACGTATATGGACGGCATGTGGCTTGTCATGATACTATATATTAAGCTATATTCATATTCAATAAAGTATCATTCTCTTCTTAATCTTCCCCTTTATTTTGGTTATTATACTTCCCAGAAGTATAAAATTGACACTTTAAACTAATATTTATACTTGTAATTAGAACTGTTGTGACATAACCATCAATTAACTGGATTTCAGTTAACCCCCCCAAATCCCCGCTTTTTGGTTACGCACCAGCCTCATGGCTAACCCCTTCAACTTCCCCAAACCCCATATTTTAACTATTGATGAATACTATATATTCAACCAAAATATTCAATATTTCAACACAAGTAAATTCACATATCCTAATTATTGTTTTTCAGTTGCTTTGAGTAAATCACAAACTTTGCATTGTATTTGCCATCCAGACGATAACAAGCAGAAGAACATTCCCTCTGTCTTTTGAACCTACTTGACTTGTAAAAGAGCACATTTGATGTGTAATCTTACATTGGTGATCCTGCCAGGGAAGACTTCAAAATGTCTTCCAACAACCCACCTAGAGATGCTGCAAGCTCTCAATTCAATCCCCTGGACCTGTTGAAGGCCATTGCTGCCCAGAACACCCCTTTCTTCAATGGAACAGACTTACCCAATTGGCTTAACCTGTCACTAGTGACAAACTCTTATCAACTATACTTATCAAAAAGCCTCAACTACAAAACTCAAACCCCGGCATCTCGCGGGCTGCCAGCCCACAAGGCCAGCTGCCCGCAGTTTTTTGGGCTCAAACCAGAACAGGATTTGACTTTGGGAAATCCTTTGAAGCTTGATGAACCAAATGTACCTACACCAATACTCTCCACACTAAAGGTTCCTGATAAAACAGCCAATCAACGGACAGGTCCAGCCACAGATTCCAAAATAACTTGGGCCCACACGGAAGGGGAAACAGAGAATTTTTCCATAGAACGCAGGTCACCCAGAGGCAACCAATCCCACAACCTAACTAGGGAATTTGCACATTCTCAGTTCAAACCAGCCAATAAAATAACCCCAGCAATTGATGCCACCAAAGACTGGGAAGACCTGGTAATTGGGAAAACCTGGACTGAGAGAATTTGTGAAAGTTTTACCATGACAGATGGGCATACTTATACCCTGGGCTGCCAGGAAGATGCCCATCACCATCCTTGCAATAAAGTGACATGAACCTTTGATTCAACCAGATCATAACATACTTGTTATTAGTTTTACTTTATTTACAGTCTACTCCTTGCGGCTCCGCACCCCGTGCTCACCTACCCCAAGAAACTGCGGACCAGTTGCCTGAACTTTAACGTCTACCAGGAGCTCCCTTTGGCCCAGTACATTTTACTGAGTACCCACCCAACCCAGTGTATTTGGAGTTTACTCTGGAGGAGATCCTCATCCACAACCCTGAAGCTAGAACTAGAGAGACTGAAACCTTATACAGAGAAGGCACAAAAATCACCATACCTCCTCTGCTATTCTGAGACAAGTATAATTTCCTGCCCACATATTTGGTTCCAATGCCACCGCCCCTCACCCTGCGGCCCAACCGCCTGCAAGAATCTGTTGCCACTAATGAATCCACTTCCACTCAGATATTTGGGGTTATGTATATCACCCTCACCAGATTGATTGATTCTATGGTGCCTGTAAGCAGACCTTGGGCAGTCCTAGGAAAATTATTATCTTATATTGTAAAGTTAGCCCCAATCTTGTGGTGGGCTCTCCCTGCTGGGCCCGCGGGCCGTCTGCCCGCAAGTTCTCAGGAACCCCCCACAGGTTGGATCCCTGACATAACTGTTTTGAACTCTACTGCAAGAATAGAGTTAAGCAAAGTGGCCGCTTTGAGGAAGTACAATAATTCTTAGAGGGAAGAGCAGTCACTTGGCATAGCTCACTGACAGGCAACTATACAGGGGCAGACTAGAAATCAGCCACGTTCAAGCGTTTTGGAGGTGGCATCAAAAAAGTTATTACAAAATTAAAGGAAGTAGAACAAACAAACTACAAGACAACAAAGGAGTTTATTGAGGAATTAAACACTCTTCTTAACCAATACTAGGACTTAGTCTATGGTAGCTACAACACAGTAGAAGGGAAGCGCACCTGGCAGACCTTTTTAGAGAACCAAGGGTTAGACTGGGTCTTCAAAACACTTACCTCAGAATACTACCAGTTTGTTGAATCTCATGCTCCTAGCAACATAGAGGAAGCATACATACTAATCTGTCGCCTTGGGAAGTTTAAGGCTAGAGACCAGCTTTTGCACTCTCACACCGCCACAAAACCCAAGGAGAAACTCAAGGCTATCATGCCACCACCAGATGATCTATCTGAAAACATGAAGAAGTTAGCACAGGGAATGGCTACTCTTACCACGTATATTACTAGTGATTAGCAGGCAAAGTCAAACCTCTACTGCCACAACTGTAAGAAACAAGGCCATCTAACATGCACCTGCAAAGGACCCTGCAATAGATGCGGAGCTGACAGACATGGTTATGTACATTGTCCAAACAACTGCCAGAACAAGCCAAAGACACCAGCCACAGAGTCCAAACAGAACTGGAAGCAGGCCCTCAAACCCAAGAAGGAGATAGAGCCTAGTTCAGCCAAGGATGAGTCCTACCTGGTGGAGAGTATGGCGGCAGTAAGAACAGATGTGGCCCAGAAGCACAGACTCAGCCACATTTTTCATTCTTATAATATACCTGAGAAGCAAAAAGGGGCTGAGGCAACCAAGCCTCAACAGCCTACCCCTGATGCTCACTTACCTAATCAGGCTCCCCCAGTAGCCCCTGAGACAGAACAGGCCAATAACACTCAGTCAGTACAATAGACTGACCATGAGACTCAACAGTCAGAACCTTTTGGGATTCCAATGGATGAGAAAGATGGCACTTACCCTGTTGAACCCACTATTGAGGTTACAAAGGGGACCTCCTCTAAAACCACCCTAAAGAAACCAAAGGTCAAACTACCATTATACCTCAAGTAAAGCCCCCTAAGCTAAACATGCTGAAGATCCTTGCAGACAAACAGGTCCCAATTTCCCTATATAACTTGGCAGAAATTGTGCCCAGCGTTAGAGCGCAGATGGTACATTACCTTGGGGCCACCAGAGTCAGAGATCCGGAAGAACAGTTCACAGTCACTGGAGAGAAGCCACCAGAGGCCCAGGAAGTGGTTGGCGTTGTCAGCAAGGGAGCACCACATATTAATGGGGAGGTAGAAGGCCACCCCACATCTATAATCTTGGACAGAGGATCTATGTCCAACATCATATCTGAGACTTTCCTAAGACTGTTAGGAGTTCAGGAATATAGCAGAGTTAAAGAGAAGTTTAAATTTGCAAATGGCAAGACTGAAGAGTGCCTGGGAGCCGTGCGCAATCTCAACATTGAGATTTGTGGTGTCCGTGTGTTAACTTCTGCAGCCATCTTTGCTCTTAACAGATACAAAATTCTTCTTGGACGTCATGCCCTAAGTGACTTTGGAGTCACTATATCCTTCCGTCACCACAATTGGTTTATTGAGCGCAACAACAAGCTGGTTCCTATAGATGTCAGCTACTCAAAGTTACAAGAAGATGGGGGAGTCTTTCCTTACTATCACTGAGGCTGTGGAGCAAAACAAAGGGCTGTCTGCCAGTCAGAAGGGGAAACTTTCTTCCTTCATGAGCAAGTTCAAGGACCTCTTTTGCAACAAGGATAATCCTCTACCACCAGCAAACCAAGAGAAGCATGTTATAGACACAGGAACAACTAAACCTATCCATAAGGCACCTTACCGTCTGGCCAAGAAGTATGATAACTAAGTTGAGCAGGAGATCAACTGCCTGTTATCCAAGAGCATCATTGAGCTGTCCACATCACCCTGATCTTTGCTGGTAGTTATTGTACCTAAAAAGAACGGAAAGTTATGTATGTGTATTAATTACATACATTTGAATTCAGTCACCAAGGCTGATAACTATCCCCTGCCTCTTATCAGTGAGATCATGGCATTGTACTCCAGCTATAAGTACTTCACCAACATAGACTTGTTCTTGGGGTATCACCAGTTGGAAATGGAGCCTGCAAGCATTAGCAAGACAGCCTTTGTAACTAAATGTTGTAACTGTGCTGTTTTAGCAGAGTTACAAGGGGAAAATATTTAGAAGATAGATAATAATCTTTATTGTGAGATAGTGATTATATAGCTATTGTGAATCAATGGATAGCAGGAACATGATTGGTGATCACACGGCTGGATGGAAGAGGGGGTGGCTTGATCCTGCTAATGAGTCAAGCGCCAAATTGAGGTATCCACTGTGAGGGATCATAATTTGTTCATGTTGATTGATTTGGTAATCCGAGTTGACTCCCTAGTCTGGCTTTGAGTGAACGGGTAATCAGATTGCGGGTCACAAACCCACTTGGTTGGAACCTTGCTGGCGGGTTAAGCCTGCGGTTTTGACACCCCCTGGCTGAAAGTTGGCCTCCTCAGGAGGCAGGTTGTCAGGGAGGTTGTCAGGAGCCCGGGCACCATATTGAAACAGTTGTTGTTTGGTGGCAGGCAGGGCAGTTTCTTGTTGTTTCTGTCTTGCTTTGCAAGGTTGTAGGCAGTTGTGGTGTAATGTCTTGTCTTGCTTGAGTTTCCCAAGCCCTTGCACAAGGTAAGTGTTATTGTTGTTTACCTTTAGAATGATTGCTGGCCCTTCTTTCTTGGGTTGTAGTTGGCTTTTGTCAACATTCAATACCCAGACTTTGTCCCTGACTTCATGTCTATGGTGGATGGAAACAAAAGTCTTTTGTAAGCGTTTCTTTTCTTTGGCTGCTTGTTTGCTGTTGGCCTCTATTACTTGAGGGTCAGAGCAAGGGGGGACTTGTCTTGGAATTTCCTGTTTGGGTCCTGTCAATGCTTGAATGATATTAGGCTGTGTGCTGTATACCAGTTCAAACAGGCTTTTCCCGGTGGATCTGTTCACTTGGGTTTGGCACACAAGTAATGAAGTTGGTAGCAGCTTATACCAGTCTTCAGGTCTCCCGGCGGTGAGTTTGGCTAGGGCTTGCACAAGGCTACCATTAAGCCGCTCTACGCGTCCATTGGCTTGTGGATGATATGGTGTTGTGACAGTGTGTTTGACCTCATTTTTGGCAAGGTACACGTTGGTGTTTTTGGAGGTCAATTCTTTGCCCCCATTGGTTATCAGGAGTTCTGGCTTTCCAAACCTGATGATTATTTCTTTGCCAATGAATTTTCAGACGTTGTTACTGGTGTGTGTTTTCACCGCTTGGGCTACTGGCCACCTTGTTGCAAAATTGATGGCTGTGATGATGTATTTTTTGTTGTTGTGTTTCCCTAGCATGGGGCCCACAATGTCCAGAGCCCATACCTTGAACGGTAGTTGGGTTTGAATGGGGAGTACAGATTTAGGCGGGGTTTTGCTTTTGGCAAACTTTTTGCAGACCTTGCACTGTTCTAGCACTTCCTGGACATTGCGGTATAAGGTTGGCCACCAGGCTTTATGTTTTAGGAATTCATATAGATTTTGGCTCTTGGTATGTCCAAGATCTCTGTGGTAGCAAAGAATGGTATTGACTCGTTGATGTGTGGGAATGTAGGGAATGGTTGTGCAATCTGACATCTTTCTGTGAAGAGTCCTGTATACGTCAGCAAAGAGGTGCTCATTATTGATGACCGTTTCTTTGGTGATATTGGTTGTGCCTGCGGGGAACCCTTTGTCTTTTGTACGGAGCACTAGGAGAGGCCAGTCTGGGTTGAGCCCATTTTCACCCCTAGAAGCGCGGACATGCAGGCGGGACAGGGCGTCTGCCATGGCAAGTTTGGCCCTGGGCTTATATTGGATGAGCATGTTAAACCTTTCTAGGATTTCCATCCACTGCGCTTGGCAGCGTGACAGGTTTGCCTGTGTCTTGAAATAGATGAGTGACTTATGATTGGTTAGTGCTGTGAATTCTTCCTGCTGTTCCAGGTAATAGCGCCATTTGACTAGGCAGTGTATGATGGCCAACAGTATTTTGTTGTGGATAGGGTATTGACACTTGCCATCTGTCAGCTTGCGCAACTTGTAGGCTACGGGCAGGAAATCATCATCACTATTCTTAATTTGCAGTACTCCCCCAATGGATGCATCTGAAGCGTCGGTTTCCATCTGATATTCTCTGTCTTGTTTGGGGTATTGTAAGATGGGCGCTGTTGTGAGCTTTTCCTTGAGATGTCTGAAACAGAGGTCACGTTGGGGGGTCCATACAAACTTGGACTTGGCGCCTGTTATGGCAGACAAGGGGACAGTCAAGACGCCGCAGTTGGGTATGAAGCGTTGTACATAGGCCACCATTCCCAAGAAAGTGTGTAGTTCTGACTTGTCCTTGGGAGGTGGCATTTTGCAGATGGCTTTTATCTTCTGACTTTTGGGTTTGATGCCATCCTTTGAGACTATGTGTCCCAAGAAGGGTAGTTGCTCTTGGAAGAACTGGCATTTAGAGGGCTTGGCCAGCAGTTTGTGTTGTGCCAGGGTTGCGAAGACTTCCTCCAGGTCCTTGTGATGCTGTTCCACCAAGGGGCTGTAGACAATGATATTTTCCAGGTACATGAGGGTGTGTTTGCCTATGTGTGGCGCAAACACTTTGTTCATGAAGGTTACAAAGTGGACGGGGCATTAGTCATGCTAAAGTTGAGTATCACGCATCTGTAGGAGCCGTACTTAGTGTGGAAGGCTGCCTTGGGGATGTCTTCCTCCTTGATGCGGATCTGGTTGTAGCCTGTGGTTAGATCAATCTTGGAGAAGACAGAGGCCCCTCCCAAGGCGTCAAAGAGATTGTCAATTAGTGGTAAGGGGTAACAATTCTTGATGGTGACTTTGTTCAAGGCGCGGTAGTCTGTGACCAGGCGTAAGGTACTGTCCTTTTTGGCCACAAAGAATACAGCAGCCCCAAAGGGATACTGTGAGGGGCAGATAAGTCCTTTTTCCAATGCTTCCTTGAGATAGGCATGCAGGGTGTTGACCTTGTTTGGGGTTAGTTGATAGATGGGACGTGCCTTGGGTACAGCCCCTTGAGTTGGATAGATTGTTGGATGTGTTTCTCAGGGGGTAGCCCAGGTAACACCTCCTTAAAGATTTCTGGGTGACAGGCCACAATGATGTGATCTTGCGGCATGGAGGTGTCCTGGTGGTCCTTTGTCAGGAACCCATCTGCTTGGAAACATACCACCCAAAAGGTGTATGGCCGCGGATGGGTTCAACCCAGTGATTAGAGAACCAATTGGAAGGGAGACCATCCCCATATGGAACAATTCTCCAATAAGACAATACCAACCCAAAAGGGGATTAAATCTTCCCAACAGGAAGTAAGCTCCAAGATAACTTAGGAGGAAAAAAGAAGCCATGGGATGGAATAAAGATGGGCTGGGCAGACTGGCCCCCATGACCTGCGGTTTCTCTGTGATTGGGGGATTTGATGACAGTGGGGTGGCGGTGTACCATACGCCTGGTACCACTCGGCGCCATGACTTGTCCAAGCATTTGGGAGGGGGTGAACCAGAATCTGCTCTGGTTCCAAAGGAAAGGCTTGCAGTAAGGGACTGTACAAGGAGCAACCAAACCAACCATTTATACCCAATTGGTCCCCAAGGGGATGACTTGGGTAGCATCATGGTGTTTGATTTCAGGATTTGAGAGCAGGCAAAAAGAAAAATCAACTAGGTTGGTAAATTGACTTTATTAACTGAAAAATCCAACACCCTGACAGATGGAGCCTTTTATAGGCTGGTAAGGGCTGTTTGAACTGTAGTTTCAAGGGGAAATTGGAGAAATATTGGGGATAATTTGGGGAAAGACTTGGCAGGGGAGCTTTTGGCTTGAATTTCAAAAAAAGTTATTTTAAAACATATAACCAATAACCCTGCTGAAACTTCTACAACAGCTAGGTGTCATTTACCCCAGCTGTTGGAGAAGCAACAGATTTGGGGGTTTCTGGTTGTGTAATAGGATAACTGGAAGAAGATAAACAGCTTTTTTCTTGATTTTTATCAAGTACAGAGCCTTGTTTAACGTTACTATGACCCAGATTCAAAGCCAAAGCCAATTTGAACGCTCCTAATCCTGTTGCCGCCTCTGATTGGCTGCAGCAGGCATTCTTGAGTGGTATAGAAGGTAACTTTGAATTTAAAATATTGATGTTGTTTAGTTGTTCACTCAATGATTGAGAGAGACCGGGTTTGATTCCCGTCTTCACCTGAAAGGTGGACAAAGACTTGATGCAATATCTCCAAAAGGTAATATATTGCAAATACTACTAACTAATAAACCATTTATAGAAACTGGAGAAAAACACAAATTCAGAGAAGTATTCCCAGACCCTTCCTTTTTCAAGATTTCCTTGTTGTTGTCAGGAAAGGCAGCAAATCCATTCCTGACATCCTTGAAGTGTATGATTTCATACTGACAGGAGCCCCAGTCAATAGCTTTCAGGTTTTTCTTCTCATCCAGAGTCTCTTTGATGCGTACAAAAATGTGGTCTTGTAGGAGTTGGTCTACAGAGTCTGGGTAGATTTGGTGGTTGACACCTTTGCACTTGATGGTCAGCACTGAGGTTGCCCAGTCCACATGAGGGTTGTTTCTCCGTAACCAGTCTAGTCCCAGTACAATGTAAAACTTAGGGAAGTCAATGACGGGACCTTGGATGGTGGAGTGGAGGTTCTCAAGGATGACAGAGAAGGGGGCAGTTTCCTTTGTCACGGCAATGTGATGTTCATCAGCCAGGACCACGTTTTTAATCTGCAAGGATTAGTGGCCAGCTTGAATTTGTTCACAAAGCTACTGTTGACTAAGGTTCAATCTGCGCCTGAGTCCAGGAGTTCTGAGCCTGTGTAAATGTGAAAGCAGAAAGGGTAAGACATCAATTTATTGGATGTCTGGCAATGGTGTATAGTACCAGGTCTTCCAAGGGCACTTGGATCATTGGGCATTGGTCCACGTCCTTGGGTTGGTATTCATTGTTGTGCAAGTCAGGAGTTGCGTGGGGAGAGCTTGGCTCACTTAGTGCTCTCCCCGGGCTTTTCCCTCATCTTGGTTGCCTTGGGTGGTGGTGACACGGAAATGGGTACAATTTGATTGGCTGTTATTCCCATTCTCATTCAAACCCATGGGTTTGTGGTTGTTGTTGTTGCCGTTACCTCCAGGAGGCAGATTTGAGGAGCGCCCACTTGAATGTGAGTCCTTGGGTCTCTCTCGTTTCCCAGTCTGTGCCTTATGCAGAGCGTTGGAGGTTTGATCTGCTTTTTCTGCTTCACAGTACAGGCTTTGCAGGTTGGTTACTTGGTCCAGGTTCACATGTCTCATCACGTGCAACTTGAGAGCGTTGTAGTACATGAGGTGTGTTGCTGGTGTGTCAAAGGCCATGTTGGATGGGGCGCGGAGACAGAGTTCCTTGTAGGCGCGGGTAAGTTCCTTCACAGTGCCTGTCTAAGTCAGGTTCTTTACTTGGCGTATGATCATGAGCGCTGTATCCTTGAGCACAAACCTTTCCAAGAAGTCCTGTTTGAAGGTGTCCCAGTTCATATCTGTGTGCTCTTTGTGCCACTTATCACACCAGGTGCCAGCGTCATGGGTCAGACAAATGGAGATCTCTGCAATCCAAAATTGCTGTGGGCACTCCATCTGAGCCAACTTGCTTTGGGTTGACTGGATCCATGCGGCAGCATTGTTGTTGTTAGCCCCCGCAAAGGGTTCCAAGGCGGCGCTGCAAAGTCTTTGTGCAACATAGGCGGGCATGATGGTCTTGTCAGCTGGTTGTGGCATTGATGAGGGTGATTGAAAGAGCCCTAGGGCAGACAGGGCGTTGAAGGCGGGTAGCAGGATCACCATATTTTGGTAGAGAACAAAACTGTCAGGTATCTTGGTACCCAGAGTATACAGCGTCCAGTTGGGCAGGAGGCCAGACATAATTCTGTCAAGGGGTTTGTTGGCCGCGGCGTGTGCAAGCAACAGGCAGAATTTTTCAAGATAAGGTAGGATGGAGAGCCTACCTGTGCTACCTATGTTGTAACTGTGCTGTCTTAGCAGAGTTACACAGGAGAAAATGTTTAGAAGATAGATAATAATCTTTATTGAGAGATAATGATTATATAGTTCATGTGAATAAAGGATAGAAGGATTAAGATTGGTGATCACACGGCTGGATGGAAGAGGGGGTGGCTTGATCCTGCTAATGAGTCAGCGCCAAATTGAGGTATCCACTGTGAGGGATCATCATTTGTTCATGTTGATTGATTTGGTAATCCGAGTTGACTTCCTAGTCTGGCTTCAAGTGACCGGGTAATTGAATTGCGGGTCACAAACCCGCTTGGTTGGAACCTTGCTGGCGGATTAAGCCTGCGGTTTCAACAATCAGCAAAGAGGTGTTCATTCTTGATGACCGTTTCTTTGGTGATATTGGTTGTGCCTGCAGGGGAGCCCTTTGTCTTTTGTACATAGCACTAGGAGAGGCCAGTCTGGGTCAATCCCATTCTCTCCCCTAGAAGCATGGACATACAGACAGGACAGGGCGTTTGCCATGGCGAGCTTGGCCCTGGGCTTATGCTGGATGAGCATGTTAAACCTTTCTAAGATTTCCATCCACCGCACTTGGCGGCGTGACAGGTTTGCTTGTGTCTTGAAAAGGATGAGCAACTTGTGATTGATTAGTGCTGTGAATTCTTAATGCCATTCCAGGTAACAGTGCCATTTGACTAGGCAGTGTACAATGGCCAACAGTTCTTTGTCGTGGATTGGGTATTAACACTTGCCATCCGTCAGTTTGTGTAACTTGTAGGCTACAGGCAGGAAGTCACTATCACTATTCTTAATTTGTAGTACTCCCCCAATGGATGCATCTGAGGCGTTGGTTTCTATCTGATACTCTTTGTCTTGTTTGGGATATTGTAAGATGGTAGCTGTTATGAGCTTTTCCTTGAGACGTCTGAACAGAGGTCACGTTGGGGGGTCCATACAAACTTGAACTTGGCGCCTGTTATGGTGGACAAGGGGGCAGTCAAGATGCCACAGTCAGGTATGAAGCGTCTTACATAGGCCACCTTTTCCCAAGAAGGTGGAGAGTTTTGATTTGTCTTTGGGAGGTGGCATTTTGCAGATGGCTTGTATCTTCTGACTGTTGGGTTTGATGCCGTCTTTTGAGACTATGTGTCCCAAGAAGGGTAGTTGCTCTTGGAAGAAATGGCACTTAGAGGGCTTGGCCAATAGTTTGTGCTGTGCCAAGGTCGCAAAGACTTTGTCCAGGTCTTTGTGGTGCTGTTCTACCAAGGAGCTGTAGACAATAATATTGTCCAGGTACACTAAGGCGTGTTTGCCTAAGTATGGTGCAAACACTTTGTTCATTAAGGTTACAAAGGTGGACGGGGCATTAGTCATGCCAAAGTTGAGTATCACGCATTTGTAGGAAGTGTACTTGATGCAGAAGGCTGTCTTGGGGATGTCTTCCTCCTTGATATAAATATGATTGTAGCCTGCAGTTAGATCAATCTTGGAGAAGACGGTGGCTCCTCCCAAGGCGTTAAAGAGATTGTCAATCAGTGGTAATGGTTAACAATTCTGAATGGTGACTTTGTTCAAGGCGCGGTAGTCTGTGACCAGGCGTAAGGTACCGTCCTTTTTGGCCACAAAGAATATGGTGGCCCCAAAGGGAGACTGTGAGGGGCGGATAAGTCCTTTTTCCAGTGCATCCTTGAGATAGGCGCGCAGAGCGTTGTCTTTGTTTGGGGTCAGCCTGTAAATGGGGTGTCCTTGGGTACAGCCCCCTTGAGATGGATAGAGTGTTGGATGTGCTTCTCAGGGGGTAGCCCAGGTAACACTTCCTTAAAGATCTCTGGGTGACGGGCCGCAATGTTGAATCTTGCGGCGTGGAGGTGTCCTGGTGGTCCTTGAAGTGTATGATTTCATACTGGTAGGAGTCCCAGTCAATTGCTTTTAGGTTTTCCTTCTTGTCCAAGGTCTCTTTGATGCGTACAAAGATGTGGTCTTGTAGGAGTTGGTCTACAGAGTCTGGGTAGATTTGGTGGTTGAAACCTTTGTGCTTGATGGTCAGCACTGAGGCCGCCCAGTCCATGTGGGGGTTGTTTTTCTGTAACCAGTCCAGCCCCAGTACAATTTCAAACTTAGGGAAGTCAATGACGGGACTTTGGATGGTGAAGTGAAGGTTCTCAAGCATGACAGAGAAGGGGGCAGTTTCCTTTGTCACGCAATGTGGTGTTCATCAGCCAGGACCACGTTTTTAATCCACAAAGGATTAGTGGCCAGCTTGAATTTATCCACAAAGCTGCTGTTGACTAAAGTTTGGTCTGCGCCTGAGTCCAGGAGTTCTGAGCCTGTGTAAATGTGAAAGCAGAAAGGGTAAGACATCAATTTATTGGGATGTCTGGCAATGGTGTATAGTACCAGGTCTTCCAAGGGCACTTGGATCATTGGGCATTGGTCCACGTCCTTGGGTTGGTATTCATTGTTGGGCAAGTCAGGAGTTGCTGGGGAGAGCTTGGCTTGCTTAGTGCTCTCTCCAGGTTTTTCCCTCACCTTGGTTGCCTTGGGTGGCAGTGACGCGCAAATGGGTACAATTTTATTGGCTGGTATTTCCATTCCCATTCCCATTCAAACCTGTGGGCTTGTGGTTGTTGTTGCTGTTGCCTCCAGGGGGTGGTTGAGAGGAGCGCCTGCTTGGATGGTAGTCCTTGGGCCTTTCTTGTTTCCCAGTCTGTGTCTTGTGTAGAGCGGTGGATGTTTGTTCCGCTTTTTCTGCTTCACAGTACAGGCTTTGCAGGTTGGTGACTTGGTCCAGGTTCACATGCTCATCACGTGCAACTTGAGAGCGTCGTAGTACATGAGGTGTGTTGTTGGGGTATCAAAGGCCATGTCAGATGGGGCACGGAGACGGAGCCCTTGTAGGCAAGGGTGAGTTCTTTAACAGTGCCTGTCTGGGTCAGGTTCTTTACTTGGCGTTGATCATGAGTGCCATATCCTTAAGCACAAACCTCGCCAAGAAGTCCTGTTTGAAGGTGTCCCAGTTCTTGTCAGTGTGCTCTTTGTGTCACTTGTCACACCAGGTGCCAGCATCATGGGTCAGGCAAATGGGATCGCCACAATTGAAAATTGCTGTGGGCATTCCCTCTGAGCCAGCTTGCTTTGGGCAGACTGGATCCATGTGGCAGCATTGTCGTTGTTGGCCCCGCAAAGGGCTCCAAGGCGGCGCTGCAAAGTCTTTGTGCAACATAGGCGGGCATGGTGGTTTTGTCAGCTGGTTGTGGCATTGAGGAAGGTGCCTGAAAGAACCCTTGGGCGGACAGGGCTTTGAAGGCAGGTAGCAGGATCACTGTGTTTTGGTAGAGAACAAAACCATCAGGTATCTTGGTACCAGGGGTATACGGAGTCCAGTTGGGCAGGAGACCAGACATGATTCTGTTGAGGATTTGTTGGCTGCAGCGTGTGCAGGCAACAGGCAGAATTTTTCAAGATAAGGTAGGATGGAGAACCTATCTGTGCTACCAATGTTGTAACTGTGCTGTTTTAGCAGAGTTACACGGGGAAAAATATTTAGAAGATAGATAATAATCTTTATTGCGAGGTAGTGATTATATAGCTATTGTGAATCAATGGATAGTAGGAACATGATTGGTGATCACACGGCTGGATGGAAGAGGGGGTGGCTTGATCCTGATAATGAGTCAAGTGCCAAATCAAGGTATCCACCGTGAAGGATCATCATCTGTTCATGTTGATAGATTTGGTAATTCAAGTTGACTTCCTAGTCTGGCTTTGGGTGACCGGGTAATCAGATTGCGGGTCGCAAACCCGCTTGGTTGGAACCTTGCTGGTGGGTTGATCCTGCGGTTTCAACACTATCACAAGTAGAAGAACTATGGGTGAAATAAATGGCAGGCCTGGTGGTGCTGGCTTCAATGTCAACCTATTTCCTCACAGCAATACATTTGCTTCTCAACATTTTGAGATAAACAAAAGTATTAGCCATGTTCATCCCAATAGTTCTAATGCTGAAAATTTGCTGGTGTGATCACTGTTGGCTAGAAACAAGAATTTCACTAAGTGAATTATAGTTGAGCAAGCTCAATTGGTGTTTCACTTTGGGTTTAGAGGTGTGGCCCAAAACCTGGACATAAATGTGCCATGTCAATTTAATTCAATATTATTACAATAAAATATGATTTTCACCTATTTTTCCTTCACATCTACTAATAAGGTGGGAAAGCTCATTATGTCAAATTTAATTAAGTTTTAAGTTCATAAATAAAAAATGAACCCCCCCCCAAAAAAAAGATAAAAAACACTATCTAGGCTAAAAAGATCAAAAATATCAAAGGTCAAAGTGTGAAATTTGATTTTCAGAAAGCTAACTTTGAAACCAAAAACTATAGCCTTTTTAATATCAAATCATAAGGTTAAGACTCTTTCTATACTAAAAAGACTTAATAGATTTGTTTCTGCAATAAAAACCATAAAATAAATAAAACAAAGTGCATAAATCAGCTTTTTAAATTTTTAAATTTGAAAAGCAAAATTAAGTTAAAATTTATATAAGCCTTTATTTAAAAAAGAAAAATATATATCTACATAAAATCTACTTTAAAATAGGTTTATATAGTATATTGCTTTACTTTCACAACATAAAAATAAAAGAAAGTTAAAAAGAATGCAAGAATTTATTTAGATTATTACAGTAGTTTTCAAGCCTGTTGAGTTAAACATATAATCTCAGTCTAAAAACAAATGCAACTCAGTTATAAAACAAAATCAAAGTGAATCCAAATCTATTGTAATTTAATATAAAATCTTTAATTTTTTATTTTGTTTTTAGACTGATTTTATATGTTTTTGACTGAGATTATACATTTATATCTACAGGTTTGAAAACTACTGTAGTGAACTTTTGAAATATTTTCACAATACGTTAGCCAGTTGAAAGAGTTATAAGAGATAAGGGAGTTCTTGTGAATATCTTAAACTGTTTAAATTGGTTGTTCTGTGAAACACTTTGAAGTCTATCTAGAAGCCCCTGGTAAAGAGCTTCATTTTTTATCTGCTCAACTTTAATTTTACTGATCAGGACATTAAACTTGGGTTTCTTTACCCCCAACACAGTTAGTAAACTTGTTGTTCTGGATTTCTGGGGAGGAAGAAGTCTTAATGGTCTTTGTTAAAACCGCAGGCTCGACCCGCCAGCAAGATTCCAACCAAGCGGGTTTGTGACCCGCAATCTAATTATCTGGTCACCCAAAGCCAGACAAGGAAGTCAAGTCAAATTACTAAATCCATCAACACATACAGATGATGATCCTTCACGGTGATACCTTGATTTGGCGCTTGACTCATTATCAGGATCAAGCCACCCCCCTTCTTCCATCCAGCTGTGTGATCACCAATCTTGTTCCTTCTATCCTTTATTCACATGAACTATATAATCATAATCTCTCAATAAAGATTATTATCTATCTTCTAAACATTTTCTCCTGTGTAACTCTGCTAAGACAGCACAGTTACAACATAGGTAGCACAGGTAGGCTCTCCATCCTACCTTATCTTGAAAAATTCTGCCTGTTGCCCGCACACGCCACAGCCAAAAAATCCTCGACAGAATTATGTCTGGCCTCCCACCTGACTGGACCCTGTATACTCCTGGTACCAAGATACCTGATGGTTTTGTCCTCTACCAAAATACGGTGATCCTGCTACCCGCCTTCAACGCCCTGTCTGCCCAAGTGTTCTTTCAGGCACCTTCCTTGATGCCAAAACCAGCTGAAAAAACCACCATACCTGCCTATGTTGCACAAAGACTTTGCAGCGCCGCCTTGGTCCCCTTTGTTGGGGCCAACAACGACAATGCTGCCACATGATCCAGTCCGCTCAAAGCAAGCTGGCTCAGATGGAATGCCCACAGCAATTCTGGATTGCGGAGATTTCTATTTGCCTGACCCATGACGCCAGCACCTGGTGCAACAAGTGGCACAAAGAGCACGCCAACAAGAACTGGGACACCTTCAAACAGGACTTCTTGGCGAGGTTTATGCTTAAGGATACAGCACTCATGATCATATGTCAAGTAAAGAACCTGACTCAGACAGGCACAGTTAAAGAACTCACCTGTGCCTACAAGGAACTCTGTCTCTGTGCCCCATCTGACATGGCCTTTGACACCCCAGCAATACACCTTATGTACTACAACACCCTCAAGTTGCACGTGATGAGACATGTGAACCTGGACCAAGTAACCAACCTGCAAAGCCTGTACTGTGAAGCGGAAAAAGTGGAACAAACATCCAACACCTTATACAAAGCTATACTGGGAAACAAGAAAGGCCCAAGGACTCCCATCTAAGCGGGTGCTCCTCTTGACCACCTCCTGGAGGCAACAGCAACAACAACAACCACAAATCCACGGGTTCAAATGGGAATGGGAATGGAAATAACGGACAGTCAAATTGTACCCATTTCTGCGTCACTGCCACCCAAGGCAACCAAGATGAGGGAAAAGCCTGGGGAGAGCACTAAGCAAGCCAAGCTCTCCCCATGCAACTCCTGACTCGCACAACAATGAATACCAACCCAAGGACGTGGATCAATGTTCAATGATCCAAGTACCCTCGGAAGACCTGGTGCTATACACCATTGCCAGACATCCCAATAAACTGATGTCTTACCCTTTCTGCTTTTCAGTTACACAGGCTCAGCACTCCTGGACTCAGGCACAGATTGAACCTTAGTCAATAGTAGCTTTGTGGATAAGTTCAAGCTGGCCACTAATCCTTTACGGATTAAAAACGGTGGTCCTGGCTGATGAACACCACATTGCCGTGACAAAGGAAACTGCCCCCTTCTCCATCATGCTTGAGAACCTCCACTCCACCATCCAAGGTCCTGTCATTGACTTCCCTAAGTTTGACATTGTACTGGGACTAGACTGATTACGGAGAAACAACCCCCACGTGGACTGGGCGACCTCAGTGTTGACCATCAAGCGTGAAAGTGTCAACCACCAGATCTACCTGGACTCTGTGGATCAACTCTTATGCAACCACATCTTTGTACGCATCACAGAGACCTTGGACAAGAAGGAAAACCTAAAAGCAATTGACTTGGACTCCTAACAGTATGAAATCATACACTTCAAGGACCACCAGGACACCTCCACACCTCAAGATTGCAACATTGTGGCCAGTCACCCAGAGATCTTTAAGGAAATGTTACCTGGGCTACCCCCTGAGAAGCACATCCAACACTCTATCCATCTCAAGGGGGCTGTACCCAAGGACACCCCATTTACAGGCTGACCCCAAACAAAGACAATGCCCTGCGCGCCTATCTCAAGGATGCACTGGAAAAAGGACTTATCCGCCCCTCACAGTCTCCCTTTGGGGCCGCCATATTCTTTGTGGCCAAAAAGGACGGTACCTTACGCCTGGTCACAGACTACCGCGCCTTGAACAAAGTCACCATCAAGAATTGTTACCCCTTACCACTAATTGACAATCTCTTTGACACCTTGGGAGGGGCCTCCGTCTTCTCCAAGATTGATCTAACCACAGGCTACAACCAGATCCGCATCAAGGAGGAAGACATCCCCAAGACAGACTTCCACACCAAGTACGGTTCCTATGAATGTGTGGTACTCAACTTTGGCATGAATAATGCCCCGTCCACCTTTGTAATCTTCATGAATGAACTGTTTGCACCATACATAGGCAAACATGCCCTAGTGCACCTGGACGACATTATTGTCTACAGACCCTTGGTGGAGCAGCACCACAAAGACCTCAAAGCAGTCTTTGATATCAAGGAACAACACAAACTGTTGGCTAAACCCTCCAAATGCCAGTTCTTCTGGGAGCAACTACCCTTCTTGGGACACATAGTTTCAAAAGACAGCATCAAGCCCAACAGTCAAAAGATACAAGCCATCTGCAAGATGCCACTTCCCAAGGACAAGTCAGAACTACGCACCTTCTTGGGAATGGTGGCCTATGTACAGCGCTTCATACCCAACTGTGGCATCTTGACTGCCCCTTTGTCCTCCATAAAAGGCACCAATTCCAAGTTTGTATGGATCCCCCAACGTGACCTCTGTTTTAGACATCTCAAGAAAAAGCTCACAACAGTGCCCATCTTACAATATCCCAAACAAGACAGAGAGTATCAGATGGAAACTGACGCCTCAGATGCATCCATTGGGGGAGTACTACAAATTAAGAATAGTGATGGTGATTTCCTGCCTGTAGCTTATGAGTTGCGCACACTGACAGAGGGCAAGTGTCAATACCCAATCCACGACAAAGAACTACTGGCCATTGTACACTGCCTAGTCAAATGGCGCTGTTACCTGGAACAGCAGGAAAAATTCACAGCACTAACCAATCACAAGTTGCTCATCTATTTCAAGACACAAGCAAACCTGTCACGCCGCCAAGTGCGGTGGATGGAAATCTTAGAAAGATTTAACATGCTCATCCAATATAAGCCCAGGCTGAGCTTGCCATGGCAGACGCCCTGTCCCGTCTGTATGTCCGCGCTTCTAGGGGAGAGAATGGGCTCAACCCAGACTGGCCTCTCCTAGTGCTACGTACAAAAGACAAATTGTTCCCTGCAGGCAC
This sequence comes from Entomophthora muscae, assembly GCA_014839935.2. Classification (NCBI taxonomy): domain Eukaryota; kingdom Fungi; phylum Entomophthoromycota; class Entomophthoromycetes; order Entomophthorales; family Entomophthoraceae; genus Entomophthora; species Entomophthora muscae. The sequence continues at coordinate 84,737 of QTSX02000041.1, read as the reverse complement.
AACCAATATCACCAAAGAAACTGTCATCAAGAATGAACACCTCTTTGCTGACGTATACAGGACTCTTCACAGAAAAAAGTCAGATGGCACAACCATTCCCTACATTCCCACACATCAACAAGTTGATACCATTCTTTGCTATCACAGAGATCTTGGACATGCTAAGAGCCAAAATCCTATAAAAATTCCTAAAGCATAAATCCTGGTGGTCAACCTTATACCGCAATGTCCAGGAAGTGTTAGAACAGTGCAAGGTCTGCAAAAAGCTTGCCAAAAGTGAGACCCCGCCTAATTCTGTACTCTACATTCAAACCCAACTACTGTTCAAAGTATGGGCTCTTGACATTGTGGGCCCTATGCCAGGAAAGCACAACGACAAAAAATACATCATCACAGCCATTGATTTTGCAACAAGGTGGCCAGTAGCCCAAGCGGTGAAAACACACACCAGTAACAATGTCTGAAAATTCATTGGCAAAGAAATAATCATCAGGTTTGGAAATCCAGAACTCCTGATAACTGATGGAGGGAAAGAATTGACCTCCAAAAACACCAACGTGTACCTTGCCAAAAATGAGGTCAAACACACTATCACAACACCATACCATCCACAGGCCAATGGACGCGTAGAGCGGCTTAATGGTAGCCTTGTGCAAGCCCTAGCCAAACTCACTGCCAGGAGACCTGAAGACTGGTATAAGCAGCTACCAACTTCATTACTTGTGTGCCAAACCCAAGTGAACAGATCCACCGGGAAAAGCCCATTTGAACTGATATACAGCACACAGCCTAATATTGTTCAAGCATTGACAGGACCCAAACTGGAAATTCCAAGTCAATTCCACCCTTGCTCAGATCCTCAAATAGTAGAGGCCAACAGCAAACAAGCAGCCAAAGAAAAGAAACGCTTACAAAAGACTTTTGTTTCCATCCACAATAGACATGAAGTCAGGGACAAAGTCTGGGTCATGAATGTTGACAAAAGCCAACTACAACCCAAGAAAGAAGGGCCAGCAATCATTCTAAAGGTAAACAACAATAACACTTACCTTGTGCAAGGGCTTGGGAAACTCAAGCAAGACAAAACCTTACACCACAACTGCCTACAACCCTGCAAAGCAAGACAAAAACAACAGGAGACCGCCCTGCCTGCCACCAAACAACAACTGATTCAATATGGCGCCTGGGCTCCTGACAACCTCCCTGACAACCTGCCCCCAGAGGAGGCCGACCTTCAGCCGGGGGGTGTCAAAACTGCAGGCTCAACCCTCCAGCAAGGTTTCAACCAAGCGGGTTTGTGACCTGCAATCTGATTATCTGGTCACCCAAAGCCAGACTAGGAAGTCAACTCAAATTATAAAATCCATCAACACAAACAGATGATGATCTTTCACCGTGGATACCTTGATTTGGCGCTTGACTTATTAACAGGATAAAGCCACCCCCTCTTCCATCCAGCCGTGTGATCACTAATCATGTTCCTGCTATCCATTGATTCACAATAGCTATATAATCATTATCTCTCAATAAAGATTATTATCTATCTTCTAAATATTTTCCCCATGTAACTCTGCTAAAACAGCACAGTTACAACATCTTATTCTTAACAAACTTGAGCAGATTTATTCTTTTTTTCTCTTCCTTTAATTATATCTGCTCTCAAGTTTCTAATTAATTGCTGTTCAAAGTAATCAATAAATGAAGCAAACATAGCTTTGCTGTCCTCCATATACTTGGTTTTTTGAGTGCCTCATAAATATTGCTGGGTTCTCCTTTTTCACCAAGCCAATGGCGTAAACTGAGTTGAAGGCCATCTTGGGCTCCTAGGAAGTGGATCCAGTAACTAGTCTACTGAGCTTAGTAAAGCTCTGAAGCTTTCTTTTGAGGTATTGCCTAAAATGGAAGAAGCAGTCATGAGGCTTGCTCTTAAATACTTTTTTAAGGGTGTTTTATTGATCAGGATCAGATCCAACAAGGAGATGGGTGTTAAAAGGCTCTTATGTCTCTTCAGAATCAGTCTTAATGGGTTTTTTTTACTTTTTCTGCTTGAGGGTAGAGGTGAGGCATTGGTGGGGGAAAGAGATCTACTTTCCCCTTTAGTATCTCCAAGGCATGAGTATGAGCATCCTCATTTTCCCCTTGTATTATAAATTAGACCATTAAGAGAACCTTATCACCATACTTCCCGGGAATGCACCAGAGCTGAGAAATTTTCTTGAGGCATGATGAGAAGGTCCCATCAGATAACCAGATATTAGCTGCCATCAATCTCTTCAGGATCTCCTGAGTGACATATCAACTTGTCCTCTTATGATCATCAGGGCTATCATCATGAAGGAGAAAAAATTTTCCTTGGAGTTGATTCTGCTCTTATTGAAGATAACCAGTTTCAGGAGGGAGGTGACACTTCTGCTCAAATTTTCAGACTTTCAGTGGTTGTCACTCTCATACTTTTGTAGTGATTCAAAATTACCAACAGCTATCTTCTGAAAATTGTTAAAGCTGTGAAGAGCCCTGGTGGCTATTTCCTGGGGAGTTATTCCCCTGTTAAAAGGCTGCCTCTGGTACAGGTACCACTTTATCAGGCTTTAGTAGACCTCATTTAGATCCAGGAATATAATCTTATTATTCAGCTTTTTGAACAGTCTGAAGCTAGTGATATTAAGGCAAGCTAGACAGGCCCTCACACTTGTAATGATGAAGCACCAGCTACTTATGCTTATCATTACAATTGAACATAAATCCATCATTATTAAATCCAGCACTGTCTCTTGATAACATTATTTATAAGGAGATGAGCAGGATATCTGGTGGTCAGAACTCCTCTTTATTGCTGCATATATTATTTAACTAGGTAATTGCCCCATCCAAGGACAGATATAAAGTAGAATTTAAAAAATCAATTAAATATATTTCATTGTACTTTTAGGCTGGGATTATTTATCAGATATTTCATTAAAATTCTATTTAAAATGCTTTCTTAAAATTAATTTTGATTATATTGATGAGGAGCGCCTTTTGGGGAAGCTTCAAATATGGAATTAGGAAATTTGAAAGTATATTTTATTGGATAATACTTTAGACTTATATAGACTTGACTGTGGCAAAGATTTAGTTGGATCAAACCTAGGGGTTGGTCATGTACGGATGGGTTTGAGTCACTTGATACTTGGACAGTCAGGTGATATTGCTTGGTTTCCTTTTCTGGTATGTCAAATGGTATATTGGAAGGGCACCAAATCAGGTAATGACTGGATGTTGAGTAGGTTGGCAGTAGCCAGAATACTTGTACATCCAGATCCTCAACAATATTTATTTAAAATTAAAATTACAATTCAAGTATAAACAAAAAATAAATCTAAATAAGTGGATGTTTACTATTAAGCTTAGTAAAGATAAAATAATAATTTAAATGATTTAACATTTGATTTTATAAATTTTGTATAAATATAGAGTTGATCTGTAACTTTAAAATAAGCTATTGGACATTAATATTTGCTTTGTATTTACATATATATGCTGTTTTTAGTTTTATATAACCAAGCTCTCTTTGTCAGTAAATTCAATCCTCAGCAGAGTTTTAATATCAAATCATATAAAAGTACTGTAAACAATTGATTGTGCCGCTTCCAATTTTAATACATACATTCAGAAGTTGGATAAGCTACAAAGATAAGCCACTCTTCAATAGTTGAATCATGTTTTGAAAATTAAGCAATTAAATAAATATTTATTATAGTCCAAGTGACTTATATTCTCACTTTGCATAATTTAGACCACACTCCACCAAATTCAACCTTCTTAATTTTAGCAAAAATGTAAATAGTTGAATTTAAGGATGTGTCAAATTGAGCTTTTGACTTGCTCATTGACTTTTAAAACTAAAATTTAAAGAAACATTGATTCAGTCAAATCCCTTACAGCTTGAGCCCAGTCAAGGTGAAATTACATCCAGCCATCCAGAAAGACTCACTTCTATATATATTAATTTTGTGATATCTTTCAGGATATTGCATCCAGGAAGAGGACCTGTTAAACTCAGCTGCTAATGTAGGTTGTTGGGAGGAGGGTAGAGCCCACCATAGGAGGGGTGCTAACTTGATGAGTTAAGATGATGAGCTTCCTACCAAGGCTCATGATCCAGCAAAGGAAACCATAGTGTTAACTAATCCAGCCAGGTTAATGTAGGCTATACCTGCATATTAGTTGGCAGAGGGATGTATTGGCACAGAGCTGGGGGCAAGCAGTCAGGTTTGGGCGTGAGTGGGTGGGGCTTTCATGTCAATCTGATAGGCTGGAAGATGGTTGTATCTTTCATATTATATGGAAGTGGGGTGCTTGTATCAAACTCCTTTATGAAAAAAATTTGGGTTTCTATATCTTGTCAGGCATACAAAGCAAAATATATTATCCAAGGCTAAATCCTTGTATTCCAGTTTGAGAGGATACTCTGATAAGTGTAGCAGGCTTTATGTTGCACCTGGTGAACAATAAAAAGTGGACTGGATTTCAGGGGCTTCCTCAGATAGGTGGGCTGATGGGCCAGAATTTTCTGTTGGAACAGTATGAAATGAAAAAAACCAAACTAAATACATAATAAAATATCAGAACCAAGATCAAATTATCTTTTTTATTTAAGAATAGTGATACACTTTTATGGGTTTTTTATGAATTTAAATAACATTATGTTTGCTAAGCTCTGCTTGGCTATATTAATATGTTAACTGAGTTTTGCTCAGTTCTTCTGGGCCAAGAGTTCCAGAGTCATGGTACACCTCATGATACAATATTTTCTCTTATGAGATTACATTAATCTGAAAGTCTGTTGATAGTCCAATAATAGCTTTGTTATTTAACATCATGTTCCCATTATTCATAGCTTCCGGTTCCAGGCAGGCATCAGCTGAGTTGTCTCTAACTTAACAAGTTGAGCTTATTTTGGAGTTGCTCCCTTATTGTTGAATAACCATAAAAAGTATGGCCAAACAGCCTCAATTTTAGCCCAATCATTATAATCAGCTTCAGAATTTAAAACTTCAGACTGAACAACAGTTTCCTTTTATGATGGCCTGTCAGCTATGACAGAAATTACAGTATGTTGGTTGAATGCCTTCATCAGTTTAGATTGATCAAATTGATCACTATCCTATGGTTTTTATTTTAAAGTGGTGAGAAACCAGTAAATTCCATCTGTAAATTGTCATGATTAATCAGTTTCAAACTGCTAGCTGGCCCTGTTTGCTCATTGGCTAGCCAAAAAAAACATAGTTAGGCAGCCCAAGCACCCACAGGATCCATGGACTCATTAGGAATGGTTCTGGGTTTGATTCTGATAACTGAAGTTTCTCCTTTTTTACTGGAGAAAAGATATTAACAAAAATATCCTAGTGCTCCAGGTCATACTCAGTGGTTTTAGTGTCACTAAAGTTTTAGATGTTTTAATTATTGTCCTCTAATATGTGAAGGTGTCTCTTCTTCATCTTCCTGACATTAGACAAACTTGTGCCCAGTTGGGCTCTTGGAAGGGCTGAGGGTTAGGTCTTCTTCACTGGACTTCTTTTCTGTAAAAAGAGCTCAGGAGTCTTCTTGGTGCGCTTGGTGGGCTTCTGGCAACAGTCTTGGTGGCCTTAGGGGCAGGCTTCTTGGATTTAGAAGGCTTGGCCCTCTTTGGTTATGAGGGCTGACTTAGGGGCATCTAGATAGCTCAAAGTTAGTATTTTTGGATGATAAAAAATATATGATTTATTAATAAAACTATTGTTATTTTCAGGATCTGAAATTCAGAGTGCTGTTAACTATACTTTATGAGTTTAAATGTTTTCAATTGTAGTAGTTAACTCTAGAATTATTTCAAAAGGAGTAAAAGTGGGGTTTCAATCAGACAAATAAGTAGTTTTTGTTTTTGCACTTCATTTGAGACTCCCTAAAAACATAAGCAAACATAGTGACATATTAAATTAGTTTGGCATTTTTTATAACTACTAGTATCAGCATTATTTACTAACCCTTTTTAAATTACAATATAAATTAACCCAAAAGGCTTGAAGCTTTACTATGTGTTAAAACGTGTATTTAACTTTTAAAACACTCATTTTAAGCAAAAAAATTACATTCATTAAAAAATTATGGTTTTTAAAGTAGAAAATTGGTTTTTAAAAATGGATGTTTGACTTCTGCACTTTTGATTATTAACACATATTGGAGATTATTTAGTAAAATATTAAATTTCAATAATAATTTAAAATATTTTTATCAATAAATCAGTGCAATATGAATATTGATTTCAAGCTTTTTTGATTTACACACTCTATCTCTCTACTCAGTAGTTCACTAAGTAATCAGATAAAAATTCTATAAGCACTTTTTTATATACATTAGTTTCCAAAGCTATAGCGCTAAGTGAAATCAACTCAATAAAAAAATAAAAAACCAATTAATTTATATTATTTAACAATATATTTGGGTACACTTTAATTTGTTTACATCTGAGTAGACTTTGCTTAGCACCATAGCTTTGAAAACTACTATTATAAAAATCAGTAAAAATACAGTAGTTTTCAAACCTGTTGCGATAAACAAATGATTTACATGTGATTCTTAACCTTTATGATAGATTTTAGTTTATTTGGTCAATTATGATATGTTTCTGAAGCTTTTAAGATCAGTTAAATAGCAATAAAATTAATATTAACTGATATTTTAATTTTTGATTTCAGGGTCTCCAATGTTAAATTGAAAAGGCTTCCTGACTTTAATTTCTGAAGTTTTGAGTTTTCCCCTCTATTAAACAGGGTTAATAATGTCTATTTTAAAATCCAGATTAAAGTAATCTGTATCTTAAATTACATTAATTTGGGCACTTTGAAACTGTGTTTTATATTTTAGCTACTAATAAAAACATTTAGAAAAAGTCAAAATCAAGAAAAATATATAAAAAATTGGTAAATGTTTAATTTGAAAAAAGTGTAGGGATCAAAAAATCTATTGATTTGGAGATTTTGCTCCCCACACTTAAATTTAGGCACTTTCTCATATTTTGTGGTCAATTTTGAGTAGCTCAGGCCAATGATTTCATAAAGTTCTTCAGGAGCTTGTCATATGGTTTTATATTCATTTTGGAAAGTACTCTACTGCTGCCTCTAAAATTGCTCAGATATTTGTGATATTTTTAACACTAAAGGCAGCAAAGAGGCCAAAAACACATTTAATTGCTTTTCTTCCTTGGCACTAGTAAGAAAATAGGAATTCAATCCCTTCTACAATGCTCTCATGCATCATCCATATACTGCTGTTAACCAGGCAGCATTTTCTCCCTTCATTGAGTACTTTGAAACCCAATGAGTTGGATTATTCCAGGGAGCACACTTTATCAGAAAAGGTGGTGAATCAATAAACTGAAACTGATTCAAGCAGTTCAAAGTCAGCTTGTTAAATATCACTTCTACTCTTTAAGGGTGTTACAGTCAATTTTCCACAAGCTTCTGGGTCAAGAAGCCCAAGTTTAATAAGATTATGGTACATCTAAAAACAAAATATTCCATCTTCACCTGTCTTTTCAATGTATTTATAAAGAATAAGAATGCCCATACAAGTAAGCCAAGTCTGTGGTCAAGTACCATGACATAACCAAGGCAGTCCTTGTCTACTATCCCAAGGATAGAAAGTTTGAACATCTTCAGGACATCTCTGTTGCTCTTTCAACTAATTACATAGCCTTTTTGCAATAAATACTTCTTTTATTTCTATTTTTTATTTAATTTTTATATTTTAATCTTAATTTTGTATTTATTCATTGTATATGTATAGTATAGTATATAGAGAATATATATTATAGCTTAAAGAGGCTTATTTTGAAACACTTGACTTTAGAGCTTTGTGCGTCCTTGTTACTAATGTAAATTTTGAACCTAAATGTAAAAACATGGGATTGTCAAATCCTTGGTCCAAATTTTGAATCACCTTAGCAGAATGGCCTTTTTTAATTAAATTGAATTTTTTGTATTTTTATTTGAATTTTTAAAAATCCGGGAACTCATAGACACTTTGCAAATTTCAAGTTGAACTTCATATTTCCAATGGACAAAATGAATTAACTGGAAACAGATTTGAAGCATTCAAATCCATCAATAATTTTCATTAAGTTTATTATGTTTTTGGAATTGCAGGATTTTCAAATCCAATAACTAATTTTCAAATCATAAATGAATGCCACTAGTAAACTCACATATTAATTGCGGGAACTGAAATCCAAATTGAATGTACATTAAAAAATAGGACAAATTAATCCAACTCAAGAAGCTCCACTCTGGATAAAATCAAATGAAAAATTCAATCTCAATAACCATGTTTAGACATAAAAATTGATTAAACTTTAAAATTACCCAAACCTGGAAAGGATACAATTTTATACACTTCAAATCACAGATATAGAAATTTTGCTACTATTCAAGGCAAAATAAAGAGAAAACAACTCCCCACAACTAAACTTAAAATCTAAATAAATACATACTTAATCTAAAATATATTTTTATTTTATTTTTATGGACAGACAATCCCATTCCCAACCAGCTCCTGCACCAGCCTGTGGGGCAGACTGTCCACAAGGGCGTCCTAGAGGGTCCAAAAATAGACCCAGAACACAACTTGAGGGGATTCATACCAACACACAGGCCTCTCAAGGTGTCAGCGCCAGTCAACTACCTCCCACATCCTAAGCCAGAACAACCAGCTTGAATCCCAGGCATATGCCATTCTCAAGGCCTGCTACCATAGTATCACATGCCAAGTTCATTAGGAATAATGAGGTTACATACACTTCTACTGTATACCCAGTTGTCACCTGGTCCCGCACTCTGGATCCCAGAGTTACCACTGCATGCCCCTGCATTTTTGATACATCATATGAGCCATTGACCACCACCAAAGAGCAATCTGCACCTGTGATGTATTCCATTATTGAAGGAGCCACCGCAAGCAAGAGTGATACACCTTCTACATGAAGGTCCCCATCATGTGTGTTGAGCCTGATAGCCAGGATGCCATGGTACCTGCCAAGTGCTAGCGTTGGTTGACAGATAGTGAGTGTGAAGCTCTCCTCAACTGCTTGAACAAGGGAATAGCAGTTTGGGATATTGCATCCCAATTTGATATCACAGCCAGATATATTGGTGACCTCAACACAAAATACAGTGACACCAATTGAATTGCAAGGTCTGCCAAGGCTAAGTGGAAGCCCAAACTACTTCAACCCATGCACATTGATACAATCAAGCAGTGGGTATCCAAGAATTGCCACCTGGACTCACTTGCTGTCTAATCAATGCTGGTCATGGAGTTTGGGCTTTCTGTCTCCAAAACCATGGTTGATTTGGGCTTCTCTTGGAAAGTAATGGGGATATCTCCATACAATAGAAATAGCAAGAAGACCATTGAGAATTGACACATTTATGCTGAGACCTATCTGGCTCTAAAGCAGACTGGCAACGTACAGTTCTTCTATATAGATGAATTGTTGTTTTCCTCCTCACTCAGGTCTAGGCATAGGTGGGTCAAGAAGGGGTCCATAGATGGTGTAGCACATTGTGCAGCTGTCTGTTCCCAGACATATTCTATGGTAGCACTTCTTGGTCCTTGCAGATTGGACCAGTATCAAATGATTAAGGGCTCCCATAATAGTAGGACATTCCTTGATTTTCTCCAACTGTCAAGGAGTATCTCCGGATCAATTACAGCATCACAACCAATATTGTTGTGTTGGATAATTTCAGGCTCCACAAAGTGTATCTGGTTGATTCCAAGTTCCCCCCATCAACAAAAATAACCACACCTCCAGCCACTGGCTTGCTGACTATCCAATGAGACTCCTTTTTCTCCTGCCCTATTCTCCATTTTTGAATCTAACTGAGGAGGTGTTTGGTTGCATCAATAATAAGGTGAAGAAAGGCCTCCCTCAAGGCACCAAAGATCTCTTCAACATTCTTGAGGTCAGTGTAAATTCACTGCCACCTTTGGCCTTGGATCAAACCACTTTTCCCTGCTGCACCAAAAAAGGGCCAAAAATAACAGCCAAGCCACTTAATTATCTAGGAGATTTAGCCCATACTGTTGATGAGAGATTTGTCCTGGCCTACCCTGCAGATCTCCTGGCTCTGGTTGTCCTGGCCTGGGAAGAAACGCTGATCAATTTGGACTATTTGTTGGCATGGTGTTGCCCTCTCTTAAAGACTATCAGGAGTGCCTAATCAAACAATGCCACATTGACAACCAGAAAGTCAAATGAATCTGAACTGGTTGAGGCCCATTCCAACCAATCAGGTGGATCCGCGGAAATTATCCTGAAACCCTCCAGCACCCCTGGCTCTGGGCAGCAAAATTTCTCTCTTGGCCAATCAGATGCATTATCAGGGGTCATAGATTTCTTTCTGCAACTCTCCCCCTTTTTACAATGCCAGGGGACTTTGAGTCCCCTGCTTGTCAATTTTCCAAAATCATTAAACTCTGGAAACAGTTGCCTATACTTTGCTATTTAAAATTGGTTGACTTTACTCTGGAGTCTTCTGTATCTTTAATCAAAGTGTTAGTAAATTTCATCTTAAGTTTTACCTTAGTGCTGTCCCTTTCAAACCTGGCCGTCCTTTTGAAGCCTTTAATCATAGGCTTTTACTTATTTGTTGTGTCTTTGGTTTACACTTTCAAAAACCCAGTTCAAATCCCAAATTTCATTTAAAATTCCCTATAAATCTTACTCTAAATTTGATATTTTACTTAATTTTATTGATTTTGAACCCGCTCTTCATCTTTACAACTACCCAAGCTACTCAAAGCCATTGCCAAGGTCCCCAAGTGATTTCTGCTGCTCTTTACCCAGTTTCTTTTGTGGCTGCCCTACCCCTCAAAATTTATATTACTCTGAGTCATAAAAATTGCACTGTTAGACCTCAAATTTTGTGGCCTTTGCAACTATGATCCTCTTAGCTTTAAAATTTGTGATGTTCACTTTGGCCTTTTGTAATCCTCCTCTGGACAATTTCCCCCAATCTGTGGTCTCAATTTTCTACTTCTGCATGCCTTGTGGGTGACAACCCCTACAGTCTCCTGCACCTCCCTGGTGAGCTTCTCATTTTGGGAGAGACAATTGTCAAGAGTCTCACTTGTGATGATTTGGACTTTCCCACTGTAGACGCTGTACCAGCTCCCTTGTGGGAGGAGGTACTGATGCCCTCTGTCCTTAGCTTGCCTGGAGACAACTTGGTGTCCCCCAAGCACCTGGAAAGTTGCCCTCAGTTACCACTTGCACGCCCTGGCTGCTTACTGGATTGGTGTTGATGGGATTGAATGTGTATTTTCTTCAGCTGTCCCCAGCGTCCTCTCTATGGTCCCCCCTCTGAGCAGCTATCCTAGTACTCCACTGGGTGGCATCCTGGTGGTTCATCTTGCCGGTATAGGAGCCACAATTAGTTAGTTTAGCCCCTCTCTCTCACAGTCAGTGTCAGGATTGACAATTCTTTCCCCCTGGAAACCTAGGCCCAAGAGTGGGATTCAAACCCTGACCCTTGATTCCTGCAGGCTGCCAGTCCCATGGACCAAGGGCCCACCTGCCTGTGTTTTCCTGAGACTGAGCCTCTGCAAGCTGAAGCCCTTGCTAAGTCCCAAAGTCATAATATCAGTGCAGGTTTGACTATGGTGGTGCCCAAGGAGGAGCTTGTCAAATTGCCTAATGAAGGCAGAGAAAGTTCCTCTGTGAACTTCATGAACTTGAAGTCCTCTCAGGTAGCCAATAAGATTCAATTTCCAAAGAAAAACACAGGCTTTAAGCCCAACCCTGTGACTAGAGCCCAAAATCAAGAAAATTAAGTGACCAATTTGGACATTCTGACCAATGGGAGAACACCCAGCTGAGGTGCCATTTTTCTGCTCATGTACCTGGGCCTCCTGGCCACCTGCCTACATTTTTTGCAATATTTTAATGAAGCCATTATGGAAAATACTCAGTCTGGAGGCAGGATGCTATATATGCCTATAGATTTCGCGCTCAAACCTTATTGCCATTTTTGAATAAAGGTTATGTTATTTTGACTTACACAGCTACTTCCTTATTTTGTAGTTGCCATCTATCAATTCAGTACAAGATCTCCTGGCCCTCTGCCCGCAGATTTCTGTCCTCCAGGTGTTTCCTTTGGCCCCGTTCACTTCACAGATTATCCTTTGAAACCTGAATAATAGGACTACACCCCGGAGAAAATACTCAAACTAAATCCTTTGGCCCGCATACAATCTGCAGTTAGATACAAATATCAAGGCCTATGGATATTCTCAACACCCAAATTGTTTAGAGGAAAGTTCAACTACATTCCTTTTTACAAACTCCGCATAGAACTGCTTGTGACCCACAGTCCTATGCCCGCCTCCTCACCCAACCTCCCAACTGACCACACTGACAAGCTATTTGGGATTGTGTACATCACCCTCATAGGGGTGATTGACACTATAATCCTGGCCGCTGACCCGTGGTCCTGGGTGGGGAAGTCCTTCTCCTACCTTTTTAAGTTAGCTCTTCTCTTGTGATGGGCTTTATCTGCAAAAACCCGGCCTGAGTGATCCCTGAAACTGACAGGCCACCCGCCCAAGACTGGATCCCTGACAGTCAATCAGTTTGCAATGCCACCTAATGTGGTGGCAGCTTTTTACAAGCACTTGTAATTCTTCCTCCCTAAAGCCCTCAACTCCAAGCCAATTAGATAAATAGGCGCTCTGGATTTTATTTGTTTTTATTTTTATTTATTTTTGTTTTTATTATGACTCAAAAATTATTATTTATATATAATGATGTGATGTTGAATTGTATTATAGACATATAAGAATACATGCAAAATTTAAGTAAAATTAATTTTACTAGATATGAGGACACATTTTTATTATAATGCACCAAATATTGTATTGACTGTAGATCTAACAAATAAATAAATTAAAAAAGATAGAAATATACTAATTTTATTTGAAAAATGTGAACCCTTTTTAATGCAATGGCTGTTTTTTAAAAGCCGCAGATTGGACCTTGTGAGTCATCACCTGATCCTTATTGATTCAGTGCCACTATAGTCATATGGCATGAAAATCAATGACTTTCATGTATCTCTTACTAATTAGTACTTATGACGCAGGTTGAGCATAGCAAATCTATTTATCAAATCATATTAACAGGGAAAGGTAATTTGAGTTCTAAACAAGCAGTTGTTTAAACATAAGTGGAGCAGGCAGTTTGATTTAGATAATTAGAGCTCTTGTTGTTTGACTATGTAATATACAAACCTGTACTTGGCAATCAACTAAATAAACAAATTATAAATCATATTTTATTATTTCACATGTTTGCTTACTATAACTACTGTCTTATAATATATTTAGATATATTACTATTATAATAAAAAATAAAAAAATTAAAATATAATAAATTTTTATTGTGCAAATGCAAACATGCAAGGGATGGGTTATTTGGGGGAGCTTTACCCCAAAATACTGTCTCCTGCAAAAGCCATTAATTGAGACCACATACTCTTCTGTACGTAGTGGATGATGCAAGAGCCAATTGCAAGTGGGGTGGCACCCTGCACCCTGGTGATTGCCAAACACTTAATAAAAGGGAGTCAGGTAAGCAAATCAATTAACAGGTTCTTTTTGGGAGGCACATAAAACCCATACAGCAATGCCAGTGCAAAGGAGTCATACAGGACGTGCTCAACTGTCCTATACCCTCACAGTGTCTTCTGGCGTTCTAGTGCTAATTAGCATATATCAAGTTGTATAGATACATCCTACAACTTTTTAACGTTAGTTTTTAATATGAAATGTAGCAGGATTCTAGGTATACTGCAACGTGAGCCCTTTGAGAGGTATATATTTCCAAAAACGTAAAAAAATTCTTATATATTTAAACTAACCTATTTATGTAGGATGTGTTGGAGAATTTTAAGATGGTTCCAGGGGGCACCTGGCTTGTATCCTCCCCCCATGCTTTGGTGAAAGATATCAATAAATGCTTGAATTTATTCACAAGGCTTGGGTCCCTAACTTTATTTGATAATGCTTTGAATAATTCATTGAAAATTTCAGCTTTAATAAATTCAGTTCCTATTATAAAGTCTGTTTTCTTGAGATTCTTTTCATATTCATTTTTACTTGAAAACGAGAATCTTTCACAACATTCATATATGTATTCATCAAAGTTTATTTTGATATTCACTTGAATTTCATCCATTTCTTTGAAATTTCTTATTATGCCTAAATCATAGGCTTCCCTGACCCACAGCAAGCACCCTGCAGGTGGCAAATATTCATTATTCTTTTCTTTCTTATTTAAAAATTTGCCCATGTTCATTTGGATTATTTTATTTATTTCATTTTAATTTATTTGCTTTACAGGGGCTACCAGTGATTGGTAACCCCCGTAAAACCAACTGGGCGTAAAGGCCGCCACTTCAGCAACCTTGTCCCCATTCCTAGTTATAACTAGAGTAAATATAACAAAACATAAAAAGACTTACTAATTGTTTCCCCTGTGGCCCCCTCAGCCACAGGTGCCCCTTCAGCAAACTTCATGAGTGTTGGCTGCTCTTCATTTGTTTTTCTGGGCTTGATCTTCTTTATTTTCTGTGCAACTTGTGCTTCCTCTTGATTTCCTTCATTGGATAAATTTTCATTATTTCTTGAAGCGCTTCTGCTTCTTGAGTGTTCTTAATTTCTTTCATTTTCATCTGTTTCCATTTGAATATTTTAATTTCCTTCATTTTTATTTGATTCTTCTTCATTCCATTCATTTTTATCATTTCCTTTGAAAATTCAGCTCCCTCAATCAATTTGAATTTTTGAGTATTATTTCTATTATTTTTTTGCAACTTCCATAAGTTATAACTTTCATTGTTGAAATTCAATGTTTGAGTATTTTCCTTTGTAGATTTAAAACTGTTTCCTTGTGTTCTTCTTTGACTATTGTTCCCAAACTATTCTTTGCAATTTTTTTTGGCTGGACCAAAGCCCTTCCTTCATTTCCCAACTGATTAACCATATTTCCCTGATATTCTGTTCAAGATTAACAATCTTTTGAAGCCTTCCTCCAATTTATTGATGAGGGTATAGATAGCAGACATGTTGTTTGAATTACATCAAAAAAACTGGCTTTATAGTACTACCATCAACGCATGATAATAAAATTATAGATAATAGTACATTTTATTGACAATTATTGCAAATAATAAATAACTTGCAATGTTATATAAAAAAGAATAACACACTAAAAAACATCATAATTGCATTAAACTAGCCACCTGAATTAGAACATGTAGATTATATTTTATGGTATGTAACTTTTTTATTTGAAACTAGTAATTTAATGATATCTCACATTTAATTGTGAATTTTTTTGTTGCAACCAAGTTTCTAGACTCACCCGCTAATGTATCTTACAATACACAGGGGGCGCTTGATGAGTTGCCCCTTGATGTATCTAACGTTATGGATTAGTCTGATGACAGTATTGACTGGCGGGTACTTCATCCTAATTAGGAGTGTTGCCAATTTGACCTTCTGATCCCTGCACAAGTTATGTCTCAGCTCCAAACCCTACATTAAAATCCCCACTATGCCACCCCTTGTGGTCTTGTGGCTTCCCCATATAGTATATTAATCACAATATTCTACAATAAACGACACCTTATTCTTATTATTCTGTCCTTTCCTATTAGACTGTTGTCTTCCCCAATTCCAAGTACTGAACTCTCATTGGTTCAGTTGCAACATTTTATTGAATCTTAACTATACTAAGTTGTATTGCCAGTAATGTTGATTCTGTGTTATGTGCATAACTCATTGCATTTTGCATAATAAAATTCATTGTAAACTTGTCATTTTTCTTTTTAATTTTAAAATTGGGCTGTGTCTATATTCAGGAGCCATTAACACTTATTACAAATATTGATACATAGTGTCATTTTAAAGCCTTCATATTTACCTATTGATAATGATTCTGTAAAATTTAAGGTAGATTTTGTGAGATAGTAATAATTTAATGGATAAATAAACTACTGTTTATTACCATTAATTGGCTGATTTTCTTTTCTTTGGCAATTGTGCATTTTCTGATAATTATGTGCTGATATCCCATTGGTTGGTTTCACATCCTATCACACAGGCAATAGGAAACATGGTTGCCACCCCAACCACATCCAGTCTTGGGGTGGCAACCATGTTTTCTATTGCCTGTGTGATGGGATGTGAAACCAACCAATGGGATATCAGCACGTAATTATCAGAAAATGCACAATTGCCAAAGAAAAGAAAATCAGCCAATTAATGGTAATAAACAGTAGTTTATTTATCCATTAAATTATTACTATCTCACAAAATCCACCTTAAATTTTACAGAATTATTATCAATAGATAAATATGCAGGCTGTAGAAATGACACTATGTATCAATATTTGTAATAAGGATTAATGGCTCCTGAATATAGACACAGTCCAATTTTAAAATTACAAAGAAAAATGACAAATTTACAATGAATTTTATTATGCAAAATGTATTGAGTTATGCACATAATATCTAAACATCAAGATTTAACGTCTAATTGCAATATTCTAATGCAATATTTACATTTGTTGGTCTTTGCTTTATCATTGATAATGATAAAATTATTATGCAGCTAATTATATGTTACTGCATTAAATTTACATCATTTTATTAATTATAGTGAATATCAATAATATAAAAGAATATATTATTAATTATGAATTGGAAGAAATAATATCAATTCTAATAATTTGTCACAAAGAAAAGTTTTATTTTACTCATCAAAGGACAAGTAGGGGAGGATTTGGGCAGAATGTACAAGCCATCATCTGCGCCTGTGAAAGAGAGCCATCAGAGTTAGTGGGAAGGAAATAGGTGATGGTTTGGGAGTCAGGGTTGGAAGGCGGGTGGCTTGATGGTGGGTTAGGGAGGCAGGGTTTGTTGACTGGGAAGGGGCAGCAAGAGCTGATTGCTTTAATTGCTTGAATTCTTCTTCTGTCACATATGCAGGCTTGACAAAACAAATGGATGGGCGTGAGGGAGGCAGGAGTTTTTTCTGGACTTATTACTATCACTTATGTTGAAAAAAAGTTCCCAGAATTGCCTGCCAATGTATCTCACAATAGACAGGGGACGCTCAATGAGCTGTCCCTTGACATGTCTAATGACATGGACCAATCTGATGGCAATGTCAAACTGCAGACACTTTCTCCTAATTAGAAGCGCTATCAATTAAACCTGCTGATCCCACACAAGTTATTCCTTGGCTCCAATCCTTACATAGAACATGCTGTCATGCCACCCCCTTGTGGCCTGGTGGCTTTCCTCATATAGTATATTAATTACAGTATTCTATAATAATCAAGACCTTATTCTTATTATTCCTGTCCTTTCTATTAGACTGTTGTCTTCCCCAATTCAAATACTGAATCCTCATTGGTTCAGTTTTAACAGTGGTAGCAGCAGTAGGTTCACAACCTACCTAAAGATAAAACTCCCCCAAGGAAAGACAGAGTACAGGCTGTATGGCTACTCCTCATCAAGAAGCCTCCCTGCCAATCTCCAAGGGAGACATCCCCAACGGGTACGTCATTTATCAAGATCAACTGGTACTTACAAGTGTGTACAACCAACTCTGTCTTGGGCAGCGCAAAGCTAGTGTCACCCCACCCCAGTCAGATCTGTCACAATGCATGCTCAACCTCCAGTTGGAAACCTTTGTGGGTGGCGTGGAAGGGGCTGACATTGTCAGTTGGCTTCACTCCACTGAAACCCACCTCTATGTATGTCAGGTACCTGAGCCTATGTGGGTTGCCACTGCTTCAGGCCGCCTTACGGGACCTGCTGCAGTTTGGTTCACCACCTGGGCCAGTCAAGAGATGGAAATTACCTGGGCGTTGTTCAGGGACGCTGCAAAGTCCTGCTACAGTGAGACTTTCTTGTCCATTGTGGTAGGACTCCCCTCCAGGCTATCAAACAGACTGGGTCCCTTCCTGAATACCTTGCTGCTGCCCCAGAACCTGTGACTGACAGGAATGTCATGCTTCTTACCTTGATAATTAATGGGTTAAACCCCCATATATGCAAGTGGGTTCCTTCAGGTTGTTGCACCTCCATCAATGACTTTTATAAAGCCATTGTGGAGGCTAATAATCAGGCTTCAATGGGTTTCTGCTGCTCCAACAACAAACTGCTCCAACCTCGTCCCGCACCTGGCAGTGTTCACAACCAAGTAGGTTACTGCCAGCCACACCAACAGGAAATGGGGTTAAACGCCCCTGCAAGGGGGAACTCCAGTTAGCACAAATTAAGGACCCAGGAAAAGCCTGGGGGTTGTAGTTACGAGAGGTTCTACAACCCCACTTGACCCTCACTATCAATCCCTCCTAGAAAAGAACCCCTGTGACTACAACCTTCACAAAGTTGAAACCCTTGACGTCTTCCAAGTTCACAGCACAACCCTATACTTCAAGCCAGTCACTCTCTAAATAAAGTAACTTGCTTGGCCTATCCCTTTTGTTTCTGTGGGAACACCCACAAACTACTGATAGATACTGAGGATAATCACACTATGGTTAATCAGACGTTTGTAAACACTCAGCAACTAGCCCAAGTGCCAAGCAGGTTCAAGGCAGTACAAGTGGCTGACTCCCAAAGAGTGACAATTACCCATGAGACGGTACCCTTCTCTGTGAGAATGGGGAACGTCCAGGTTAAGCTCTCTGGACCCATCATGGAAGGGCTCAGCCACAATGTTATTGCTGGCCTCAACTGTCTTTGCCACAACCAACCCTACATTGACTGGGATATGTCTGTGATCACCCTCAATAGGAATGGGGTTGGTTTTCAGATATGTTCTGTCAAAATGAGCAAGTTGCTTCACAATACTGTGTTTGTTAGAATAACAGAAACAAGCTACTATGATTTTAAGGGGAGAAACTGGACTTCAATCAATGCTCAGTCAAAGTTATCTGTGCAGAACCACCTGCAGCCCTCCCCTTGACTACTCCACCTCCACTAGCAAGTGCCGCTCTCCTCAAGGAGTATAAGGACGTTTTTCAGTGGAACACTGGACCAACTACCCCCCTCCCCAAAAGATCCAGCATGCGGTACAACTACAAGGGTTGCTTCCCAAGGCACGCCCCCTTTATTGCTTGACACCAAAAGAAGATCAAACCCTCTGACAGCACCTCATAGACGCACTTGATAAGGGCTTTATACGCCTCTTGCTTTTGCCATATGGGGCTGCTGTCTTCTTTGTAGCCAAGAAGGACGGGTCCCTTTGCTTTGTCAAAGATTACTGCGCCCTAAACAAAGTGCCTGTCAAGAACAAGTACCCCCTGTTGTTGATTAACAACCTGTTTGACACACTTGCAGGTGTGAAAGTCTTTAGCAAGATTGATCTCACCGCAGGGTACAACCAGGTCCACATTGCACCAGGGGATGAGGCAAAAACTGCCTTCTGCACACGCTACAGGTTGTTTGAGTGCCAGGTCATGAACTTCAGAATTACCAATGCTCCTTTCACCTTTGCCATGTTAATGAACAAAGCATTTGAGAAATTGATTGGAAGGTGTGGTTATGTACCTTGACAACATTATTGTCTTTAGTCAAGATCAAACCACGCAACTCCAACACTTCTGTGCCATCCTTGACAGCCTTTGAAAAAACCAGTTTGAGGCTAAGCCCTTCAAATGAGAATTCCTCAATTCAGATCTCTTTTTTCTTGGGCACACCATCTCTGCCCAAGGGATAAAGCCTTCCCTGCCAAAATCAAGGCAATCACCAACATGCCACCTCCCATCAATGTTGGTCAGGTGTGTACATTCCTGGGCATGGTTGACTATGTGTTTAGATTTATCCCCAATTGCAGAGAACTTATTGCACCTCTCACTGAGCTCCTAAACACTAAACAGTGATTCCATTGGACTCCTGCCAGAGATCAAGCCTTTGAGACGTTGAAGCAGAAGCTTATAACTGCACCTGTATTACAGTTTCCCAATTGGAACCTCCAATACAAACTTGAGACTGATGCCTCTGACAGGACCATAGGGGTTGTGTTACAGGTAGAAACTGATGAGGGTGTCTTTCTTCCTGTGGCATACAAATCCAGGAAGTTCACTGACTCAGAACAATGTTACCCAATTCATGAAAAGAAGTTGGCGGCAATTGTGCACTGCATTGAGAAGTGGCTCTGTTACTTATAAGGGGCCAACTTTCCCCCCTGTGTTCTGACAGTGTCAGGGATCCACTCATTGGGAAGTCTCTCTCCAATTGAATGAAGGAGAGATCCCAAGTTGGATTTGACCAGAGTGGACCCTATTGGAATCCCTATCAAAAACATGTGCAAGAGATGATCAAATAAGCAAAATCTCCCCAAAAAGGGAGTGAAGTGGTTTAACAGGTAATAGACGCTGGTATACCCCAAGACTAACCAGGGGGCCTTGGGGTGGATTATGGGAGGGAATTGTGCTGTTTCTATGTATGGAGAATGGCGGCAGCGTGGACCAAAACAATACCAAATTGAATCTTCTGATTTATCTGTGGGGGTTGGTTTGGGAGTTTTGAAGTTCACATTGGCTTGCTCATAACTGATTAACACACAAAAAGCCCATACAAGTAAGATGAACTTCATGCTGTTAAAGGGGGAACCTTTTGAATCTATTATTCAAGTTTAGATTTTTAAAAACATAGATTTATTGGGTTGATAGAAATAAGATAAATTGTTGGAGCAATTTGCTCAAAGGAAAATATTCAGGATAAATACTGAAGTAAATTGGGGGAGGAAACATAGTGATTACCAGGCAGTCCTGCAATTTTAAGGTGAAAATTATTGCTTTGCAGGTCTGCAGCAGGCTGCAGCCTGCAATACAAGAAGAAGAAGTAATTTGGGTTACTGCATTGAAGTGTTCTTCTGTGCTGTGATTGTGGTTGTTTTTTGGGTCTGGATGAATAGTACTTCTTTGGCTTGGTTGATTTGAATCCACTTATTGGCTTGCTGGTTCCCTTAATATTGTTGGTATGGAGTTTAGCATTTAATTTTTGTTTGATTGGTTAATTTGGGGGTTTCAGAGCTCATTTTAACGCTCTTCTGTTGCTGTTGTTGTGTCTTTCATCAGTTATCTGAGTTTTCAAACTTATAATAGAATTTATATTATTAGAATCCTTAAATCTTTTGCTTTTTCTTTTGATTTTGATTTTGATTTTACACTCAATAGAGCATTTGTTGATCAATTTTAAATATGTATTTGACTCAATCTCCTTAATTGACCCGTTATTAATCTTATTTCTTGCTTTCACATTTAAAAATGCTGTTTCAGTCTCATTGTTCCTAATCTTTTTTCCAGTCTTTGATTGAGTATTTGTGAAAAGGATAGAATCCCTTACAGACAGACCACAAGTTGTTCCAATATTTCAATATGCAGTCCCACTTGACACACCGCCAGGCAGGCTGGGTAAAGCACCTATCTCCTTACCAGTTGTGTATCAAATACAAGCCTGGGAAAGAGCTTGTCACAGCAGATGCCCTCTCAAGGCTATATATGGTGTCCATCACTGGGGACAATGGTTTGGACCCCAATTAGCTAATGCTTTACCTCTGCCCTGAAGTAACCTGCTATGAAGGCCTTAATTTGGTAACCATCTCCAAACTGAAGGACAATGAAAGTCAGTTCACCATCAATGCAGGCAATGTCTGCTGCTGCGCGGAGAAAGGAGAAAAGACACCCTATATTCCCACCACACAGTGAAGTGACACCATACTGCACTACCACTGCACCTTGGGCCATGTCAGAGGATGCAACCTCTTTGAAATCATGAAACGTAAGGTTTGGTGGCTGCATATGCGCCAGGATATCCTGGATCTCCTCAAAACATGTGTGCTGTGTGAAAAGAATACGTCCAAACCTGCACCTCCCAAGTCTGTCCTACCCATTAAGGCTATGGAACCCTTTGAGTAGTGGACTCTCAAGATTTTTGGACCTCTCCCTAAAACAGACTTGGGAAGAAATACATCATCACAGCCATTGACTACTTCACCCGCTGGCCAGCGGCGTGGGCAACCACTAATCACACTGCCACCACCATCACCCACTTCATTGGCAAAGAAAATGTGGCCTGCTTTAGGCAACCCAAATGCCTCATTACAGATGGTGGCCCTGAGCTTGTTGGGCATGCCATGAAGGCATACTGCGCCAAGAATTCCCTTCAGCAAATAGACACAACCCCATACCACCCGCAAGCCAATGGATGCGTGGAAAAATTAATGGTTTGCTGGCCCAACTGATTGCCAAACTCTAACAAGAACATCCCAATACCACGTGGACTGAACACTTGCCCACTGCTCTATTTATCTTGCAAGAAAGAATCAACACAAGCACCAGGTTTAGCCCCAGCAGTCTGGCCTTTGGGACGCCCAACAGCTTGGCAGGAGTAGAACAAGGAAAACTACAATCCACAGTATCTGCAAAACCCTCTTGTTGTCTACCCCTTCTCTGAGCCAGTGGCGCGCCAAAGCCTGAGAAATTGAGCACAAATAAATTGAGGGAGGGACAAAACACCTCAAAGCCAGATACGCTGTAGGTGACCCTGTCTACACCTTCAACCCCAATTCAGCTAAGTTAGAACCCAACCACTCAGGGCCCTTCAAGATAGCTGCGTCCTATGACAACCACACCTATTAACTTGAAGATGCCCAAGGAAACACCAAAAAGCTTCACCATAATTGCTTGCGCCCCTGCCGCGCCATCCCCACACAAAAGTTGTTTGTGCAGACCTTCCCATATCTCCTGCAAACTCTGATCCTGGTGTCTGGCAACAAGCAGGGGGCAAGAGAGGTGTTAAAATCAAGTTCCCAGACTTGCCTGCCAAAGCATCTCACAATAGACAGGGGACGCTCAATGAGCTGTCCCTTGACATGTCTAATGACATGGACCAATCTGATGGCAATGTCAAACTGCAGACACTTTCTCCTAATTAGAAGCGCTATCAATTAAACCTGCTGATCCCACACAAGTTATTCCTTGGCTCCAATCCTTACATAGAACATGCTGTCATGCCACCCCCTTGTGGCCTGGCGGCTTTCCTCATATAGTATATTAATATCAGTATTCTATAATAAACAAGACCTTATTCTTATTATTCCTGTCCTTTCTATTAGACTGTTGTCTTCCCCAATTAAAATAATGAATTCTCATAGGTTCAGTTGCAACACTTACATAGAAGATGATGAGATCTGATAAGTCCTGGAAAAATATGGAAGGGAAAAGCTTATACCTCTTCTCAATTTGGGAGCAAAGTTCATTGTAGGTGGCAGGCTTTGAGCGCCTGTGAGCAGAACCAAAATTGTAAAGGCATATATCTGCAAGATGAAAATCAGCATGGTTAGTTGGGTAGGACCAACAGGTATGCCCTGCATCCCTAATTTCTTTGGTTGCTCATTTCTGCTGCTCCATCTCTGCACTCAATACAACTGTGTACACAGCTTGTTAGATAGCCCACTTCTTCAGCATGTCCTTGAGCTCCATCTGGTATGCATACCCATCTGCAGTGTTTGATATTGCTGAGTAATAATTGACACCCAATGGGAAAACTGCCAATAAACCCCCAACAAATTGATACAAGATTGGGCTGTGCTTGTAGATGTCAGATTGGATACACTTTTCTCCATAGTCTCAAATACTTGCAGAAACTTTGGCATATTGTTAGGAAACGCCCTGACACATCTTGTAATAAAAGATTATTGTAAAAATCTCTACTGATTTTCACAATCCCAATGCTAGTTTGATGACTCTCCTAGCTGCTCTAGACAATAAGTTATGGCTTCTTAAAGTTTGGCTGCCAGCCAAACTTCCTAACCAGTGCAAAATCACAAGAATATGCGACCAAGGCACAAGAATTGATGTAAATCTTAATTCAAGCATAACTCAGCAACCACTGGACGGATTTGGACATCCAAACATGCATTTGAAGCCAAACACCAGGAGAGTCAATATGTGCCATTTTTTTGGAAAAATACGCATGCAAAGCCCAATGTGCAGGATTTTACAAAGAAACATGAGTCATGCTGTTCAGAAGATGCCCCAAACCCCCAGCCTGATTCCACCAGCAGAGTCCCTAGGCAACCTCCAGAATTAACTCATATAGAATGGAACATCCTCCATGTTGACAATTCTCAAAAATATTTTTCTTATTTTCAATATTAAAGATTTTTTTTTGATTAAATAATTGACACTGATAATAGAAGTATTGTTTAATTTTTATTTTAAGCTTTTAATTGCTATTATAAAAGATAAAGCAAAAAAAATTTTTGAAATTGTTGACATGGAGGATGTTCCATTCTGTATGAGTTGATTCTGGAGGTTGCCAGTCCCTAAGACTGTCTAGAATATTTAGAAAGATTCTAAAGAATCTAATGGAATGGTATATAAAGGTGTTGCTCAAAATGATCCTCTTGTGATTATTCTAAGTTTGGCCCAATAAAAATAAGTTGAATTTAGTTAATTTTGAAAGGTTCATATTAAATCTATGTAAGCTGTTTCCTATGGAGACCCGTCAAGACCTACTGGGCCCTGACACATATGACAAGAAAATGACGTCTTTGTGTGTCCTCATTGCCCTCTCTTTTATAAACTTAATAATAGTTGAATTGTATGGGTTGGTATCCACCAAGCTGGGACCACTGAGAACTTGATTGGACAAGATTCTAGCAGCAACTACAACTCTGTGGATCCACAAATTGACTGTTCTCTTATTTGTTAAAATGCCATAAAGTCCCAGTTGGAGACAAACCTGGATCAGGGGCATATGCGGGTGTCAGAATACCAAGAGTACTGTGGAGCTCTGGCAGGTGAGGGAGGAGTCAAAGCAGTTACTGGCATGGCCAACCAGATGATAAGACCTAACTTTACCAGATAGGAAAGGGCTTTCCAAGCCATGGCCCAAGGCCCAGCCGCTGGCAAGGCAGAGTCAATCAATCCTGTGAGCGCCAGTTAAAGCACTCCCAGGAATTGACTACTCTGGCCAGTGGCATCAGAGGTGGATGGGGTTGAGATGGTCAGTTTGGGTGTTGGGGTGGTTCCATAGGGACTAGGTAGGCAGCAGGATTCTTGTACTTCCCGTTGAAGATCAAAGGGTAAATGGTGATTGCTTTGCTGTCACAGACAATTTGGTAGGGTTCCTTGGGTGCGTTTGGGAAGGTGTACCACTGCAAGTCTTCCAAGGTCCAGGGTTTGTGGTCAGGATTTGAGGGATACTCAGTGAAATGCACAGGGCCAAATGGTATGTTGGGTGGATGGTAGTAGTCAAAGGCTTTGGTTTTGTTAACTGGAGTCTGGCTATCTATCCCAGTGGGTGAGTGCTGAAGCTTGGGTGTATGAAGATGGAAGAGTATCAAAAATATGTATGGATACAGATTTGTGAACCAAAGGTTCATAACAACTTTATTTGGTAAGGATGATGATACATAACTTTTTCAAGTGCTTCTGATTTATATACTTACTCACATGCAGGTGCCTCTGGGCATTCTTCTGGTGCTATCTATGTAGCAAGGCTTGGCATTTCAGGTTCTGCTGTTTGGTTGGCTGCTTCATGGTTATTTTTGAGGTTTTCAGGAACAGTTGTTTGGCTTTTTGGTGGTCCATCTTGGCTTGGCTGGCCATTGGTTCTGGCAGGTTTGGCTTCTGGGGTTATGGGTTTTTTCCAATTTGATTACCATTTTTGGACTGGCTTGACAGGCTTTCCTGAGCCCAAGAAACTTGATTAAAAAAGGGATCCCCAATTGGGGACCCCAGATTACTTAATGGGGGGTGGGCTTGATCTGGGTTTCCTGGACAGCTAAAAATAGCCTGCCCAGGCCCAGCCAAACCCACCAAGGCTTGGGCGTAGCTTTTGGGACCCAGAACGGGCCCCTCAGCTGCCACCAGGGCAGGAATGATTCCTGCACTGGATTTGCTTCAAAAAGCAAAAATTCAGGTGCGGGCAAATCTCCCCCGCCTGCTAGCCCAGCCTGGTGGCTAGGAGCGGGTTTGATTCCCACCCAGGGCCTCAAAGCTGTTACTTTTGTAACAGCAGGTCACATTCCATGAGAGTCATCATAAGGGGATGGGCTTTTTCACCATCAGTTGAAGTATGGGCACAAGTTGGGGTCTTCTTGGGAGGGAGGCCACAGTTGGTGTGGGCTTGAAGGGTTGCTACCACAGTGGATTTTAAAAACCCATTGCAGCCGCAATTTCCCCAAGGGACATAAGCACCCCTCCCTCTTTGACCATTTTGAGAACAATTTCTGGGGTGATTAGCCTTCTTTTGCATCTTGCAGGATGATTAGCTAGAGGTAGGATGTGTCTGTCTTGGGAACCAAACAGTGCCATCTGATTGGCTGTTTCTGGATTCTGGCTTCCCTAGGTGATCCCTTGGCTCAATTGCTGATTCTGGATGCTAGTGTTGATACATGATTTTGGTTGGCAGCTGCATGGTGCGTGATGGGCAAACAGGGCCATGCTTGAGGACACAGGAGAAAGAACACACTCCTGGGTAGTGCTTGGGGAGGGGTCTGCGGGTTGGGTGTGACCATAGACAGAGGCTTCACTGTTGGAAGATCCAGCATAGCCCTTCATAATTTCATCAAGGCCAGGAAACAGATAGTTGACTTGGTTGTTATTAAAAGAAGGCATAATAAATTTTTATTAAAACAATTAAGCTCAAAAAGAGGAGTGTATATTTTAGTCAATTTTATTGTTATGTTAAGTTGGTGAATATTATGATCTAAATTTTAGCCGTCCTAAAATGGAATAGGGCGATTTTTGAGAATGCCTACAATTCCTAAAAGAATTAGCACAAATTCACTCTAGATCCTTTGGCATCCTTTTTGAGACACCCATAAATTATATTTATTTCAAATTCACCACATTTTTGATTTGAAATTTGGTTCTTGGATTTGACAATCCCACAATTTCATATTTGTTAATTTTTACATTTTGTCTATGATTTGTTAGACATACAGGAAATCTCAAATTGTACATTAGAATCCCGCGTTTCTGATTCATGTATCCCCTATTTGTTTGCTGTGTTTTGACCTTTGTCAATTGAGTTATCTGCTCAAGAGATTAAAAATTTGCCAATTTAAATAAACCAAAAAAATCAAATTAAATAGTTGATTTTGTTGATGATTTTAATTTTCACTCAGCTGAGTTACCCGCAAAAGTGATTTGAAATTTGGACCAAGGATTTGACAATCCCGCATTTTTATGTCTAGGTTCTGATTTTACAGTACTAATTGACCCCAATTATGTTGCTGATTTAGAATTGAGGGTCTTTTTTAGTCTAGCTATGTTTTTTATTTTCTATTTTTTTATCAAAAAAGCTCATGTTGAGATAATGTTTTCTTATTTTTAATGTCATAATTCAAGATACTGGATCTACTAATACTTTTGAGACAGTGTTTTTTAGATGGCATAAATTGAGATGGTGTTTTTGATATGATATGCCCTATCATCCTGTGGTGGGGCCTACCTTCTAGCTCATTGGCCTTCCCATTTCCCAGCAGCCCTACTCCCAGAACTTGATGCCCTTAAAATTCTGGAATCACTAAAAATAAAGTGAAAATCAAACTTTTTATTTTATTTTGTCATGTGCACAACTTATGTGTGATTTCTATTTGATAAATACAAATGGTTGATAGGCTTTTTTGTATTATTTTATACATTAAAGTTTTGTTTTGATATAGAAAAATCATTCACAAGTTTGATTTGTTCTTTTTTAAGTTGTAAATCATGAGCTTTGAATATGATTATATTTTTTACTAGTGATTAATTTGTTTGATATGCTACAATAAAACTATTAAAGGCTTTTTATCATTCATGGTTACTAAAAAACTTGCACCAGTGATTTTTTTGTGAAAAACTTATACTTGCTCTGATCTAGATTTGGTTCTTCCATCTCAGCTGCTCTGAAAAGTACAGCGCTTCAATTATATTGCTCTTTGATTTTGTCTTTCAAATAAACTATATTTTTATTTTTCTAAATGTTGTGTACCAGCTATCCAAATTTTTGGCATATCTGCCAAAATATTACCTTGATTATTTGAATTAGTTTGCTATGATTATTTTATCTCCAAAATCATTAAGTCTAAAATAATATCACAATATAAATAATTATTTTACCAGATAATTATCATCTAGCTTAATACATATCTCCCTATACTAATCAGTCAGATTTCTATTAACCAAAAATCATTGTTACAGCATCTAAAAAAACTCTACATCTGCTGAATTAAAGCATAAGTCATCAATATTTAGTAATATTTACTCCTAAATATATGACACATGTACATAAAAATCTTAATAAAAATAATTTTAACTGTGTTCTAAATTGAACAGATTTGACATGTGCACTCCAACTAGTTACACTAAAGCTATTAAATAAAGAGCCTAGTGTTGCAACTGAGTTTCCCAACTTGCCTGCCAATGTATCTTACAATACACATGGGGCGCTCAATGAGCTGCCCCTTGACGTATCTAACGGCATGAACCAATCTGATGGCAATATCAAATTGCGGGCACTTTCTCCTTATTAGGAGCACTACCAATTTGACCTGCCAATCCCCGCACAAGTTATTCCTTGGCTTGAATCCTTACATGGAACAAGCCACCATGCCACCTCCTTGTGGCTGTGTGGCTTTCCCATATAGTATGTTAATTACAGTATTCTATAATAATCAAGACCTTATTCTTATTATTCCTGTCCTTTCTATTAGACTGTTGTCTTCCCCAATTAAAATACTGAATTCTCATTGGTTCAGTTGCAACAGCAGTAGCAGCAGTAGGTTTACAACCTACCTTAAGAAAAATTCCCCCTAAGAAAGGACAGAGTACAGGCCGTATGGCTACTCCCCATCAAGAGACCTTCCTGTCAATCCCCAAGGGGGACATCCCCAACAGGTATGTTATCTACCAAGACCAGCTAGTTCTTACAAGTGTGTATAATTGTCTCTGCCTTGGACAGTGTGACGCCAGTGTCACCCTGCCTCAGTTAGACCTTTCACAGTGCATGCTCAATCTTCAGCTGAAATCCTTTGCGGGTGGGGTTGAAGGAGCCAACATTGTCAGTTGGCTTCACTCCACCAAGACCCGCCTTTGTATTTGCCAAGTTCCTGAGCCCATGTGGGTTGCTACTGTGTAAGGGCGCCTCACAGGGCCCGCTGCTGTATAGTTCATCAATTGGGCCAGTCAGGAAATTGAAGTCACCTGGTCAGCATTCAAGGACTCCGCAAGATCCTGCTACAGCAAAACCTTCTCTCTTATTGTGGTGGGGACTCCTTTTCTGACAATCAAGCAGACTGGATCTGTTCCCAAATACCTTGCTGCTGCCCCTGAAGCCGTGACCAACAGAAATGCTATGCTTCTGACCCTGATAGTCAATGAGTTAAAGCCTCATATCTGTAAGTGAGTCCCTGTAGGTCGTTGGACCTCCATCAATGACTGCTACAAAGCCATTGTGGACGCCAACAACCAGGCTTTGATGGGCTTCCACCGTAAAATGAGACTCTGCCTCAACCTTGTGAAACACCTAGCAGCAACCACAACCAAGTAGGCCACTGCCAGCCCCTCAGCAGGATAATTAGACTAAACGCCCCCGTGAGTGGGAGCTCCAGCTAGCCCAAATTGAGGACCCAGGAAAAGCCTGGGAGTTGTAGGTACAAGAGGTCCTACAACCCCAGCTGACCCGCACTCTCAATCTCTCCTTGTCAAAAATCTATGTGACTATAATGTACACAAAGTTGAAACCCTGGACAACTTCTAAGTCCACAGTGACAACCCTGTGCTTCAAGCAAGCCACTCCCTTAATAAAGTAACCTGCTTGTCTTATCCCTTCTGTTTCTGTGGAAACACCCACAAATTGTTGGTGGACACCAGGGCTGACCATATCATGGTAGACCAGACGTTTGCTGAGGCACAACAGCTAGATTGTGTACCCAGCAGATTCAAGGCAGTACAAGTAGCTGACTCACACAGAGTAGCAATTACCCACAAAATGGTCCCCTTCTCTGTGAGAATGGGGAACTTCCAGATTAAACTCTCAGGGCCAATCATGGTTGGGCTCAGCCATGATTTAATTGCTGGCCTTGACTGGCTTTGTCATAATTGTCCCTAAATCAATTGGGATACGTCTGTTATCACCCTCAATTGAAATGGGGTGGGCTTCCAGATCTATCCTGTCAAAATGAGCAAGATTCTTTACAATACTGTGTTTATCAGGATAACCAAAACAGGCCTGTACCATTTCAAGGGGGGAGACTAGACTTTTTGCAATTCTCAGTCAAAGTTATCTGCACTGGGCCACCTGCGGCCCCTCTCTTGACCACTTTACCTTCACCAGCTGTCAGGCACCCACCCACTAGGAAGTAATCTTCCTAGGTGATGAATGATGGCAGAGGGATTTAATCTGGTTACCAAGGATCCTACAGGCAAGGACACCATTCAAAGATGAAATAATTCTCCAAACACTCAATATCTGCCCAACAGCGGGTTGAAACGTCACAAAAAGAAGTATGCCCCCAAGTAACACAGGAGGAAGGCAGAAGCCAAGGGACGGAAGACTTGGGGCTCAGGGATTGTGGATGAGGATTGATAGTTCTTGTTCTCCTCTCTGTGAGGTGGGTTATGAGATAAGGGTGTAGCAGTATACCATACTCCTGGTATAACCTGGCGCCAAGAGCTGTCAAGGAATTGTGCTTCTGGAGAGGTGCCTGAATCTGCGCGCAAACCCATAAAAATGCTGGTCATTGCAGCTGGCAGCAAGATTATCCAAAACAACCATTTATACCCAAGAGACTCCATAGGAGGAGTCTTGGATAATCTCATGGTCTTGGATTTTAATGCTTAAGGTCAATTTTTAAAAGAATAAGCAAAATGATTCACAGTGGGTGAATTTAGACTTTATTGATTGAACAAGTAGAAGATCAAAAGTTACCAGCATTATATAGCATGGAAGCTAAAGGATAATTGTGAGATAAAATAAAGGAGACATAATCTCTTGGAGATGAAGTTGGGGAAATTTGGGAGGAAACTGGAGATTATGGGGAGATTAAAACTTAAACTAGGATTATTTGTATTACTGAAGCAAAACACTAACCTCAGCAATACAAAACAAACATTGATTGTTTTAAAGAATTATGTCTTTCACAGGATCAGCAGGAGGAGCCCAGCTATTCCCAAGATAGAACTGGGGAAGGAGAACAAGAACCAGCAACAGAACCAGAGGTCAACGGGTCAAGAAGAGCAAAAACAAGGTCAAAACAGGTCTGGTTGTCATCAGGGTGTTTAAATAACCCTAACAGTTTGATTGCTGTAACTTCTGATTGGCTGGAAGACAGCTTGAAAGGTATTGATTCACTCTGAACCAATTTACTAATTGTTCTCTTAACAAAAATAGGGTCAGGGACAAAAGCAGACCTGGGTTCAAATCCCGTTGACATTAAAATTGACTCTGGAACCTATTCTGGGGTTAATTCAACAGGTAAATAAGAGAAGATACTGCTAACTAACTCATTGTTTTTAGGGGACCAAACTGACCCCAAAAAGGGAAGTCTTTCATCTTCTGTAACAAGGAAAGTAGGGTTGTCAGCAATGTCTAAAAGAGCATTCATGACACCAGCGCTTGCCACCCTCCTGGAGGAGTATAAGGACGTGTTCAGTGAGATACTTAAACAACTACCTCCTCCCCAGGAGATCCAGCACTCTGTACAACTCCAAGGGCTGCCACCTAAAGAACGTCCCTTGTACCGTCTCACAGCAAAAGAAGATGAGGCCCTCTTCTAGCACCTTGTGGGCGCGCTTGACAAGGGCTTCATCTGCCCCTCACTTTCCCCATATGGGGCAGCTGTCTTCTTTGTAGCTAAGAAGGACAGGTCCCTTTGCCTGGTCACAGACTACCGCGCCCTAAATGAGATGACAGTTAAGAATAAGTACCCCCTGCCATTGATTGACAACCTGTTTGACACACTTGCAGGTGTGAAGGTCTTTAACAAGATCAATCTCACCGCAGGGTGCAACCAAGTCTGCATTGCACCAGGGGATGAGGCAAAAACTGCCTTCTGCACACACTACGGGTTGTTTGAGTGTCAGGTCATGAACTTTAGGATGATCAATGCTCATTCCACCTTTTCTTTGTCAATGAACAAAGCATTTGAGGAATTGATTGGTAAATGTGTGGTGGTGTACCTTGACAACATTATTGTCTTCAGTCAAGATCAAACCACGCACCTCCAACACCTCTGTGCTGTCCTTGACACCCTTTGAAAAAATCAGCTAAAAGCTAAACCCTCCAAATGTGAGTTCCTTAAGTCAGAGCTGCTGTTTCTTGGGCACACCATCTCTACTCAAGAAATAAAGCCTGATCCTGCCAAGATCAAGGCAATCACTGGTATGCCACCCCCCACTGATGTTGGTCAGGTGTGTACCTTCTTAGGCATGGTTGCCTACGTGCGTAAATTCATCCCCAACTGTGGAGAACTTATTGCATTCCTCACCAAGCTCCTGAACACCAAACAGCGCTTCCACTGGACCCCTGCCAGAGACCAAGCCTTTGAGACATTGAAGAAGAAGCTTACAACTGCACCTGTATTTCAGTTCCACAATCAGAACTTTCAATACAAACTCAAGACTGACGCCTCTGACAGGGCCATAGGGGGCGTACTACGGGTAGAAACTGAAGAAGGTGTTTTCCTCCCCATGGCATATGAGTCCAGGAAGCTCACTGACTCAGAAAAGTGTTACCCTATACACAACAAAGAGTTGGAGCAATTGTACACTGCATTAAGAAATGGTGCTGTTATCTGAAAGGGGCAACCTTTCCACCCTGCGTCCTGACAGACCACAAGTCACTTCAGTACTTCACACACAGTCCCACTTGACACGCCGCCAAGCAGGCTGGGTCAAGCGCCTATCCCCCTATCAGTTGCGCATCAAGTACAAGCCTGGGAAGGAGCTTGTCACAGCTGACGCACTCTCACAACTCTATGTAGTGTTCATCACCGGGGATGATGGCTTGGACCCAGACTGGCCAATGCTTTACCTCCGCTGTGATGTAACTTGTTACTAAGGCCTTAACTCAGTAACCATCTCCAAGCTGAAGGAAAATGAGAGCCAGTTCATCACTGATGCTGGCAACGTCTGCCGCCAGTCAGAGACAGGTGAAAAGACGCCTTACATTCCCACCACACAATGAGGTGACACAATACTGCATTACCACTGAACCTTGAGTTACATCAGAGGATGCAACCTCTTTGAGATTATGAAACAGAAGGTTTGGTGGCTGCATATGCGCCAGGATATCCTGGATCTCCTCAAAACATGTGTGCTGTGTGAAAAGAATACGTCCAAACCTGCACCTCCCAACTCTTTCCTGCCCATCAAGGCCATGGAACTCTTTGAGCAGTGGGCCCTCAACATTGTGAGGCCACTCCCCAAAGACAGACTATGGAAGAAGTACATTATCACTGCCATCAACTACTTCACTTGTTGGCCAGTAGTCTGGGCAACAACCAACCACACCGCCACCACTGTTACCCACTTTATTGGCAAGGAGATTATGGCTTGCTTTGGGCAACCCAAGAGTCTCATTACAGATGGTGGGCCCAAACTTGTTGGACACATTGTGAAGGCATACTGCGTTAAGAACACGCTCCAGCATATAGTTACAACCCCCTATCATCTGCAAGCCAACAGACGTGTGGAACAATTAAATGGCTCCATAGTTCAACTGATTGCCAAGCTCTCACAAGAGCACCCTAATACTGTGTGGACTGAACATCTTCCCACTGCCCTACTGATCCTGCGAGCAAGAATCAACTGGGGCACTGGGTTCAGCCCTAGCACCCTGGTCTTTGGAACACCTGACAGTCTGACAGGGGTTGAACAGGGGAAACTACGGTCCAAGGTTCCTGACAAGCCCCCCTAGTGACAACTCCCTCCCTAGACCAATGGCGTGCCAAAGCCTGGGAGATCAACCACAAGTGGATTGCAGGAGGGACAAAACACCTCAAAGCTAGATATGCCATAGGTGACCCCGTCTACACCCTCAATCCCAATTCTGCCAAATTAGAACCCAACCACCTAGGGCCCTTCAAGGTAGCTGCAGTCTATGACAACCACACCTACCAACTTGAGGATGCCCAGGGGAACACCAAGAAGCTTCACTACAATTGCTTGCGTCCCTGCTGTGCCATCTCCACACAAAGGTTGTTTGTTTGGACCTTTCCAAACCTTCCGCAGACTCCAGTCCTGGTGTCTGACAATAAGCAGGGGGCAAGGGGGTGTTGCAACCAAGTTTCTAGACTTGCCTGCTAATGTATCTAACTTATGGATTAATCTGATGGCAGTATCAAATGACAGGTACTTCATCCTAATTAGGAGCGTTGCCAATTTGACCTGCTAATCCCCATACGAGTTATTCCTTGGCTCCAAACCCTACATGGAACTCCCTGCTATGCCACCCCCTTGTGGCCTTGTGGCTTCCCCATATAGTATATTAATCACAATATTCTACAATAAACAACACCTTATTCTTATTATTATGTCCTTTCCTATTGGACTGTTGTCTTCCCCAATTCCAAGTACTGAACTCTCATTGGTTCAGTTGCAACACCTCCATGACGTACATGGACAACATGTGGCTTGTCATGATACTATATATAAGCCTATATTCATATTCAATAAAGTATTATTCTCTTCTTAAACCTTCCCCATATTTTGTTTTTTATATTTTCCAGAAGTATAAACTCAACAGTGGTAGCACAGGTAGGTTATCCATACCTACCCAACTCAAAGGAAAAATTCCTCCCAAGAAAAGAACCCAAACAATGTCACTCCCTAATGGCTGGAGAGATTACAAAGTAGGACAAGATGTTCCCGCAGGCCTTGTCATCTACAATAACGTCCTTGTACCCATTGACCAGTACAACACTCTCAAAGCCCGCAGACTGTTCCCCACCACACCAACCACAACAGCGCCTCCGCAACCTGAGATACCCAATATTGTGTTTCAACACTTGTGTACAGCTGAGATTGGTGCCTTTGCAGGGCTACACCTTGAAAACGCCTCTCTTTGGATCAACAGCACTGAGAGTAAGTTTGAACAAGTAGAGTACCCCCAAAGACTCTGGGTCAGAGATTGCCCTTTGAATCACAGGAACTGCTTCACGTTTTGTAACCAAATGACTAGCTCACCATCCTGACCAGAAGAAGAATTTAAAGATGTTCAAAGCTGCATTCCTCAAAAAGTTCTCCATGAAGGATTTGGACGTAGTGATCATGACTGAGCTTCAAACCTTCAAGATGACAGGAACCATTGAAGAATACATTGCAACATATGAAGGACTACATGACCAAGCACCCAACACCATCAACTTTGATGAACCTGGGCGGTGCCTAGACTTCTACAATGGTCTTCTGACACACATTAGACGTCAGTTTGACATGACTTGCTGCAAGAACCTCAAGGATGTATTCCTAGTGGGAAAACACGCAGCTCAGAAGTCTGACAATCTACACGCCATCAACAAGTGCAAGAAAAATCCTGCAGCTAAGAGAGAGCCTTGTCCCAATAAGCAAAACAACCAAGTCAAAAACACCCATCCTCAAACCAGGAATTGCACATCACAAGCCAACCATGCCAGCACCAAAGATACCAATGAGGAGGGAAAAGCTCAGGGGAGTGCTTAGGCAAGCCGCCCTCCCCCACTTCAAAAGACTTATACAGAGAACAGGACGTGGACTCAATCACCATGGTCCAAGTTCTCTCCAGCAACCCTCTACTGTTTGCCGCCCAAATTGGAAATAAACTTCTCACTTATCCTCTCCTCTTTTGCAGATACCAGGGCACAGCACTATTTGACACTGGAGCCAATCAATTGCTTATTAACAATATTTTTGAAGACCTCATGAAGTTACCTACCATTTGAAGTAACATCAAAAGAGTCATCATGGCTGACAAGCACAGCACACCAGTTACCCATGAGACCAAACCTTTCTGCGCCCAAATTAGAGATGTACAAACAAAAATTAGCGGCCCCATCATACCAATCCCCAAGTATGATGCCATACTTGGTTTGGACTGGATGAGAAAGACAAAACCTCACATTGACTGGGACAGTGCTATCCTCACTATACAGTGAGGAGAAGTCCACCATCATGTGTACCCAACATATCTTGACACCCTCATGAGGGACCATGTATTTGTGAAAATCATGGAAACAGAAGAAGAAACTGACACCAGCAAAATCAATTGGAGTACCTGTACGTATGAGGTTATCCACTTCAAAAACACAGAAACTCAACACAAACAGAACCTAATTAGAAACCAGCTATTCAATGAATTTCTCTCTGTATTCCAAGAAGCACTACCTGGGTTACCCCCTGATTGGGGTATACAACACAAGATTGACCTAAAAGGAAGTGTGCCTAAAGCACAACCCATCTACTGCCTCACACCACAAGAAGACAATGCCCTAAAAGCTTACCTTGACAAAGCACTCAAGAAAGGCCTCATCAGGCCCTCAAAGTCACCCTTTGGTGCCGCTGTCTTCTTTGTGGCAAAGAAAGATGGAGGGCTCTGCCTGGTCACAGACTACAGGGCCCTCAATGAGGTCACAATAAAGAACAGGTATCCCCTGCCTCTGATTGATGACCTTTTTGATGCCCTGGGAGGGTCCCAAATCTTCACAAAAATTGATTTGACAGCAGATTACCACCAAATTTGCGTGAAACCTGAAGACATTCCAAAGACTGCATTTCAAACTAAATATGGATTCTTTGAATGTGTTGTCCTCAATTTTGGCATGACAAATGCTCCCAGTACCTTTGTAACCTTCATGAATGAAGTATTCAAGGAAAACATTGGGAAAAGAGCAATCATCTACCTGGACAACATCATCATTTACAGTCCCAACCTGTAACAACACTGGGAAGACGTCCGGGCAGTCCTCTGTACCCTGAAAGAAAACCAATTGATTGCCAAACCTTCCAAATGTGAGTTCTTCTCAACTGAACTTCCATTCCTTGGCCATATCATCAACAAGGACAGTATAAAACTGGATCCAGACAAAATATGTGCTATAACAGAGATGCCAGCCCCAAGGAATAAGAGCAAGCTCCGCACTTTCCTTGGAATGGTAGCCTATGTACGCAGGTTTATCCCTGACTGGGGCGCCTTAACAGCTCCTTTGTCAGTCATCACCGGGAAAACAACCAAATTTGTCTGGACACCCCTACAAGACCAAAATTTCTGCCAACTGAAGGAACTCATGGTTACTGCCTCCATCCTACAATACCCAAACTGTGAGGGTATCTATGAGCTAGAAACTGACACCTCTGACTATGCCATAGGAGGAGTCCTCTGTATCCAAACGGCCCAAAAAGACTTCCTTAATGTGGCATATGAATCAAGGAAGTTATCAGACGGCAAACAAAGATACCCCATACATAATAAGAAATTGGTTGCCATTATACACTGCCTCATGAAGTGGCAATGCTATCTGGAAGGAGGCCAGACGTTCAAAGTACTCACCAACCACAAGTTGTTGATATTCTTCAAAACACAACAACACCTGTCAAGAAGACAATCCAAATGGATGAGTCTCATACAGAGATACCCCATAAAAATTGAATACAAACCAGGCAAGGAGATGCTTACTGCAGACGCCCTGTCAAGGCTATACAATAAACACATCCTCTGCACTGATGGTGATCCTGACTGGCCCATGTTAATCATGGGGAATCTCCAGGAAGGATTCCCACCTGGTACTTCAATGGACATACAAGAGAATGTCCTCAAGAACAAACATCTGTTCAAAAATTTATATAGCACCCTTCACCAAATACTTCCAAATGGTGACACTGTACCCTACGTCCTGTCAACACAAAAGATTGACACAATCCTCCAATATCACATAGACTTGGGACACATCTGTAGCAGAAACTTGCATGAATACCTCAAGACACGCTACTGGTGGCCCAACATGTTAGATGATATCAGAGAGGTACTGCAGCAATGCAAAGTCTGTGAGAAGTACGCCCAAACCAAAGCTCCACCCAAGTCAGTAGTACTTGTATACATCACACAACCCTTCAAGCTATGGTCATTGGATATTGTGGGACCTATGCCTGGTGAAAGCAAAGACAAGAAGTACATTATCACTGCTATCAACTATGCAACCAGGTGGCCCATAACACAAGCTACAAAAGAGCACAAAGGCAACAATGTGAGACAATTCATTGGCAAGGAGATCATAGAAAAGTTTGGAAAGCCTGACCTCTTAATCACAGATGGAGGCACTGAACTCAAAGCTATTGACACCAACATCTATCTTTCTAAAAACAGAATAAAACATGTCACAGCCAGCCCATATTACCCACAAGCAAATGGACGCGTAGAACAACTAAACAGCTCTCTAGTGGAAGCCTTCAGTAAGTTATCTGCCAACAATCCAAAAGCCTGGGTTGAAATGCTACCAACCGCCCTTATGGTCTGCAGAACATGGGTCAACCGCAATACAGGCAAAAGCCCTTATGAGCTTGTCTATGGTCAGAAACCCTCACTTTTCAGTACAACCACGGGACCACAACTGCCGCTTCCAAAGAGGATACCAGACAGCAATGACCCAAAAGTACTACAAGCCAGAAAGGACCAAGAAGTGATGGAACACCAAAGGGTCCAGCAGGAAGCAATCCCATTGCACCAAGAAGAGTTCCAAGTCGGAGATAAGATCTGGGTTGTCAATCACAACCAACGCAAACTAGACCTAGGGTTATGCGGACCAGACATTGTCATGGAAGTTAAACCCAATAACACCTACCTCATCAAATGAATTGGAGCTCAAACTGAACTGAAACGTATGCACCACAACTGACTCTGTTTGTGTAAAGCAAGAACAGCCCAACAAAATTCAAGGCTCCCTGTGCCCAACACTAAACTGGATCAATACCAAGTCCACATACAAGATACTCTCAAGAAGACTCCCAAGGGTCCGCCTTTCAGCACCCCAGGGGAAGATGTTGCAACATCTTTGATTACTCCCTCTCAGGGAATTAACGCCCTGAGTAAATCACCAAACAACTCACCAAATAGTTCACCGTCCAGCCAATAAACAGGTGGCACCATTATCAGTTAACCATCTATGACAGGGATCACTCAATCCAGGTCCTAAATGGAACACAACTTGATTAAGCCTTGTGACTCAAGAGTAACATTACTCAGATAAGCCCCATGACCTCTATGACGTACATGGATGACATGTGGCTTGTCATGATACTATATATAAGCCTATATTCATATTCAATCAAGTATCATTCTCTTCTTAAATCTTCCCCTTATTTTGTTTATTATACTTCCCAGAAGTATAAACTTGACAGTTGCAACACTAGTATTCAAATGCAATATTGCTTAATTTTTAAATTACCTTATACAATCAATTTAATAATTTAAAAAATATTTAAAATTTGCATTTGTAAACTCAGAACCTGAACGTAAAAATGCAGGATTGTCAAATCCTTGGTCCAAATTTTGAATCACTTTTGCAGGATAGCCTTTTTTAATTAAATTGAATTCTTTGTATTTTTATTTGAATTTTTAAAAAGGCGGGAACTCATAGACACTTTGCAAAGTTCAAGTCAAGCTGCATATTTCCAATGGACAAAATGAATTAACTGGAATCAGATTTGAAGTGTTCAAATCCATCAACCATTTTCATTGAGTTTACTATGTTTTTTGAAATTGCGGGATTGTCAAATCCAAGAACCAAATTTCAAATCACTTTTGAATGCCACTAGTAAACTCAGATATTAATTGCAGGGACTGGAATCCAAATTTAATGTACACTAAGCACACTAGGAAACACCAAGCCAAATCAAGAAGCTCCACCACAACTAAAATCAAACTAAAAATTCAATATCAATAACCATGTTTAGACATAAAAAGTGATTGATCTTTAAAATCATCCAAACCCAGAAAGTATACAATATTATTCACTTCAAATCACAGATATAGAAATTCTGTTACTATTCAAGGCTAACTCAAGAGAAAATAACTACTCATAACTCAACCAATAAATCCAAATAAATACATATTTAATCTAAAATATATTTTTTACTTATTTTATTTTTATGGACCGTCAATTTCATTCCCAACCTGCTCCTGCACCAGCCTGCAGGGCAGCCTGTCCACAAGGGCGTCCCAGAGGGTCCAAGAACAGACCCAGAACCCAACTTGAGGGGAGTCATGCCAATACACAGGCCTCCCAAGGTGTCATTGCCAGCCAACCACCTCCCACATCCCAAGCCCAATCAACCAGCCTGAATCCCAGGCAGAAGCCACTTTCAAGGCCTGCTACCAAAGTCTCCTACACCAGGGTCACCAGGAACACTGAGGTTACTTACACCTCCACTGTTTACCCAGTTGTCACCTGGCCCCGCACTCTTGACCCAAGAGTTGCTACTTCCTGCCCCCACGTCTTTGATACCTCCTATGAGCCATTGGCCACAACTGATGAGCCACCTGTGCCTGTGTCATATGCCACCATTGACAGCGCCACTGCAAGCAAGCGTGATCCCACCTTCTACACAAAGGTCCCCATCCCCTGTGCTGAGCCTGGTAGCCAGGATGCTGTGGTACCTGCCAAGGGCCAGTGTCAGTTGACGGATAGTGAGTGTGAAGCTCTCCTCAACTGCTTGAACAGGGGAATGGCGGTTTGGGATATTGCATCCTGATTTGGTGTCACGGCCAGGTACATTGCCAACATCAACACCAAGTATGGCAATACCGGGAAAATTGCCAAATCCACCAAAGCAAAAAGACAGCCAAAATTCCTTCAGCCCGTACACATTGACACAATCAAGCAGTGGGTAGCCAGGGATTGCCACCTGGACACACTTGCTGTCCAATCAATGCTCACCACAGAGTTCAGACTTTCTGTTCCCAAAACCCTTGTCTACAAAACTATGGTTGATTTGGGCTTCTTGTGGAAGGTGCTCGGAGTTTCTCCATACAATAGGAACAGTGAAAAGACCATCAAGGATTGACACATTTATGCCAAGACATATCTGGCACTAAAGGAGACTGGGAATGTCCAGTTCTTCTATATCAACAAATTGTTGTTTTCCTCCTCACTCAGGTCCAGGCATGGGTGGGTTGAGAAGGGGTCCAAGGACAGTGTAGCCCATTGTGCAGCTGTCTGTTCCCAGACCTATTCAATGGTTGCGCTTCTTGGTCCTTGCGGGTTAGATCAATACCAGATGATTAAAGGCTCCCATAACAGTGGGACCTTTCTTGATTTTCTCTGAGCTGTCAAGGAGTACCTTCAGATAAATTATAGCGGCACAACCAAGATTGTTGTGCTTGATAATGTTGGGCTTCACAAAGTGGATCTGGTTGTGTCCAAGTTCCCCCCCCATTGACAAGAATAGCCACTCCTCCAGCCACCGCCTTGCTGATTGTCCAATGAGACTTCTCTTCCTCCCGCCATATTCCCCATTCCTGAATCCAATTGAGGAGGTGTTTGGTTGGATCAAGAATAAGGTGAAACAAGGCCTTCCTCAGGACACTGAGGACCTATTCAATATTCTTGAGGTCAGCCAATTTGCAATGCCACCCAATGTGGTGGCAGCTTTCTATGAGCACTCAGAATCCTTTCTTCCAAAAGCCCTGGCCTCCAAGCCAATCAGATAAATGGGCACTCTGGGTTTTATTTGTTTTTATTTTATTTATTTTAATTTTAATAGGGCTCAAAAATTATTATTTATATATAATAATGTGACGTTTGATTGTATTATAGACATATAAGAATACATAGAAAAGGTAAGTAAAATTAATTATACTAGGTATGAAGAATATATTTTTATTATAATGCACTGAATATTATATTGACTGTTGTGCTAAAAAATAAAATAAATTAAAAATGATAGAAATAAATTAATTTATTTATATAATTGTGAATTGTTGATGGTACTTTGGCTTTTCTAAGCCACAAATTGGACCTTGTATATCATCATATGATCCTTGTTATTTCAGTGCCACTATAGCCACACAACACGGCAACCAATGATTTTTATGTATTCCTTACTAATTTGTACTTAGGACGCAGTTCAAGTATATCAAATATGTTTATCAAATCATATCACAAGGGAAAGGTAATTTGAGTTCTAAACAATCATTTGTTTAGAACAATAGTGGAGCGGGCCGCATGATGCGGATAAATTCAATTCTCCATGTTTATCTTTGTGATAAATGGACCTGTACTTGACAAGTAGTAAATAAAAACATTTTTAATTCTTTTTTTATTTGATGTATTGGCAACTATAACTAATGTCTTTTAATATACTTAGATATATTAATATTATAATTTACATACTAAAATTTAAAATAAAAATTAAAATATTAAAAGTAAAATTATAATTATAAATCTTAAAAGTTAAATATTAAAGTTTAAATAATCAAAATATAACAATTTTATTAAATTGTGATTTATTCAATATCAAAATATTTGATATTAAATATGTCAATATTAAAGATTTTAATAGTGAATATTTTAATATTTAAAATAAAAAAATAAAAAATAAAATAAAAAATTTAAGTTGCAAGGGAAAATGATTTATTAGGGGAATGCAAATTGCAAGGGGAATGTGATTATTCTGGGGAATTATACCCCAAAATCAAATTTTCTGCTAATGTGTCCAATTGGGACCACATACTCTTCTGTATGTGGTGGATGACTCTGGCGCCAATTGCTAGAGGGGTGGCGCTCAGCACCCCGGTGGTGGCCAAACGTCTTATAAAAGGCAATCAGGTGAGAGAATTGACTAGTAGATTTTTTGGGGGGCACATAGTACCTGTATAGTGTTGCTATTGCAAATGAGTCATATAGGACGTGCTCAACTGTCCTGTATCCCCGTGGTGTCTTCTGTCTGTTGAGGGCTACGCGGCATATGTCAATCTGTATAGGTACATCTTCTAATTTTTTCACGTTGGCTT
The DNA here is from genome assembly GCA_014839935.2 of Entomophthora muscae. Lineage (NCBI taxonomy): Eukaryota > Fungi > Entomophthoromycota > Entomophthoromycetes > Entomophthorales > Entomophthoraceae > Entomophthora > Entomophthora muscae. The sequence continues at coordinate 41,660 of QTSX02000041.1, read as the reverse complement.
TCAATATGCAGTGGAGCAGGATTCCCAGGTACACTGCAACGTGGATTTGTTGCAAGGTATACTTTTCTGAGAACATGCACAATTTTTTGAAAGTTTGTACTAACCTATTAATATAGGATGTTTGGTTAAATTTAAAGAGGGTTCCGGGGGGCGCCCAACTTGTATCAGCCCCCCAGGCCTCAGAAAACAATATCAATAAAGGTTTAAAATTATTCACGAGGACTGCATCCCCAACTTTATTTGATAGAGCTTTAAAAATTTCATTAAAAATTGCAGATTTCAGATATTCATTTCCTATTTGAAAATTGGTTTTTATTAAATTTTTTTGTATTTGTTGATATTTGTGAAGGGGGACCTTTGAATGCTTTCATATATGTATTCATCAAAGTTCAGTTTTATATCCCCGCAAATTTCATTCATTTCTTTGATTTTGATTGTTGATCCTAGTTTGTATGCTTCCCTTATCCATGGCAAGCACCCCGCAGGTGGTTGATATTCCCTATCTTGAGCTTCACTATTAAAAAACATATTCATATTCTGTTGAACTATTTTATTTATTTGATTTTTATTTATTTGTTTTATAGGGGCCACCAGTGACTGGTAACCCCCATAAAACCAACTTGGCGTAAAAGCTGCCACTTCCGCAACCTCATCCCCATCCCTGGTGATGACTAAAATAAATATAAGTTAAACATAAAAAGACTTACTAATTGTTTCTCCTGTGGCCCCCTCAGCCACAGGTGCCATATTGGCAAACTTCATGAGTGTTGGATGCTCTTCATTAATTTTCTTAGGCTTAATTTTTCTTATTTTTCTTGCAACTTGTGCTTCCTCTTGATTTTCATTTGATAAAGCTTCTGTATTTCTTGACGCGCTTCTGCTTCTTGCTTGTGTTTCATTTTCATCTGGTTTCATTTGGTTGGTTTCCTCTTCATTGGTGTTAATTTCCTTTTGAATTTCTGTTCCTTCAATTAGTTTGATCTTCTTATTGTTTTCTTTGGCCCCCTGCCAGAACTCCCACAAATTGTAGGCTGTGTTGTTGAATTCAAGACTTGATAAAATAGTTCCCTGTAGATTAAGTAATTTTTCTTTATTCTTTTCATCTATAATATTTCCCAACTTATCCAGAGCATCTTCTTTTGACTGTATCAGTGGCTGGCCCTTGTTACCCAGCTTCCCTGTCACTATTTCCCTGATATTTTTTTCTATCTCAACAACCTTTTGAAGGTGTGCTTCTAATTTGTTGATTAAGTTATAGATTGTTGACATATTGTTTGAATTCCATCAAAAAACTGGTTTTTATAGTACTATGTTCAGCACATACATATTTTTCATCATCATTAATAAATTAAAGACAATAAACGTAAGTATTGGATTAAAATATTGCAATTAGACGTCAACTCTTGATATTTTGATATTATGTGCATAACTCAATGTGTTTTGTTTAATAAAATTCATTGTAAACTTGGCCTTTTTTCATTATAATTTATTAAAGCAGATTGTGTTTATATTAGAGAGCCATTAATGCTTAGTACAAATATTGATACATAGTGCATTTTACAGCCTGTATATTTACCTATTGGTAATAATTCTATAAACTTTTCAGTTGGATTTTAAGAGGTAATAATAATGTAATGTGTTATAAATTACAGTTTACTGTCATTAATTGGCTGATTTTCTTTGCTGTGGCAATTGTGCATTTTCTGATATTTCTGCACTAGTAGCCAATTGGTTGTATTCACATCCAATTGCACAGGCAATAGGAAAACAAGCCGCCACTCCAAGACTGGATCGTGGTCAGGGTGGCAGCTTGTTTTCCTATTTCCTGTGCAATTGGATGTGAAGCCAACCAATTGGATACTAGTGCAGAAATATCAGAAAATGCACAATTGCCACAGCAAAGAAAATCAGCCAATTAATGACATTAAACTGTAATTTATAACACATTAAATTATTATTACCTTGTAAAATCCGACTGAAAAGTTTATAGAATTATTACCAATAGGTAAATATACAGGCTGTAAAATGCACTATGTATCAATATTTGTACTAAGCGTTAATGGCTCTCTAATATAAACACAATCCATTTCAATAAATTATAATGAAAAAGGCCAAGTTTACAATGAATTTTATTAAACAAAATGCATTGAGTTATGTGCATAAATTCAAAATATCAAGAGTTGACGTCTAATTGCAATATTTTAATCCAATATTTACGTTTATTTTCTTTTATTTATTAATGATGATGAAAATATGTATGCTCATAATTTTAAGCTATTCATAAAATGTACAACATTGTTTTAATTATGGGAAATGTTGATGATGTAAAAAGAAAGTATTATTAATTGTAAATTGAAAGAGAGATATCAATTTTAATAAGTTATCACAAAGAAAAGATTTATTTACTAATCAAAGGACAGGAAGGGAAGGGAAGGGAATGGGCAGAATGAATGTTGCCTTCATCTGCGCCTGTGAAAGGGGCGGCATCAGAGATAGTGGGGAGGGAATGGGTGGTGGCTTGGGAGTCAGGGTTGGAAGGCAGGTGGCTTGATGGGGGGTTGGGGAGGCAGGGTTTGTTGACTGGGAAGGGGCAGTAAGAGCGGTTTGCTTCAATTGCTTGAATTCTTCTTCTGTCACATATACTGGCTTGACAAAACAGATGGACTGGTGTGGGGGGAGACAGTGGGTCCTTTATGGACTTATCACTATCACTTGCATAGAAGATGATGAGATCAAATAAGTCCTGGACAGACGCAGAAGGGAAAAGCTCATACCCCTTATCAATCTGGGTGCATAGTTTGTTGTAGGTGGCAGGCTTCAAGCGCCTGAGGGCGGAACCAAAATTGTAGAGACATACATCTGCAAGATGCATGTTGGCGTAGTTGATGGGGTAGGACCAGCAGGTATGCCCTGCAGCCCTGATTTCTTGGGTAGCCCATTCCTGCTGCTCCATCTCCGCACTCAGTACAACTGTGTGCACAGTGTTTTGTGTGGCCCACTCCTCCAGCATGGCCTTGAGCTCTGTCTGGTAGGCATACCCATCTGCGGTGTTTGATATTGCCAAGTAATAATTGACGGCCAATGGGGAAATTGCCTATAAAACCCCAACAAAACAATATAAGATTGGGCCGTGCTTGTACATGTCAGATTGGATGCGCTTCTCTCCAAAGTCTTGGATACTGGCTGAGATCTTAGCATATGATAGGAAGATGACGTCATTATGGGCCCTCATTGCCCTCCCTTTCATAAAATTAATAATGGTTGCATTGTATGGGTTGGTATCCACCAAAATGGGGCCACCAAGAACCTGATTGGATAGGATTCTGGCGGCAACCACAACTCTGTGCATCCATGAATTCACTGTTCTTTTGTTGGTGAAGATGCCGTGGAGTCCCAACTGGAGACGTACCTGGACCAGGGGCATCCACAGGTCACGTTCCATAATGGCCATCATAAGGGGATGGGCTGTATCACCTTTGGTTGAGGTACTGGCACCAGTTGGGGTCTTCTTGGTGGGGGCCACAGCTGGCGTGGGCTCGCAGGGTTACAGCCACAGTTGACTTTGCAAAACCCATTGTGGCCGCAATTTCCCCAAGGGACATAAGCTTGCCTTGCTTTTCAACCATTTTGAGAACAATCTCTGGGGTGATCAATTTTCTTCTGTGTCTTGCAGGCTGATTGGCTGGGGGAGGGATATGTCCATCTTGGGAACTGGCCAATGCCATCTGATTGGCTGTTTTGGGGTGCTGGGCTCTCTGGGTGACCCCATGGCTAAAAAAGCTGGTTCCAGATCACATTGCTGATAAGAGATTTGGGTTGGCAGCTGCCTGTGCATGGTGGGCAAACAGGGCCATGCTGGAAGTTGCAGGGAAAAGAACAGACTTCTGTGTGGTGCTTGCAGAGGGGCCTGCAGGTTGGGAGTGGTCATAAACAGAGGCTTCACTGTTAAGAGACTCAGTGTAGCCCTGCATAATTTTGTCAAGGCCAGGGAACAGCTTGTTGACTTGGTTGTTGTTAAAAGAAGACATAATAAATTTTTATTAAAAAATTAAACTCAAAAAGAGGAGTGTATATTTTAGTCAATTTTATTGTTAAGTATGTTAATGTTGATGAATATTATGATCTAAATTTTAGACGACCTAAAATGGAATAGGGTGATTTTTGAGAATGCCTGTGATTCCTAAAATAATTTGCACAAATCCACTCTAGATCCTTTATCATCCTTTTTAAGACACCCATAAATTATATTTATTTCAAATTCATCGCAATTATGATTTGAAACTTGGTTCTTGGATTTGACAATCCCGCAATTTCAGATTTGTTAATTTTCACATGATGTCTATGATTTGTTTGACATACAGGAAATCTCAAATTGTACATAAGAATCCTGCATTTCTGATTCATCTATCCTGCATTTGTTTGCTCAGTTTTGTCTTTTGAAGTTGAGTTATCTGCTCAAGAAATTCAAAATTTGCCAATTTAAATAAACCAAAAAAAGTCAAATTAAATGGTTAATTTTATTGAATATTTTATTTTCACTCAGCTGATTTGCCCTCAAAAGTGATTTGAAATTTGGACCAAGGATTTGACAATCCTGCATCTTTACGTTCAGGTTCTGAATTTACAGTACATTATAAAAAATAAATAAAACTTTTACTTTAAGCCTCTAGCATGGCATCAGCAAGTAATATCACATTAGTAATAGTTTTGTTATTTTGAAAAACAAAATTCATAGAAAAAAGTTATAACTTATAGTTTTAAATGATAAATGTAAGAAAGCAGATGTGAGCCACTAGTGGTACTTTGTGGGCAATTTAAACAGAGGGTATATATATTTAACTGTATTTTTCTCCTTTATCCAAGTTTTCCTGGTGTAGTTGGTTATCACATCTGTCTAACACACAGAAGGTCACCAGTTCGAATCTGGTGGAAAACATCTTTTTTAGAAAATTTTTAATGTCTTTATACACTAAAAAATTATGTGATATAATATTCTTATTAGTCTAAATAGGATTCTTCATTTAGCGTTTGATCTATATTGTAACAGTGTTATCTAGCTTTTTCAAACTTATAAGTCAGAGCTATTTTTCCTATCGGAACTTTACAAGTAAATTTATTGGTTCATCTCATAATTAATAGGCCTATCCCAGTCTATTCTGCTGGGTATTCTTATTTAGTTGCTTTAAGATATAGTTATACCCCCGTGTTTATCCCTCGAATTTAAACATAAAACACGTCAATGATTTATATTCATGGTGATCATATTTATTACGTTGACATTCAAGTTTTACTTTTCTTAAGAAATTTATCAGCCCGATAGTGTCAAAACAAGCAAATTACATATAATTTGTCTTTAAGTGATATTCAATTTTAATGCTTTTTACACAATATAATAGTAGTTTCCAGATATATTAATAAAACTAAGTTTATTTGGTTTCCATTGCAAATATCGGTATCTAAAGGTGGTTTTAATTACATAAAAGCATTATAAACCCGACAGATAAAAACAAGAATTAATTATAGAAGCAATTTAATAATGCTGTGTAAATATAATGCCATACACAGAAAAAAATCAAACAAATATAACACGTGGTTAAATAACCCAAATCACATAAAATTTTGACAGTGTTGAAATCACTACACTGCACAGTAGAAATATCAATACATTGTATTGTTACCATATGCAACTCCAAAAACTGACAGACATAGACTACTAATGTTGCAACCGAGTTTCCTGACTTGCCTGCCAACATATCTTACGATACATAGGGGGCGCTTGATGAGCTGCCCCTTGACGTATTTAACAACACGGACCAATCTGATGGCAGCATCAAATTGCGGGCACTTTCTCCTAATTAGGCGCACTACCAATTTGACCTACTGATCCCTGTATGAGTTATTCCTTGGCTTAAATCCTTACATGGAACAAGTCACCATGCCACCCCCTTGTGGCCAGGTGGCTTTCCCCATATGGTATATTAATAACAATATTCCACAATAAACAATACCTTATTCTTATTACTCTGTCCTTTCTATTGGACTGTTGTCTTCCCCAATTCCAAATACTGAATCTGCATTGGTTAAGTTGCAACACTAAGGAATTTGGTGACATAAACATAAAGTTTGGTAACACTATAAAAAGTTGACCACAGTATTTATAGTATTATTCAATTCCATTTAGATTTTAAATCTAAAGAGGACTAAGATCAATTATACAATTATGTTTGGATACTAAAAATACTCATTAATGAGTTAGTGAAGGAAGAGCAATATCCAAAGGACTCACTCATTGCTGACTGTGGATTACTCTACAGACAAAATCATTTTCTTTCTGTATTGTGGCCTGGGGAGGTCCTGTGAAAGTGTGATGAACACAATGAACTAGTTATGAAGACATGTGTCTTTAGTGGCCATAATAAAGGTTTGTTTCTTAATCACACTGGTTAGTGTTATTATAATTGTTTGCTTTTCATCTTTTCTGGGTTCTTATAAAGGGACATCTATGCTTATCATGTAAAGATGAAAATATGCCCTGTGATAAATATATCATATGATATGTGAAGCATGAGATCAACTGGGGCTATAATACAGTTTGATTACCCTATCACAATGATTGGTTTTTTCTTCCATCTCTTCAGGATAACTTATAAAAGGGACATCTTTAAGGTATTATGTAAGAATGAAAGGCTTAAGGCCATCATAGGGGTGACTATTCAAGGAAATAACTGATGGAAATCAATGATATGGGGTTTAGGAAGTGGATATGGTTCCTCTCAAATCAAATCCCAGTATGTACACTTGATTTATTAAGGGCAAATATATACTAAAAGTACCAGCCCATAAAAAATAGTCAGAGAGAAGCTTATATTACTTTATCTGGTGATTAAAAAGCATGTTCTAGGACACCAATTGTTGTTAGGAAAGATCTTAGCATCACAGGGAAAATTTAAGAGATATATTGAAACATTTCTCTATGGCAGTTTACTACTATGAAAAAAGAGGAAGAATCCCTGGGAAAACATTTCCTGAAGTGCTTTGCCATAGTAGAAAACCATTTTCTAGCTTTGATGAAACATTGACAGACCAGGGAAAAGTTAAAACTTCAAATGTAAATTTTCAATACCTCACTGGTAAAATGTCAATAGTCCTATTTGAGGTTTGAGAAATTGCTCAGCTGGTAAGTAAAGTGCTTCATATTCTTGAAAACAGATCATTGGTTAAGTTTGAGGCTTGTTTTACTGATGAAGGTTCTTGATGAAAAGGCCTGAAGCTCAATAAGATGATACAAAAACATTGTAAGAATTTTTAAAGCTAATTCTATGGTATAAATAAGGCTGTAAGGAACTAATTAAACTTCACAAGGAAATACACTAAATGAGAAACATTTGAAACAAGGGGCTATATATGTTGAGTATATAATTCTTGTGAAGTATAATAAATGAGATAAATGGGAAATTAAGAAGAGAATGATACCTTATTGGATATGAATATAGGGATATATATAGTATCATGGAAAGACACATACGTCCATGTATGTCATGGGGCTTATCTGAGTAATGTTCCTCTTAAGTCACAAGGCTTATTCAAGCTGTTTCCCTTTTAGGATCTAGATTGTTTGATCTCTGTAATAGATGGGAAAATGATAGAAGCACCACCAAATTAGTAATTAGTTGGTGAGTTGTGCAGTGGGCTATTCAGTGAATTACTCAGGGAGTTAATTCTTCAGGAGAGAGTAACCAAAGATGTTGTAACATGTATCAGAGATTGAACAATGAAACTAATAGACAGCACCAATATAAAATAAAGAGCCTAAATAATTACATATTGACAAAACTGTAAGGAAATAGTGTAATGTACTAGTATAGAAGGTTGATAAGGGTTATTCCTTCTGAAATGATAAATACATTCACAACCTCTTAAAGATAGCACCCTTTTTATAATATGTGTGTTGAGTATATACTTTTGGGAAGTATAATAAATCAGATAAAAGGGAAATTAAAAAGATAATGATACTTTATTGGATATGAATATAGGGATATATATAGTATCATGGAAAGACACATACTATCCATGTATGTCATGGGGCTTATCTGAGTAATGTTCCTCTTGAGTCACAAGGCTTAATCAAGTTGTGTTCCATTTAGGACCTGGATTGAGTGATCCCTGTCATAGATGGGAAAATGATAGAAGCACCACCAAATTAGTAATTAGTTGGTGAGTTGTGCAGTAGGCTATTCAGGAACTACTCAGGGAAATACTTCCCCAAGAGTGAGTAATCATAGATGTTGCAACATGTGTAACACTGAGGATCTTATGAGCAATTAATTTCTTGAAAACTGTAGAAAATGTCTAGTGACCAAGATCTCTTTTGATAGTACCTGATTAAGGTATCAAGAAATAAAAGAAAACCAAAAACAATACTGTTGTAACTGTGCTGTTTTAGCAGAGTTACAAGGGGAAAATATTTAGAAGCTAGATAATAATCTTTATTGAGAGATAGTGATTATATAGTCAATGTGAATCATTGATAACAGGAACATGATTGTGTTGATCATACGGCTGGATAGTGAAGGGGGTGGCTTGATCCTGGTAATGAGTCAAGCGCCAAAACAAGGTATCCACCATAAGGGATCATCATCTGTTCATGTTGTTGGATTTGGTAATTTGAGTTGACTTCCTAGTCTGGCTTCAAGTGGCCAGGTAATCAGATTGTGGGTCACAAACCCGCTTGTTTGGAACCTTGCTGGCGGGTCAAGCCTGCTGTTTTGACACCCCCCCCAACTGAAGGTTGGCCTCCTCTGGGGGTAGGTTGTCAGGGAGGTTGTCAGGAGCCCAGGCGCTGTACTGGAATAGTTGTTGTTCTGTGGCAGGCAGGGTGGTTTTACATTGTTTTTGTCTTGCTTTGCAGGGTCTTAGGGAATCATGGTGTAGGGTATTGTCTTGTTTGCGCTTCCTGAGTCCTTTCACAAGGTAAGTGTTATTGTTGTTTACCTTTAGAATGATTGCTGGGCCTACTTTCTTGGGTTGTAGTTTGCTTTTATCAACGTTCATGAACCAAACCTTGTCCCCAACTTCATGTCTATCTTGGATGAGGACAAAAGTTTTTTTGCAGACGTTTGTTTTCACTTTCTGTTTGTTTGCTGTTGGTCTCTATAACTTGAGGGTCTGAGCGTGGGGGACTTCACTTGGGATTTCCAGTTTGGGTCCTGTCAATACCTGAATGATATTTGGCTGTGTGCTGTATACCAACTCAAATGGGCTTTTTCCGGTGGATCTGTTCACTTGGGTTTGGCACACAAGTAGTGAAGTTGGTAGCTGCTTATACCAGTCTTCAGGTCTCTCAGAGGTGAGCTTGGCTAAGGCTTGCACAAGGCTGTCATTTAGCCGCTCTACACGTCCATTGGCCTGTGGGTGGTATGGAGTTGTTACAGTGTGTTTGACCCCATTTTTAGTGAGGTACACATTGGTGGTTTTGGAGGTCAATTCTTTCCCTCCATTGGTTATCAGGAGTTCTGGCTTTCCAAACTTGCTGATTATCTCTTTGCCAATAAATTGTCGTACATCATTGCCAGTGTGCGCCCTTACTCCTTGGGCTACTGGCCATCTTGAAGCAAAGTCTATGGCGGTGATAATGTATTTTTTATCATTGTGTTTCCCTGGCAAGGGCCAACAACGTCAAAGGCCCATAATTTCAAGGATAGTTATGTGCAGATGGGAAGTACTGACTTTGGAGGGGTTCTGCTTTTGGCAAACTTTTTTCATACCTCACATTGGTCTAGGACTTCTTGAATGTTGCAATATAAGGTTGGCTGCCAGGCCTTGTGCTTAAGGAACTCATATAGGTTTTGGCTCTTGGTGTGTCTGAGGTCTCTGTGATAGCATAGGATGGTGTCTACCTGCTGGTGTGTGGGGATATAAGGAATGGTAGTGCCGTCAGACATTTTTCTGTGTAGGCTCCTGTATATGTCAGCAAATATGTGTTCATTTTTGATAACTGTTTCCTTTGTTATATTGGTTGTACCAGGGAGGAAACCTGTGTCCTTTGTTTGTAGTACCAAGAGAGGCCATTCTGGATTGAGCCCATTTCCCCCTCTTGTGTCACAGACATATAGGCACAAGAAGGCGTCTGCCATGGCAAGCTCAGGACCAGGCTTGTACTGTATGAGCATATTGAATCTCTCCAAGAGCTCCATCCAGCGGGCTTGGCAGTGAGATAGATTTGCTTGGGTTTTGAAGTATATGAGCAACTTGTGGCCGGTCAGTGCCATGAATTCTTCCTGTTTTTCTAGATAAAAACACCATTTGACTAGACAGTGTACAATAGCCAGCAGTTCCTTGTTGTGGATAGGGTATTAACACTTGCCATCTGTCAAATTTTGTGATTCATAAGCTACAGGCAGGAAGTCACCATCATTATTTTTAGATTTGTAGTACTCCCCCAATGAATTTATCTGAGGCGTCAGTTTCCATTTGGTATTCCCTGTCATGTTTGGGGTATTGCAGGATAGGAGCTGTTGTGAGCTTCTCCTTGAGGCATCTAAAACAGAGATCACGTTGGGGGGTCCACACAAACTTGGATTTGGCACCTGTTATGGCGAATAAGGGGGCAGTCAAAACGCCATAGTCAGGTATGAAGCGGTGTACATAGGCCACCATCCCCAGGAAAGTGTGGAGTTTTGACTTATCCTTGGGTGGCGGCATTTTGCATATGGCCTGTATCTTTTGACTGTTGGGTTTGATGCCATCCTTTGAGACTATGTGTCCCAGGAAGGGTAATTGCTCACAGAAGAACTGGCACTTGGAGGGCTTGGCCAACAGTTTGTGTTGTGCCAGGGTAGAAAAGACTGCCTCTAGGTCCTTGTGGTGCTGTTCCACCAAGGGGCTGTAGACAATGATGTCGTCCAGGTAGACTAGGGCATGCTTGCCTATGTGTGGCGCAAATACTTTGTTCATGAAGGTCACAAAGGTGGATGGGGTGTTTGTCATGCCAAAGTTGAGCACCACACATTTGTATGAGCCATATTTAGTGCAGAAGGCTGTTTTGGGATGTCTTCCTCCTTAATACAAATCTGGTTGTAGCCTGCAGTCAGATCAATCTTGGAGAAGACTGTAGCTTCTTCCCAAGGCGTCAAAGAGATTGACAATCAGTGGTAGTGGGTAACAATTCTTGATGGTAACTTTGTTTAGGGCTCAGTAGTCTGTGACCAGACGCAAGGTACCGTCCTTCTTGGCCACAAAGAACACGGCGGCCCCAAAGGGAGACTGTGAGGGGCGGATAAGTCCTTTCTCCAACGCCTCCTTGAGGTAAGTGCGTAGGGTGTTGTCTTTGTTTGGGGTCATCCTGTAGATAGGGCGTGCTTTGGGGACAGCCCCTTTGAGTTAGATGGAGTGTTGGATGTGTTTCTCAGGGGGAAGCCCAGGTAGCGCTTCCTTGAAGATTTCTGGATGGTGGGCCACAATTTTGCAGTCCTGAGGCGTGGAGGTATCCTGGTGATCCTTGAAGTGTATGATCTTGTACTGGCAGGAGTCCCAGTCTATTGCCTTCAGGTTTTCCTTTTTGTCTAGGGTTTCTGTGATGCGTACAAAGACATGGTCACTTAAGAGTTGGTCCACGGAGTTAGGGTAGATCTGGTGGTTGACACCTTCACGCTTGATGGTCAACACTGAGTTTGCCCAGTCTACATGAGGATTGTTCTTTAGTAACCAGTCTAACCCCAGGTTGATGTCAAACCTCAGGAAGTCAATGACAGGACCTTGGATGGTGAAGTGGAGGTTCTCAAGCATGACAGAGAAGGGGGCAATCTCCCTTGTCACAGCAATATGGTATTCATCAGCTAGGACCACGTTTTTAATCCGCAAAGGATTAGTGGTTAGCTTGAACTTATCCACAAACTGCTGTTGACTAGGGTTCAATCTGCGCCTAAATCCAGGAGTGCTGAGCCTGTATAACTACAAAAACAGAAAGGATAGGACATCAGTTTATTGGGATGCCTGGCAATGGTGTACAGTACCGGGTCCTCCAAGGGCACTTGTATCATTGGCCATTGATCCACGTCCTCAGGACAGTACTCATCATTGGGTAAGTCAGGAGTTGTGCGGGGAGAGCTTGGCTTGCTTAATGCTCTCCCAGGGCTTTTCCCTTGTCTTGATTGCCTTGCATGGCAGTGATACAGAAATGGGTACAATTTGACTGGCCATTGTTCCTATTCCCATGTCTGTTTGAGCTTGTGGGCTTATGGCTGGTGTTATTCCTGTTGTTTCCAGGGGGTGGTTGAGTGGAGCGCCCGCCTGTGTGGGAATCCTTGGGTCTCTCTTGTTTACTGTTTGTGCCTTATGAAGGGTGTTGGAGGTTTGTTCCGCTTTCTCTGCTTTGCAGTACAGGCTTTGTAGGTTAGTCACCTGGTCCAGGTTCACGTGTCTCATCACATGCAACTTGAGGGCGTTGTAGTACATGAGATGTGTGGCTGGGGTGTCAAAGGCCATGTCAGATGATGCACAAAGTCAGAGTTCCTTGTAGGCGCGAGTGAGTTCCTTTACGGTGCCTATCTGGGTTAGGTTCTTTACTTGGCGTATGATCATGAGCGCCGTATCCTTAAGCACAAATCTTGCCAAGAAATCTTGCTTGAAGGTATCCCAGTTCTTGTTGATGTGTTCCTTGTACCACTTATCACACCAGGTGCCAGCATCATGGGTCAGGCGGATGGAGATTTCTGCAATCCAAAACCGCTGCAGACATTCCATCTGGGCCAGCTTGCTCTGGGTGGACTGGATCCATGCGGCAGTGTTGTTGTCATTGGCCCCAGCAAAAGGTTCCAAGGCGGCGCTTCACAGTCTTTGGCCTACGTAGGCGGGCATGGTGTTTTTGTCGGTTGGTTGCAGAATGGAGGAGGGAGCCTGAAAGAGTTCCCATGCAGACATGGCATTGAAGGCGGGTAGTAGAATCCCTGTGTTCTGGTACAGGACAAAGTCATTGGGTATCTTAGCACCAGGGGTGTACAGGGTCCAGTCAGGCGGGAGGCCAGACATAATTCTGTCAAGGATTTGTTAGCCGTGGCGTTTGCGGGCAACAGGCAGAATTTTTTCAAAATAAGGTAGGATGGAGAACCTACCTGTGCTACCAATGTCGTAACTGTGCTGTTTTAGCAGAGTTACAAGGGGAAAATATTTAGAAGATAGATAATAATCTTTATTGAGAGATAGTGATTATATAGTCAATGTGAATCAAGGATAACAGAAACATGATTGTGTTGATCACAAAGCTGGATAATGAAGGGGGTGGCTTGATCCTGGTAATGAGTCAAGCGCCAAAACAAGGTATCCACCATAAGGGATCATCATCTGTTCATGTTGTTGGATTTGGTAATTTGAGTTGACTTCCTAGTCTGGCTTTGAGTGGCCAGGTAATTGGATTGCGGGTCACAAACCCGCTTGTTTGGAACCTTGCTAGCGGGTCAAGCCTGCTGTTTTGACAATACTTTAAATTAAGATAAATAGAAGGCTATAGTTTATTTCAAATAATAAAGATAATTCCAACTGAGGAAGAGGGAAAGGGAGAAATCCTTTAGATAGTCAAAACACTGACAATTAGTGATTCTGGGTGGCATCAAACAAACTATCATAACTCAAAAAACAAACATAACAAAATAAATCAGGTTACTACTGTAAATTCAGAACCTGAATGTAAAAATGCGGGATTTTTAAATCCTTGGTCCAAATTTTGAATCACTTTTGTGGGATGGCCTTTTTTAATTAAATTTAATTCTTTGTATTTTTATTTGAATTTTTAAAAATGCGGGAACTCATAGACACTTTGCAAAGCTCAAGTCAAACTGCATATTTCCAATGGACAAAATGAATTAACTGGAACCAGATTTGAAGTGTTCAAATCTATCAACCATTTTCATTAAGTTTACTATGTTTTTTTAAATTGCAGGATTGTCAAATCCAAGAACCAAATTTCAAATCACCTTTGAATGCCACTAGTAAACTCAGATATTAAAAGCAGGAACTGGAATCCAAATTGAATGTACAGTAAGCACACTAGGAAACGCCAACCCAAATCAAGAAGCTCCACCACAATTAAGATCAAATGAAAAATTCAATCTCAATAACCATGTTTAGACATAAAAAGTGATTAAACTTTAAAATTATCCAAACTCAGAAAGTATACAATATCATACACTTCAAAGCACAGATATAGAAATTCTGTTACTATTCAAGGCTAAATCAGGAGAAAATAACTACTCATAACTCAACCAATAAATCCAAATAAATACATATTTAATCTAAAACATATTTTTTACTTATTTTATTTTTATGGACTGTCAATTTCATTCCCAACCTGCTCCTGCACCAGCCTGCAGGGCAGCCTGTCCACAAGGGCATCCCAGAGAGTCCAAGAACAGACCCAGAACCCAACTTGAGGGGAGTCATGCCAATACACAGGCCTCCCAAGGTGTCATTGCCAGCCAACCACCTCCCACATCCCAAGCCCAATCAACCAGCCTGAATCCCAGGCAGAAGCCACTTTCAAGGCCTGCTACCAAAGTCTCCTACACCAGGGTCACCAGAAACACTCAGGTTACTTGCACCTCCACTGTTTACCCAGTTGTCACCCGGCCCCGCACTCTTGACCCAAGAGTTGCTACTTCCTGCCCCCACGTTTTTGATACCTCCTATCAGCTATTGGTCACAAATGAGGAACCATCTGCGCCTGTTAACTATTCCACCATTGATAGCGCCACCACAAGTAAGAGTTATTCCACCTTCTACACAAAGGTCTCCATCCCTTGTGTTGAGCCAGCCAGGATTCTGCAGTACCTGCCAAGGGCTGACATCAGTTGACCAATAATGAGTGTGAAGCTCTCCTCAACTGCTTGAACGGGGGAATGGCAGTTTGGGATATTGCATCCCAATTTGATATCACAGCCAGATATTTTGGCAATACCAACAAAAAGCACAGCAACACCAAGCAAATTTCCAAATCTGTCAAGGTTAAGCGGTAGCCAAAACTACTTCAACCCATGCACATCAATGCAATCAAGCAGTGGGTAGCCAAGAACTGCCACCTGGACATGCTTGCTGTTCAATTAATGCTGGCCACATAGTTTGGGCTTTCTGTTTCTAAAACACTTGTTTATAAAACCATGGTCAAACTTGGCTTCTCTTGGAAAGTACTGGGGATTTCTCCATACAATTGAAACAGTGAAAAAACCATCATGATCAACACATTTATTCCAAGACTTATCTGGTCCTAAAGGAGACTGGGAATGTCCAGTTCTTCCACATTGATGAATTGTTGTTTTCCTCCTCACTCAGGTCTAGTCATAGGTGGGTCAAGAAGAGGTCCATAGATGGTGTAGCACATTGTGCAGCTGTCTGTTCCCAGACCTATTCCATGGTAGCGCTTCTTGGCCCTTGCAGGTTGGACCTGTATCAGATGATCAAGGGTTCTCACAATAACAGGACTTTTCTCAATTTTCTCTGAGCCGTAAAGGAGTTTCTCCAGATCAATTACAGCTTCACAACCAACATTGTTGTGTTGGATAATGTCAGGCTCCACAAAGTGGATCTGGTTGTGTCAGAGTTCCCCCATCAATAAAAACAACCACACCTTCAGCCACTGGCTTACTGATTGTCTAATGAGACTCATATTTCTTTTGCCCTATTCTCCATTTCTGATCTAATTGAGGAGGTGTTTGGTTAGATCAAAAATAAGGTGAAGAAAGGCCTCCCTCAGGACACTGAGGATCTCTTCAACATTCTCAAGATCAGCCAATTTGTGATGCCACCCAATGTGGTGACAGCTTTTCTATGTGCACTTGTAATCCTTCCTCCCTAAAGCCCTCAACTCCAAGCCAATCAGATAAATAGGTGCTCTGGATTTTATTTGTTTTTATTAGGACTCAAAAATCATTATTTATATATAATGATGTGATGTTGAATTGTATTATAGACATATAAAAATACATACAAAATTTAAGTAAAATTAATTTTACTAGATATGAGGACACATATTTTTATCTTAATGCGCTGAATGTTGTATTGACTGTTGAGCTAACAAATAAATAAATTAAAAAGATATAAATAAATTAATTTTATTTAAATAATCATGAATCCTTGTTGGTACTTTGGCTTTTTTAAGCCACATTTTGGACCTTGCAAGTCATCATCTGATCCTTATTATTTCAGTGCCACTATAGCCACACAACACAAAAACTAGTGATTTTAATGTATCTCTTACTAATTAGTACTTATAATGTGGTTCAAGCATATCAAATATATTTATCAAATCATATTACAAGGGAAAAGTAATTTGAGTTCTAAACAATCACTTGTTTAGCACATAAGTGAAGTGAGCCACCTGATGCAGATAAATTCAGTTCTTGTTGTTTAACTACTGTAAATTCAGAACCTAAACGTAAAAATGCAGGATTGTCAAATCCTTGGTCCAAATTTTGAATCACTTTTGCAGGATGGCCTTTTTTTAATTAAATTTAATTCTTTGTGTTTTTATTTGGATTTTTAAAAATGCAGGAACTCATAGACACTTTGCAAAGCTCAAGTTGAACTGCATATTTCCAATGGACAAAATGAATTAACTGGAATCAGATTTGAAGTGTTCAAATCTATCAACCATTTTCATTAAGTTTACTATGTTTTTTGAAATTGCAGGATTGTCAAATCCAAGAACCAAATTTCAAATCACTTTTGAATGCCACTAGTAAACTCAAATAATAATGCGGGAACTAGAATCCAAATTGAATGTACAGTAAGTAACTAGGAAAAATCAACCCAAATCAAGAAGCTCCACTCTGGATAAAATCAAATGAAAAATCCAATCTAAACACCCATGTTTAGACATGAAATTAAGTGAAATGAAAAATTATCTAAACTGGAAATGATGCAATATTCTGCACTTTAAATCACTAATATAGCAACCACAAAACCATATAATGATATATGAGCTACCCTCCTGATGATGCAATTTTTTTTAAAAGTTTTTTGGCCCCCAGCGTAGCCAGGGGCCATAAAACTTCTTTTC
Source organism: Entomophthora muscae (assembly GCA_014839935.2). Classification (NCBI taxonomy): domain Eukaryota; kingdom Fungi; phylum Entomophthoromycota; class Entomophthoromycetes; order Entomophthorales; family Entomophthoraceae; genus Entomophthora; species Entomophthora muscae. The sequence continues at coordinate 24,616 of QTSX02000041.1, read as the reverse complement.
AAGGAAGAAGGAAAGGTGGTAAAGATAAACCATCAGTTTACTACACTATGTATTTATGTGTTGCTATTAAGGATACTTGATTACAGTAGATTTTAAAAATGCTAATAATAAAATAAAATTATCAACAGCAAATGAATTATCAACATATCAAGGAAAAGATAACATGATAAGATAGATTGTAATATATAATTCTACTTTATTATTAGCATTTTTAAAATCAACTATAATCAAGCATCTAAATTTTAGCCATCCTAAAATAGAATAGGGTGCTTTTTGAGAAAGCCTATGATTCCTAAAAGAATTAGCACAAATCTACTCTAGATCCTTTGGCATCCTTTTTGAGACACCCATAAATTATATTTATTTCAAATTCACCGCAATTATGATTTGAAACTTGGTTCTTGGATTTGACAATCCCGCAATTTCAGATTCATTAATTTTTACATGATGTCTATGATTTGTTTGAAATACAGGAAATATCAAATCATACATAAGAATCCCACATTTATGATTCATGTATCCTGCATTTGTTTGCTGAGTTTTGTCTTTTGTTAGTTGAGTTATCTGCTCAAGAGATTCAAAATTTGCCAATTTAAATAAATGAAAAAAAGTCAAAATAAATGGTTGATTTTATTAAATATTTTATTTTTCACTCAGCTGAGTTGCCTGCAAAAGTGATTCAAAATTTGGACCAAGAATTTGACAATCCCACATTTTTACGTTTAGGTTCTGAATTTACAGTATGTAATAAATGAACCCGTACTCAACAAGCTATTAAAAAATACATTTAAATCATATTTTATTATTTCATGTGTTTGCTTACTATAACCACTGTCTTAAAATATATATATATATATATATTGCTATTATAATTTAAAATAAAAAATAAAAAAATTAAAAAATATATAAGTTAATTTGCCAGGGAAGATAATTTATTAGGGGGATGCAAATTGCAAAGGGAATGCAATTATTCCGGGGAATTATACCCCAAAATCAAATTTTTAGCTAGAGCGTCTAATTAGATCCACATACTCTTTTGTATGTGGTGAGCAACCCTGGATGCAATTGCAAGAGGGGTGGCGCCCTGCACCCTGGTGATTGCCAAACACTTAATAAAAAGGAGTCAGGTAAGCAAATCAATCAACAGGTTCTTTTTGGGAGGCACATAAAACCTATACAGCAATGCCAGTGCAAAGGAGTCATATAGGACGTGCTCAACTGTCCTATACCCCCGTGGTGTCTTCTGGCATTCTAGTGCTAATTGGCATATATCAAGTTGTATAGGTACATACTCCAACTTTTTAACATTAGTTTTTAATATGCAATGTAGCAGGATTCTAGGTATACTGCAATGTGAATCCTTTGTAAGGTATATGTTTCAGAGAACATGCATAATTTCTTGTATATTTGAACTAATCTGTTGATGTAGGATGTTTGGCTGAATTTGAATATTGTTCCAGAGGGCGTCCAGCTTGTATCTGCTCCCCATGCCTCAGCAAAAAAATAAATAAAGGTTTAAACGTATTCACAAGGACTGCGTCCCCAACTTTATTTAATAATGCTTTGAATACTTCATTGAAAATTTCATTTTTAAGATATTCAGTTCCTATTTGAAAGTTGGCTTTTATTTGATTTTTTTTGTATTCATTGATGTTTGAAAAATGGAAATTGTTGAATACTTTCATAAATATATTCATTAAAGTTTATTTTGATATCCCAGCAAATTTCAGTCATCTCTTTGAAATTGATATTTGCTCCTATTTTATATGCTTCCCTAATCCACAGCAAGCACCCCACGGGTGGTAAATATTCCTTGGCTTTTGCTTCAATATTTGCAGAATTATTCATATTAATCTGAATTATTTTATTTATTTCATTTTTATTTATTTGCTTTACAGGGGCTACCAGTGATTGGTAACCCCCGTAAAACCAACTGGGTGTAAAGGCTGCCACTTCAGCAACCTTATTCCCACTCCTAGTTATAACTAAAGTAAATATAACAAAACATAAAAAAAACTTATGATTGTTTCCTCTGTGCCCCCTCAGCCAAAGACACTCCTTCAGCAAAATTCATGAGTGTTGGATGCTCTTCATTTGTTTTTCTGGGCTTGATCTTCCTTATTTTCTGTGCTACTTGTGTTTCCTCTTGATTTTTGTTTGTTGAATTTTCATTGTTTCTTGAGGCGCTTCTGCTTCATGAATGTGCTTTGTTTTCATCTGTTTTCATTTGATTAGTTTTCTCTTCATCAGTGTTAATTTCCTTTGAGATTTTATTTCTTTCAATCAATTTTACTTTTTGAGTATTCCTTCTGTTGTTTTTTTTGCAAATTCCATAAGTTATAACTTTCATTGTTGAAATTCAATGTTTGAGTATTTTCCTTTGTAGATTTAAAACTGTTTCCTTGTGTTCTTTGTTGACTATTGTTCCTAGGCTATTTTTTGCAGTTTTGTTTTGCTGAACCAAAGCCCTTCCCTCATTTCCCAGACAATTTACTACAATTTACCTTATGATATGTTCAAGGTCAACAACTTTTGGAGGGCTGACTCTAATTTGTTGATAAGGCTGTAGATATTTGACATTTTGTTTGAATTATATCAAAAAACTGGTTTTATAGTACTACCTTCAATGCATAAATATTTTCATCATCAATAATAAATTAAGAACCACAAATATAAATATTGCATTAGAATATTACAATTAGACGTCAACTCTTGATATTTTGATTTTATGTGCATAACTCAATGCTTATTGCTTAATAAAATTCATTGTAAACAAGGCCTTTTTCATTGTGATTTATATAAATGGACTGTTGTGAAATTAGGCTGATTGACCACAAATAATCAGGCTAATCAACACATGCAGATCTTTATTAGTTACATACTGTTTTTTATTAGGTCAATATTCTATTAAGTGTAGTAATTATACGCCATAAAATCACCAATATATTATAATTGATATGGCAGTTATACACTGTGTAATTGTTAGTTTATTATAATAGATGCAACAATTATATGCTGTATTATCACTTAATTATCATTCCTATATGTGTAGTGATTATACACTGTACAATTTCTAGTTTATTATAATTGATATTAGCATTATACACTGTATAAACATTAGCCAATATAGTGTTTATCATTGATTATACGGTGTGTAATCTTGAAACCATTAATTGTATATTGCCCATCTTATCCTACTGATGTTGTATCAACTCAGTCCCACCCAACCTGATGGACAATTATGAGTATATTAAACAAGTGATGTGCATATGGCTAAGAAATACCAAGTTTGGATCAGCATCAAACAGCATATAATCAGGTTTCTTATTGTTTTGGGTCAGCATTACATGGCGGATAATCCATGAGTCAATATTGGATCAAGTCTGCTATTATACGGTGTATAATACCTAATCCAACCTGTTGCATTAATAAGCAGAAGGCTTGCCAGCCAGAAAAGGACCACTGATTAAGCCCTATAAATGGAATACCAGAATTCTACCTTCCAATGTTGGAGGGCAGATTAGGGACTGTTTATAAGCATCAACTAAATACAGCGTAGTTTCCCAGCGTAATAATAGGTGTGTAAGATACAGCCAATCAATAATTGCCAGTAGGCTAGCTCAAGAAGAGCATAGTCTATAGCTGAAGTGCCATGAATGCCTGCCAAGGCCAGTAGCAACACACATGCTAAGGTCAGCCAATCAGGATAGGCGCAGCCAGCAAAGATGGACCTATTGCAAAGGTAGCAACTGAGAACTGTCTGAAAGGACAAGAACAAGGGTTGTTGCAGTATATATTGATACAGACGCCCAAAAGGATGAAAACAAGCTCTTAGTTACACCTGGATAGATTGCAGCTGCTGGCTAGATTGTACTCCAGTTTCAATAAATGTAATTATCTTCAAAGTTCTATTCTATTGTAGTCTGTAGTGCTCTTGTATATGATTAGGTAAAGTACATTGGCAAGGCTAACATCTATCTGTAGCTTTGAACATACCAGCAATAACCCAAGTTGCTCAACAACTGTGTTTATATTAGAGAGTCATCAATGCTTAGTACAAATATTGATACATAGTGCATTTTACAGCCTTTATATTTACCTATTGATAATAATTCTGTAAACCTTTTAGTCAGATTTTGCAAGATAATAATAATAATGTAATAGGTTAATAAATTAATGGTAATAAACAGTAATTTATTGATCTATTATATTATTATTACTCACAAAATCCGCTTAAATTTTACAGAATTATTACCAATAGGTAAATATACAGGTTGTAAAATGTACTATGTATCAATATTTGTACTAAGCATGAATGGTTCTCTAATATAAACACAGTCCATTTATATAAATCACAATAAAAATGCCTTGTTTACAATGAATTTTATTAAACAATATGCATTGACTTATGCACATAATATCAAAATGTCAAGAGTTGATTTCTAGTTGCAATATTCTAATGCAATATTTATATTTGTGGTTCTTAATTTATTATTGATAACAAAAAATATTAATGCAAATAATTATATGTTACCACTTTAAATGTACAACACATTTTTTAAATATGGGAAATGCTAACAATGTAAAAGAAATATTGTTAATTGTGAATTGAAAGAGGAATATTAATTTTAATAAGTTGTCACAACAAAAAGATTTTTTTTACTGATCAAAGGATGAGAAGGGGAGGGAATGGGCAGAATGAACATTGCCTTCATCTGCACCTGTAAAAGGGACAGTAACAGAGATAGTGGGGGGGGATGAGCGGTGGTTTGGGAGTCAGGGTTGGAAGGCAGGTGGCTTGATGGGGGGTTGGGGAGGCAGGAATTGTTGACTGAGAAGGGGTGGCAAGAGCTGATTGCTTCAATTGATTAAATTCTTCTTCTGTCACATATGCAGGCTTGACAAAACAAATGGATGGGTGTGGGGGGAGGCAGGAGTTCTTTCTGGACTTATCACTATAAATTGCATAGAAGATAAGAGATCAAATAAGTCCTGGACAAATACGGAAGGGAAAAACTTGTACCCCTTCTCAATTTGGGAGCACAGTTCATTGTAGGTGGCAGGCTTTAAGCACCTGAGAGCAGAACCAAAATTGTAAAGACATACATCTGCAAGATTCATGTCATAGTGGTTGGTTGGGTAGGACCAACAGGTATGCCCTGAAGCCCTAATTTCTTTGGTTACCCACTCACGCCTTTCCATCTCAGCACTCATTACAACTGTGTACACAGCTTGTTGAGTAGCCCACTCCTCCAGCATGTCCTTGAGCTCTGTCTGGTAGGCATACCCATCTGCAGTGTTTGATATTGCCGAGTAATGATTGACACCCAATGGGGAAACTGCCAACAAAACCCCAACAAATTGATACAGGATTGGGCCGCGCTTGTAGATGTCAGATTGGATGCGCCTCTCTCCAAAGTCTTGAATACTGGCCAAGATCTTAGCATATGATAGAAAGATGACATCATTACGGGCCCTCATTGCCCTCCCTTTAATAAAGTTAATAATAGTTGCATTGTATGGGTTGGTATCCACCAAAATGGGGCCACCAAGAACCTGATTGGATAGGATTCTTGCGGCAACCACAACTCCGTGCATCCATGAATTCACTGTTCTTTTGTTGGTGAAGATGCTGTGGAGTCCCAACTGGAGACGTACCTGGACCAGGGGCATCCGCAGGTCACGTTCCATAATAGCCATCATAAGGGGATTGGCTGTATCACCTTTGGTTGAGGTACAGGCACCAGTTGAGGTCTTCTTGGTGGGGGAGCCACAGTTGGCGTGGGCTTGCAGGGTTGCAGCCACAGTGGACTTTGCAAAACCCATTGCGGCTGCAATTTCCCCAAGGGACAAGCTTGCCTTGCTTTTCAACCATTTTGAGACAATCTCCAGGGGGATCAATTTTCTTCTGCGTCTTGCAGGCTGATTGGCTGGGGGAGGGATATGTCCATCTTGGGAACTGGTCAATGCCATCTGATTGGCTGTTTTGGGGTTCTGGGCTCTCTGGGTGACCCCATGGCTAAAAAAGCTGGTTCCAGATGCCATTGCTGATAAGAGGATTTGGGTTAGCAGCTGCCTGTGTATGGTGGACAAACAGGGCCATGCTGGAAGTTGCAGGGAAAGAACAGACTCCTGTGTGGTGCTTGCAGAGGGGCCTGCAGGTTGGGAGTGGTCATAAACAGAGGCTTCACTGTTAAGAGACCCAGTGTAGCCCTGCATAATTTTGTTAAGGCCAGGGAACAGCTTGTTGACTTGGTTGTTGTTGAAAGAAGACATAATAAATTTCTATTAAAACTTTAAACTCAAGAAGAGGAATGTATATTTTAGTCAATTTTATTGTTATATATGTTAATTTTTGTGAATATTATGATCTAAATTTTAGCTGTCCTAAATTAGAATAGGGTGATTTTTGAGAATGCCTATGATTCCTAAAAGAATCAGCACACATCCACTCTAGATCCTTTAGCATCCTTTTTGAGACACCCATAAATTATATTTATTTTGAATTCCTTGCAATTATGATTTGAAACTTGGTTCTTGGATTTGACAATCCCGCAATTTCAGATTTGTTAATTTTCACATGATGTCTATGATTTGTTTGATATACAGGAAATATCAAATCATACATAAGAATCCTGCATTTCTGATTCATGTATCCTGCATTTGTTTGCTCAGTTTTGTCTTTTGAAGTTGAGTTATCTGCTCAAGAAATTCAAAATTTGCCAATTTAAATAAACCAAAAAAATCAAATTGAATGGTTGATTTTATTAAATATTTTAATTTTCACTCAGCTGAGTTGCCCACAAAAGTGATTTGAAATTTGGACCAAGGATTTGACAATCCCGCATTTTTACGTTCAGGTTCTTAATTTACAGTACCACTCAAAAGCTGCTTCAATGACTTTTAGAGCTATGGTATACCCAAATAAATGTAACAATTTAAAAAGAGTTATAAGGCTTTTTACACAAATTATTGACTTCAAAATTGTGATTTAAAATCATCACAATTTGTTAACCTCTCTAGTATATAATAATTTCAAAACAAGGCTTAAGAAAAGCAATATTTATAAGAGAAATGAATTTATATTGAAATATCATTTATGATTATATGTTAGATGTGTGAACTTCAGAAATGTGATATTATTACCAGTAATGGTTTAGTTTTATTAAAAAATTACAAAGATGCAGTCAATAATCAGGGTTTGTCTTGTTATTCAAGTGACAACCATGATAATAGAAATTTATGATTTCTCCATCTGGTTTCATATTATTACCCTTCTCTATATGAAATAATTACTACTATTTAAGGGCATCTTCAGATGGTTAACTTTGGGTAAAACCTTTCTGATGATCCTTTAGCTGCTTGTCAGTGGGTGTGATTATGATAGATTTTTTTGTTAAAATGGCTCTGACATCATAAATGACATTTTTCTTCTTCTAATGAAGAAAAACAAAAATTACAGTTTGACTCTTGGGCTGCCCAACTTGAGGCTGGCTGGTCTAAAAGTCCAGACATCTGCCTGGCTGTTTCTTTTGCAGCTTAAATCTGAATGCTTTCAGATTAAGAGTATATAGCCTGTATAACATTCTACAAGATAAACTGAGATTGAAACCAATTATGCACTACATAAATACTACACCTAAACTGAAATGGTGTTCCATACCATTTGGGGTTTGGCCAAATCCTCTGAAGAATCTGCCAATGATGAGCATCCAAAGTTGTTCAAAATACCAGATATTAACACAAATTCTGTTGGCCAGTGTCAGGATACCGCATCCCAGGGGGAGGTCTGTTAGCCTTGGCTGCCAACTTACTCTGTTGGGAGGAGGGTAGAGCCCACCATAGGAGGGATGCTAACTTGATGAGATAAGACGCTGATTGGCCTACTGAGGCCCAGGGTCTAGCAGCTGGAACCATAGTATCAACTAAACCAGACAAGGTGATGTAGGCAATGCCTGCATATTGGTTGGCTGTGGGAGGAATCAGACCTGGGGTGATGTGTAGGTGGTCAGGTTTGGGTGTTGGGGGTGCTTCCATATCTGTCTGGTAAGCAGGCAAATAGTTGTACTTCACACGGGTTTTGGAGGCAGGTGGCTTGCACCAAGAACTTTTGTGAAAGAATGTTTGTGGGGTTATCTGCTGGGCCAGGTGGTCTTTGCAGGGGAGTATCCTTCACAGTCAACTCCCTGTACTCTGGTTTAAGTGGATAGTCAGAAAAATGCAGTGGGCCAAAGGATGCTCTGGAAGAACAATATAATGCAGGCTGGGTTTCTGGGGCTTCCTCAGGAATGCAGGCCATCAGCCCAAGATTTTCTGTTGGAACAGTAGTAAAGTGGAAAATAACCAAGACTAAATAAGGAATAAATTGTTAGAACCAAAGTTCCATAATCTTATTTTATTCAGAATGGCAATACCATTTCATCAAGACTTTACAGAGTTTAAATACCATTTAAAATGCTAAGTTTGGAATCTAGCTCATCACCTGATAGCTGAGTTTGCTCAGTTTCTTCTGGGCCAAGAGTTCTGGCCCCATTCTGATCCTTCTGGCCTGTCATATATTCTGTTGGAATGATCTCCATCTGACAGTCCAAACATAATATCTTTATGGCTTCATCATTGCCACTGGAGTTCTTGTCATCATGGACCAAGAGACCTCCAGGAACCATAAACTGTGCCAATCTTTGATCCATAAGCTGCACATCTTCAGGAGTAGCTTTGGGGTCACTACATGACCAGGGATCACATGGCCCAGAGGCCTGGGTTTCTAGCCAATTATCTGAATTCCTTTGGATTTTGGTCCATTGTTCTGAGCAGCAAAACCCTTTTTGGACAGCCCATCAACTATGACAGAAGTGACACCATATTGACTTAGTGCTTCCAGCAATCCAGCTTGTTCCTGCAAATTTGTGGCCAGGCGGGCCTGCAAATTTCCTTGATTAATTGGATTTGAACTAATGCCTGTTTCAGCTTTTCCACTGGCTAACTGTGAAAAACATGGGTGGGCAGCCTGAGGGTCTTCAGGATCCCCAAAACCCTCAGAATCAGGTCCTGAGTTTGATTCTCCTAGTTGGAGTTTCCCACTTATTTGGGGAGAAATGTCATTCATGACAGCCAGCCTGACATTATAAATAAGCTTGAAGAACAGAAAAGTTTGAGCATCTATTCTCCTGCACTAGCTATGATTGTCCACCTAGGCCTGATGTCACACCTCACCTTCCAAATTTCTGACACCATTCCACCCAACTTACAGATTTCTGTCTCAAAAATGATGCCTGTCAGAAGGGTATTTGTATCATTCTAAATAAGTTCCAGTCTTAATTGCTGTGAGATTAGGCTGATTAACCACAAATGATCAGGCTAATCATCACACACAGATCTTTATCAGTTATACGCCATATTATCACTAGACTATTATTCTCTTAATTGTAGGATTATACGCTGTATAATCACTAGTTTATTATATTTGATATGGCTATTATTGGCGTATAATTGTCATCTAATATAGTAATTATCACTGATTATATACTGTGTAATTGATAGATCATCATTTTTATCTCTCTCCTTTCATCTTACTGGATGTTGTATCAACTCAGCCCTATCCATCCTGAAAGGCGTATATGTGTATATCAAACAAATGATGTGCAAAAGGTTAGTAAATACCAAGTTTGCATTGGTATTACACAGCAGATATCAGTTTCTTATCAGTTTGGGTCACTATTATACAGAAGATAATTTTCAGGTTCATACTGGATTGAGTCAACTATTATACGGTTTACAATCCACAACTTGAGCCGTTATATTAATAAACAGAAGGCTTGCCTTACAGAAAAGGATCACTGATTAAACCCTAAAAGGGATGTCAAAATTAATATTTTTATAAACAGAGAGACAAGGCTTGGAATATACCTAAGCATCAACCAACAAGAAGGGTGATGTCTTAGTACCATCAGACGTGACAGAAATAGTTGGATAGTAGGAAGCCATTCCCTTGTGGTGGGGAATCAACACCCAAATCCACATGGAGTTGATGATTAATAACCAATAAAGCTTCAAATAGCATTTGGTAAAATTTCCAAAAGATACACTAGGATTAAGAAAAAATGATTAACCTTAACCAAAAAAGTCCTAGATAAATTGCCTAGGAGAGAATCAAGGTGTCTTTAGCATAGAATTCAGGACATTGAGAGCAAGCAAGTATCTCAGTTTCAGATACAGTAGGGAAAACTCCAAGATTCTGGGGCATTGGATTAACATTGGGAGGAGGCAACAATGAAGTGCCAACAACAGGACCCCATCTTCCAGTGAAAATTTGACTTAGAATCAAATTATAGGGGATGTAGCTCAGCAGGCCAACTACAGGATGCATGATAAAATAAAGTTAGACCAGGAGAATATTTGATTTTATTTGAGTAAAAATTTTAGGGAGGACTCAACTATTAAGAGTTGAACAGTGAAAATTTCCCATATATATCAAAATTTGACTAAGCAATATCACCTGGATCCTTGGCTTCTATTCCTTCTACATTGTCTAGTAATTACCTTGTACAGTTTGCAAAGAACCCTTGTGTGATCAATTTCTGACAACTGTTCTGATAATAAGGCTTTATCAAGTGATTATCAGATTATGTCAATTTATCAATATCAGCTTGCAAGGGGTAATCAAATACAAGTGGCAAACTGGAGCGTCAGTAACCCATTTTTGATCAACTGTTTGATTTAAAGCCTTCAAATCAGTTAATCTGGTTAACAGCTTCCCTGCCTTTTGAGCTTTCCAACTTGGGTGAATAATTCCAGGCATTATGGAACCTAATGTGAATCAGAGGCGCAGAAATGCACACCCAATTAATCATTGCCAGTAGGCTAGCTCAAGAAGAGCGTAGTCTATAGCTGAAGTGCCATGTACACCTTTTAAAGGCCAGTAGCAGCACACATGTCAAGGACGGCTAATCAGGATAGGCATAGCCAGAAAAAATAGGCCTTTTGAAAAGGTAGTCACTGAAAAATTTCTGAAAGGACAAGAACAAGGTTTTTGAAGTATATATAGATACAGACACCCAAAAGAATGATAAAAAGCTCTTAGTTACACCTGGATAGATTGCAGCTGCTGGCTAGATTGTACTCCAGTCCCAATAAACATAATTATCTTTAAAGTTCTATTCTACTGTAACCTGTAGTGCTCTTTGTATAAGACAGGTAGAGTACATTGGAAAATCTAACATCTATCTGTAGCTTTGAACATACCAGCAATAATCCAAGTTGCTCAAAAATTACCATACTGATAATAAAGTTTTGATAAATCTTTGGTTCAAACAGATTTTACCTGATCTGATTATAGTCTTCTACTATTTTTATTCAGCACCAACAGGCCCTAATGCCCCTGTTATCTCACTCAATGACTTTCCTGAAGAACTGTGACCCAAGTCATATTATTCTCCTGGCTGATCCTTTGGGACCATACATTAAACCAAATACTACCAAATCTTGTCTTTAAGAATTTATGATTAGAGAATAAAATTCTGAAAGACCTCCTATCCAAAAATAGAGAGCCAGAAAAAGTGAATTGATAAGAAATTTAGTACACTATTAAGCCTAGGATCTTCAGAGACAAATATGATCATCTGCCTGCCTATATTTTACTTATTACTTTACTGCTTATCCCAAAGCCCAACTGCCTGCAAGCTTCTGTTGTTTCTAATAAACTACCTCTAATCATTTTTTGTGGGGTTTAAATTGCTCTCAAATTCTTGATAGAATCAATGGTTCTAAACACTGACTCATGGTCCTTGCTGAGATTCTAACTATCTTATTCTATCAAATTGGCGCCAATACTGCTGTGGTCCTTGTCCTCCAGTCCTCCAGTCCTCTAGCCCAGTCTGCATCTGCTGCCCTAAACTACAGGACTTAATATTCTGTCATTATGGCAATAATATTAAGCTATAGTAACATGTGTCCCAAGATAATGTTAACCACAAGGGCTGCTTTTATACATATACTGCTTATAATGATTTATTGTACCTTTAAAGCTGCTACAAATCAATCTTCTCTATGATAAAAAACACCAAGGAATTAAAAGACACCAACCAAGGCACATAACCCCAGACTATCATAAAATCACAAGAACAAAAGGTGATTTTAAATTGATTCACAACCAAAGTGAACATGCTACAGATGGGCAATCTTAATCTGGAAGAAGCCTGAAGAGCCATGTCTGTTCTCAGACTCTATTTTTAATTCAGCACCCATTCCTATCTTAATGATACCAAAAAGGTCCTCAGAGTTGCTGATATGCTCTCTGGGGACGCCCAGACTGGTTTAGTAAGGCCACTGACAAAGGCATAGAGCTTTTTAGGACTACCTCAAGTTTGAAACAGAGCTTACAGCAACTGATAATGATAATAACAGTCAACACCACACCTCAATTACCTTTTTTTATAAAATCAAAAAAGACTCACAAATCATCCAAGGCTAAATCAAAGACTTCCTCAAATTGAAGACTAAAATTTGATTAGAAGATTAAATAGCCACCATGATCTTTAGAAGAGTTGTGAAACCCACCATAAAGGCATGTTGAAGAACCACATGACTATCCTCATCTTAGAAGAGCTTCTCTACCATGAAAAGAATTAAATATGAATCAACAAAGAACAAGGTTTCATCCTTCTCTATCACTCCAGAGCTTAGACAGCCAGAAGAATAGGGATGTCCCCTGAAGAACTGCAGCACCACTACTGTGATATGCAGTGCTTCTGATTTCATGAAGAAGGGCGTTTGACCAGAGCTTTTACCAAGAAGAATACTACCTCTGTGTAATTAGCCTAAATATACACCTCTTCTCAATATCACAAGTTCATTAAAGTTACTGTGAACTTTCAAGGGAAGAAACACATAATATAAGCTTTCATCAAAACTGGTGCTGAAAAGAGCTTCCTTGAATCTACCCTGTCACAAAAGTTAGTATTAAAGGCTACCAAAAAATTTCTACTGGTGAATATGAGAAACAGCTACAATGAAATAAGATACAAATTTAATCAATAACTGCCATTAATAGTAAGAAGGAATATACAAACCTACTCCTTAATCCCTTGATCCCAGGAAGCTTTTGTTTGGAAAGACATGGACTATTAGTAAAATACCAAGACCAGACAGTCACCTTAGGGAAGGGCAATTATGCAATACAGTACACTTATGTTATAGTCAAACAAACATTTCAAACCACATGCTCATGACTATAAGAGGAAAACAGTGTAAGAATCTTTCACACTCCTGGAAAAATATAACCATTTATTCAGCAAAGAGAAAATCACACATCAACTCAATCATTACATATAAAATCACATCATATATCTACTTCCTGGAACTCAGCCTAACTTTGACCCATCATTAGCTGTAATCATTGAGAGCAGATAGCCTTGAAGAAATACTCAGAGTACATGATAAAGAAGAGATTAATTTGTGTATCAAAACCCCCCTGCTCTTTTCTAATGCTATTTTATGGGAAAGAAAGACAGAGACATACATCTTTGTGTGAACTATCAGGAATTGAAAAAAATCACTGTGAAGATCAGATATCTGATTAATAACTCTGAAAACCTATGTGATATCATCCAAGGAGCCCAAGTGTACTCAAATATTGATCTCCAGGGTTCCATTAATAAGATCCAAATCAAGGAGAGCAACAAGTATAAAACAGCTTTCAATACTATTTACGGCCTATATGAGCGCTTGGTGATGCCTTTTTGATTGTACAAAGCTCTTAGATTCTTCTAAAGGATAATTAATATCATACTGTAAATTCAGAACCTAAAGGTAAAAATGTAGGATTGTCAAATTCTTTTGCGTGAACTCACCAACTTAATGGAGTAATTTTCATCTCAGAATAACTTAATTTTTTATATAAAAGGATAAAAAATATTCCAGTAAGTTGGTGAGCTCACGCAAAAGAATTTGAAAATCCCGCATTTTTACCTTTAGGTTCTGAATCTACAGTACTGGGAGAATAACTAGACCATTTCTGTGTTAAATAATTAGATTGTATCCTCATCTATAGCAAAAGCCTCAAAGACCACCTCTGACAACTGGAACTAATACTTGAAAACCTCTCTCAGGTCAACCTTCACATCAAGAAAAATTAATGAATATTATTTCATTTTAAAGTAGAATTCTTGGGATACATAGTCAAGACAGGGGATTTTCTATGGCCCAAGACAAATTTGATGCAGTAATGTTTTGATCAAAAAACACATGGAGGAATGATGTTAAAAGTTTTCTGGTTTGGCAAACTATCAGCATGATTTCATCCTTTTTTCTCTGATAATCCTATCACTGGCCACATTTTGGTCTGACAAGGTCCCATTATCTGATCCCCAGAATTTACTACAGATTTTGAGATCTTGAAGATTGCATTTACTACTGCCCATATCCTGTCTGTATCCAACCCCACCAAGCTTTTTTCTCTCAATAATGGTGTATGAGATTTTGTAGTAGATAGAGTAATTATTCAGGAAGGAGGGGATAGTATATTACATCCTGCAGTATATTATTCAAAGAAAACGGTACCTGCTAAAGGAAACTACCCAATCTACAGCAAGGAGATGCTTGTAATAATGAAGACCCTGAAACATTGGCGCCAGTACCTATGTGGTGCTGAATTCCCAGTAAAAGTCCTAACTGACCACAAGAACTTGGTTTACTTCTTTAAACCCAGACAGTTGAACCAGAGACATGTCAGATAGGCTCTAGAACTGGCCAACTACACCCTGAAAATTGACTACAAACCCAGAAAAGTTAACATAGTACCTGAAACACTGAGCAGAATGTCAGGACTGACAATTTTCCCCCTCTGGAACCCCAGGCCCAGGAGCGGGAATCAAAACCAGAACCTGGATCCCCCTGGGCTGCTGGGCCAGAGGACCGCGAGATTGCCCGCCTGCATTTTTCTGGGATCAAGCCCCCGCAAGCTGAAGTTAAAAAGGATGACCTGCCCAGAAAAGTAGATTGAGCTGAGGAAAGTACTGCGCTAAGCAAAGTGCCAATCATGACACCTAATGGAGGTGACCTGTCAAATATTGGCCTTATGAGTTTGAAGTCTTCACCAGCAATCAATCAAGAGCCAACCCAAGGAAGAGGCACTGGCCCAAAACTTGGCCCCATGACTCCAATGCTAAAGCAAGATAATCAGGTAGCTAAATTGGGAGCTGCAACCAATGAAAGAACTCCCGGGCCAAGCGCCATTTTGCTGCCTTTAGACCCAAGTACCTAATTCCCCTGGCCCTGCCTTTCCCAATGCCCTGATAATCCCCCCATGGAAAATGTTAAGTTTGGAGGTGGGGTGCTATATAGACCCAAGGACCTTGCCCTCCAAACTTATTGTCATTTTGAAATAAAGGTTATGTTACTTTGGCTTATACAGCTATTACCGTGTTATGTATTTGCCGTCTATCAGTTCAGCTCAAGATCTTCTGCCCCACTGCCTGCAGTATTCTGTCTCTTTGTTGTACCCTTTGGGCCTGTCCATTTCACTGAGTATCCTTTAAAACCCGAGTACAAGGACTACACACCAGAGAAAATCATCAAACTAGATCCATTAGCCCACATTCAATCCACCGTCAGATACAACCGCCAAGGCCTGTGGATATTCTCTACACCCAAACTGTTTAGAGGAAAGTTCAACTATCTCCTGGCCTACAATATCTACATGGAACCACCAGTAACACCCAAACTGATGCCTGCTTCTTTGCCCGACTTACCAACCAACCACACTGGCAAGCTTTTTGGTATAGTGTACATCATCCTCACAGGGGTGGTGGACACCATTATACCGCCCGCCAGCCCCTGGTCTTGGGTAGGGAAGTCCGCGTCCTACCTTTCCAAGTTAGCTCCTATCTTGTGGTGGGCCCTGCCTGCAAGAAACCCGGCCCAAGTTATCCCCAAAAACAACAGGCCGGCCGCCCAAGACTGGATCCCTGACACAGAAGAGCATATATGATTCCCATCATAGCTGAGACCAAGGACCACAACACCCACGTACTCCTTGACCCCGCCAGCCTAGGCATCCAACTGATGTACATGAAGATAATGGCTTGCAAACCCAACATAATTGAGGCGCAGAAATCAGACAAATACTCAACAGAACTATTGCTAACTTGCCCTCTGACCCTCAGAGCCGCCACTACAAGAAGAGATTCTCGTTGAAAGGAACCACCCTGCTATTACACAACTGGATCTATGTACCAGAAGGTGAAACAAGGACCAAAGTACTCATAGACTAATCAACTCAGAGATGGCCGGCCACCCTGGCAGACTCAAGACAATCAGAGGAATCAAGAAGAATTATGCTTGGCCCCAACTGGACAAAGACGTGGCTGCCTACATCAAAGGCTGCGAGACATGTGGAAGGACCAACCCCCGTAGATCCAAACCTGAAGGCTTGCTAAGACCACTAGACATACCAGCGGGACCCTAGCAGTCTGTTTCAATGGATTATATTGTGGAACTGCCCCTTAATTTTTTTCAATGCAATCCTAGTCATGGTAGATAGATTCACTAAAATGTCCTACTTTGTTCCTACCACCACCCACTGTACTGCCGCAGAGACAGCTAGACATTTCTGCAACTGCATCCTAACTCAACACAGAACTCCAGCATAAATTAGCACTGATAGAGGACCACAATTCACCTCCAACTACTGGACCCAGGTGATGAAGGACTTAGGGGTAAAGCACTGTGTATAAACCTCCTACCACCCACAGACTGAAGGCCAGACTGAACAAGTGAACCAAATACTTGAACAATACCTAAAATGCTACACCAACCAAGATAAATGGGCTGAGATTCTACTCAAGGCACAGTACGCCTATAACAGCAAAGACCATGCATCTACTGGAATATTCTCTTTCAAAGCCAACTATGGATTTGACCCATCCTGGGATCCCCAGATTGGCAAAAAGGAATCAAACACCACTGGGTGCTCCTGGATTGAACAGATCCACAACACCCAAACTGCATATCTAGAAAACAAGAACCAAGCAGTACAGACAAACAAGGCCTTTGCTGATAAAAAAAAACCTCTGGTAAATCTCTCCAAGTTGGAGACAAGGTCTACTTGGACTCCCAGAATGTGCCCCTGCATGAGCCTTGCAGAAAATTAGCTCACAGATGAAGCAGGCCACACAAGATCAACAAGCTCATTGGAGAAGTTGCCTTCAAGTTAGACCTACCCCCACGTGGAAGATCCATAATATGTTCTACTGTGCCTTGCTGTTTAAAAAATATGGTAACTCCCTTCTTCACCAAAGATCAAGTCTAGCCCCCGCCAATCCAGAAGGACCACTCAAATGAGTACAAAGTTGAGTACATCCACGGCAACCAAGTCCACTACAAGACCCCCTAGTACTACGTCAAGTAGTTAGGTTACCCCCCAGAAGAAAGCACCTGAGAACCCTTGAGCAACCTAACCAATGCCAAACAGGCCATCCAACAATACCTTGAGAAGAAGACCCTGAAAGGGGGATTCTTTTTGGGGGAAAGAAGGGGATGATTTCAGGAATGAAAATTTGGATGCTCCTAAATCTCAAAATACTGATCCAGAGTCAAACCCTGGACAAAACCCTTTGCGGGCTGCCAGACCCATAGACTGGGAACCTGATAACCCACTACCAGTTAATAAAATTGTTGCCAGCCCGCCAGGACCCAAACCCTTAGCCCTTCCGCAGGATTCTGTAAGCAAACTGCCAGTGCAAGACACCAGCAATTTCCCCAAGGTGCCAATGCCTGACACTGGCGGTTTGCTTGGTAAAATGCACAAGTTTCCCAATGAGAGTTATTCCAAACTCCCCCAAAATCCCAGAGGAGGCACTGAACCTGAAGAGCCACCCAATACCCAAATTGACAAAACAGAAGGATTCAAAGTCTTCTTGTACCAAAGCGGCCAGTGGCAAATCACCACTGCCAAGCACCACACTGCCATCTAAGACCTCTAATGCCAACCTGACTGAGCCCAGAAAACCTAACCAGGAAGTGAAGCCAAGCAGTGTTGTATAAATACCTGCCAGGCCAAGATCAACCCACATTGTCATTTTTAAATAAAGGTTATGAGATATTGGTTTCCCCAATTATTGCTGTATTTTATTCTTGTCATTTACCAGTTAACTCAAATATCATCTGACCCTCCTGCCAGCCCACCTGCCAGGTGCTCCCTTTGGCCCTGTCTATTTCACAGAGTACCCCTTAAAGCCTGAGTACAAGGACTACACTGCCAACAACATACTAGCCTGGGATCCCTTGACCAGAACTACAGAGTTAACCAGATACAACCAAGAAGGCCCTTAGTACATTACCAAACCCTGCCTGTTCAGAGATAAATACAACTTCCTCCCTGCCTACCAAATAGACATGGAACCACCTGTCACCCCCAAACCCATGCCTGCTGCCGCCACTGAGCTCCTGCTGGATCATACCAACAAGCTTTTTGGAATTGTATATATTACTCTCACGGGAGTAATAGACACTATAGTCCCTGCCAACGGCCCGTGGTTGTGGGTGGGCAAGTCAATGTCTTACTTCATTAAGTTAGAACCAATCCTTTGGTGAGCCCTACGCACCCAGTCTGTGACCTGCCATTTCCCAAACACTAGCAAGCCGGCAGATCAGGGTTGGTTCCCTGACACTCAGCTACTTCAAACCTATCCTTAGAATTCTTGAGCATCACACAGCTGATGAGAGATTTTTGTTGGCATATCTTCCAAGGTGGTAAATACAGATGTCCTTAATTCTTTTACTACTTGGGAGGAATACCTTATTAATTTGTACTATTTGTTAGCTTGGTTTTGCCCCCATTTAAAACAATTAAAGACTAAACAATCTGGCTGCGCTTCTTGCAATTCACTAAATTCCATTCAGGCTGAAGTTAATGGCATTCTGAAGGATTCTTTAGGCATCAGACAATTAGAGGCTGAGTTGGAAATTAATGAGAAACCATACAAACCTCCTGAAATTTCTGAAAAAATTCTACTCTGGCCAATCAGATGTCAATATTAGGTCAGGTGACCTCTCAACTCAAACCCAGTGTCTTAAAGAAAGACAGGGGACTTCTGGTCCTCTGCTTGCTCATTATTATCACTAAAAGTTTAATACCTTCAATCTTAAAATTTTAGTTGCTTGGACCTTTTTTCTTAGTACTTTGGTTTTATAAAGTTTTTAGTAAAATTATTTACCATTCCTTACCTTTGTTGCTGCCCCTGGGTCTTGTTGTCCCTTCCAAAGCCCCTAGAGTTGGTATTAGCATATACAATAAAGCTTACTGCTTTTGTTTTTGATCCCTGGTTTGAAGGATTAGTGTCACAATTCAAAACTATATAATTACCTTCTTTTATTTGGTTTTTGTTTTGCTTTTTCTCTCACTTGGCCTCCTGTAATTTGATATCTCTGCTGTTGTCTTTGCTTTGATTAATTCATTTAATCTTTGGGTTCTTGACCGTTCTTCTTGCCCCCTAGACTTAGAAAATTCCCCCTTTTCTCCTAGGGTAGTTTTCTTGTTTCAATTTATAATTTGTTCCAATAATTCTTTTGTTTCTATTCAAGAATTCTGATTCCAATCTGCAAGTTTGTGGTCTTCACTTTGTCCCCAGTTTTACTCTTTATCTGGTCTACTTTTCCAGCTCTCTGGGAGCAGATTTCCTCCTCAGTGCTTAGAGTGAGCAACAACCCATCCCAAATTCTGTATTTTGCGGAAGACCTCCCGGCAGAGCACAGGACCTCATCACTTCTGATGAATACTTGGTGAAGAGTCTCACCTGTGATGACTTGGATCCATCCCTCCTGGATTTGTCACCTGGCCTTTTGCACGCAAAGGACTCCCCCTCATTGGCACCACCAGTGGAAGAATCACATCCCATTCCCTGTCCTGCACCTAGTCATCAGGTGCTGAGCACCAAGCGCACCTCCTGGCTGCTTGCAGGTATGACTTTGATGGGGCTTAAGGTGCAATACGCCATCTAGAAAGACACCATCTAGAAAAAAATTTGTGATAGGATCAGAATTTACATTGGCAAAATTAAAAAATATTTAATTTTTTTATTAAATAGTTATTTTTTACATATTGGTTTCTAATACGCCATCTAGAAAAACAGCATCTAGAAAACACCATCAAAAATTAGAATAAAAAGAATGTTCTCCAAATAAGATTTTTTGAATATAAAAACACTTAATAAATACCCTAAAATATGCCATCTAGAAATACGGCATCTGGAATAAAATAATAAATTATACTTTTATGTGATAAATCCAAGCCTTTTCCTTATAACTGGGAATAAAGTATGATATTAATTTATGGCCAAATATAATATATCAACTCAAATTAACTCACACTTGATAGTACTTGTCAGGAAATCCTGATCTATTAGGGTTGACTGATCCATATCCCTATCACTAAAGCTGTGGGTTGACACTAGACGGGACATAGCCAACCTGAAACAGCTATTCCAGAATAAGGAGAAAATATAAAAAGACTGATATAGTTTACAATTCAGAAGACACCTGAGACATTCTGGGTCTCAGGTCACAGGAAAATCCAGACACTTCTATAATTAGATGTTAGGCATTCCGGATTCCAAATTAAGACGCAAACCCAACCCAAAGAATAAAACAGGGAATTACAACATCCTGTTTCACTGGGAAGTGAGACAGAGGACCGCCTGTGCAAATTTGCACACTATACCAAGCGCAAGGCAAGGCCATCCAAAATGGATGTCAACTTAGTTGGCTGCAACTACGTCAAGGTATATCTAGGCTGAAGAGGAGAAATCAGCAGCCTAGAACATTACCTCATCTCAAAACCTTATTCAGGTTTGGGATCCAACTCTGGGGGTGAAAATAGTAGCTTGGAGATGATAGGCTAGCTAGTAAGAGTTGTCCACAGCTAGACGCCAGTTTGGCCGCTAGCTTTCAACTATAAAGGGTCCTTCCAAGATCACTTGAAGGGCAGACAATTTAATACCCATCAACATTACTACTAGTCCAAATAGTAGTAGTGTCAAGTACAATAAGTGCGACTTATTGATACTTTTGAAACCCTGACAAACCACCATAGACGGTGTTGCATCTCCAAAGAACCACAGGACTTTCCCATTACTTGTCTTAAGCAGCAACAGAACACAGCCTGCTGCAACACCCATCCACACTAATTGGAAGCACATCTGTCTTCTTACAGATTCATCTATCCCAAAAAGCATAATAAAAATAATAAAAACTATATCTCTTCTTCCTCAATATCCAAAAATCTTGACAGTGGTTCTCACTACAAAAACAAGCTTCCATTGGTGTCAAGTCAAGGCGCTACCTTGCCCTCATTAACCCCCGGCTTTGTTGATAAGTACAGGGGGATACATGGAGACCAGCGACACTGAACGGGATCAATCCTTTAGGTTAGAGCTTACTCCATATGAAGCACCCACGCTTCCGCTGGATATGATCCGGCTTGACATTACATGGACTGCCTTTGAAATGGGCCAACAACAATACAACATAGAGGAGGTACACATTGTCTTGCAAGATTTGCAACACGGAAGACATAATCTCAACAATCCCCAAGGTGATACCAAGTTTAATTTGTTCCAAATTGATGGTACTACCAACAACCTGAGTAATAACTTCCACAGATACCAGGATGTTACTTGCACCCAACTGGGGCAGCTTATCCAACTGGATCAGAGCAGGGTACAAGATGTGCTTGCATATTTTGTGCACCCAGCTATCAAAGATCTTCAACAACTGGTTGCCAGGCAGGAGCTGGAGTTGAACAAGCTCAACTGCTTTTGCTCCAAGTTACATTTAGCCAACTTTAATTTGGTCAGTTGACTGAACGCCAGCTTCACAGCTGTACAGACTGTTGTGGCAGATCTATGTGACTCCACTGCCCTTGCCCATGGTAGGGTAGAAAAGATAGTCAACCAATTCAACAACCAGGTTGGCCAGCTTGTGGGCGGTGTCCTGGACAATTGAGGCCTGAGTGCACAATGGGTTACAGATGTAACCAACCATTGTGTAACCTTAAGCTGCCACGTACAGACGCTACTGTGGGGTTCCTGTCCACCAGTCCCCAAAGTGTGTCCTTGATTGTGGCCAGGGACCAACTTGAAGGGATTGTCATTCTCTAGTAAGGGAAAATGTATCTCAGAAATATGTATAGGGGTCAAAATGGGCTTTTATTCACTCTCAGAAGGAAGATCCCCTTAGAAACCTTCTGGTATATAGGCCAGGGGATTAAAAAAACAATATGAATTTGCCAATACTTGGAGTCCTCCAACAATATCTTGGACTCCTGCACCTTAGTCTTGGACTCTGGCGCCACGCTTAAGATCCAGCTTCTTATTCTTGGGCTCCTGCTCTGTTATTGTGGGCTTCAACTCTCTATATAGCTCTGTTGGCCTTGGTATTCCACTTGTATCAGTCCAATTAAGCTCCTGCTGGTGATCACAAGGCTTCCAAAAACCTCTTGTCAGAAACTCAAAAAGCCTCAGAAAGATCCTGTCAAAGACCCAGAAAGACCTCCAAAAGACCCAGTAACTTTCCAGTCAGCCACCTTTTTATAGTGTCCTTTTCCCAACGGCTCCACCTTTAAAATGACTTTCTTCAGAAGCTTAAACCATTGTCGCTCACTTTTCCCCATAATAACTTAAGCTTACATACTTACTTTCTCAAAAGCTTAAAGTGTTAATTCACTATTTCCTTGCTTATACTTTAAGCTTTTGGCTTCCAACCAATCATTTTCATCAGGAAACCTGCCAGAACTCAATCAATAAATGCAGAGCGCAGAAATAGACTATTTCTGAAGTTCCACCAGGATTCAACTAAGAAAATAATTCCCACAGCTCAAACCGCTCAAAGCAACAACTCTTTGCGCACCAAAGCGTTAACCAGTCCATTATTCCAGCACCAGTTCTTCCTGCATTCAACCTAAACCCATTTAAATAGTAGAAAACTATTTAAAATTTTCTTTCTGGACCTCTTCAACGTTTTCCCCATATATTTACAAGTCTTGTAAAATCCAAGGAAAACGTCCCACCAAAACAACTTTGTATCCCGCTCTCATAGCAACATACCTTTGTATATCCTAGGAACTTAATAAATAAATATTTACACACACTTCTATCCACATTTTTTCTTAATTTTAATACTAAACCAAGGCAAAATATTCCACATCTTCCCACTTTGGCAAATCAATTTGGCAAAATCTTGGCTCATTTATCTGGACCACTAGTTCTTTGTCATCATCTTCTGATCCTTCAGCCAGCTCATATTCCAGCTCTTCAGCTTAACCAGCAATCAGTCCATCTTAGACAACAAACAGCTCTTTCCAGTCTTTCAACAGCTTATCAGTCCTCTGGCTACTCCTTTATCATGATTAGCTACTCCTGCATCATGATCTCTGAGCCCTTCAACTTATCCTCACTAGGAACCACCTTGGTTCCACCTGCACAATGAACCATTTTGGTTCCAAAATTCAATATGAACCAACAGTCCCTCAACTAGTCTTCACTGTGATTAAACAGTCCTTCTTACAAGTCTTCTCTGCTGATTCTGTGAACCACCTTGGTTCTTTATCTCAGTCCCTGTTACCAGAACCTGTAGACCCAGGCATGAGTCTACATTGAACTGGCGTTTGACTGGGCCCTTGCAAGTGGCACTCCACTTAGGCCATTCAACCATAGATTAATGTCTATGTGTTGTCTTTACTCACCCAGGTGATTAAATCTGGGCTTTCAGTTGAAAAGAAATCAGCTTCACTTCCCAGAGGCCTGATCACACCAGGTTCTGCAGCTGCTTTCCCAAGCAAACCGCCTTGGTGACACCTCCAAGCTAATCTATACCCTCTAATGCTCACTTTGGGTTCTCCCCCAAAGCTCCCATAGGGGCATAAATGAGGACACCCTACCAGTTACTTAGGTAGGATGCTTGCTCACAGACCTCCTGTAAGCGTATCAGGGTACGTAGAGCCTTCAGAGCTCTTCCCCTCCCTGGCAGCTCACATTACCTGCCAGGGGTCCAAAAACTTCTCCCCCCAGACAGACAAAGTTCTCTGCTTGCTATCTCAGTCTTTAACCTTCCACAGCCACAGTTCCCTGCTTGGTGAAGAACTATAGCCCAAAACAGCCAATATCTTCTGCTAGATGGAAGCAACATCTGCCTCTGGTAGTCCTTTGTTACCTACCAGCCAGGCCTTACTTACCCTAGTAGTCCTATGTTACCTACTAGGATCACTTTACTTACCCCTAGTAGTCCTATGTTACCTACTAGGTCTCTACCTTCAACAAACAACCAAACTTTTTCTTGGCCAACATTAGCCCCAACTGCAAACCACCAAACATGTGGACCGTCACAGCTGCTGAGCAGCCAAGATCATGCAGACCTTGTCACCCAGCAGGAGGACTTGCGCCAGTCAATCAGAGACAACTGCACTAAGCAAGACGCCCATCACTCCAAGGTAGTTAATTACGTCAACAAAATTGCAGAAATGGTCAACAAAATAAAGACCACTAGCTGTAGCCAAATCCCGTTCATGACAAACAGGAGGACCATCAGTGCTGTCTGGATCACACTAAATACGCCAAGGACCAGAAGA